>JAQPPZ010000855.1:0-30982 GCA_028583015.1 Wollemia nobilis | reverse complement strand
TGCTTAAAGTTAAAAACGAACACATTAAAACACATTCCAAACCTAGGCGTGGAAACTGCCCTCAAATGTTTCCTGGTGAACCCACCATCCGTCAAAAAATCACCAAAATACACCTCCCTTGAGAGGCAGGACCTTCGCAAAGTCCTCTCAGTCCGAGGTATCGTGACATCCTTTTCCCATCCTCCTTTCGGGTGCGGATCCTATAGCCTGAAGGTAGGGATGCGAAAAATTTGGAGTGATACAGAAACACAATGGAAAATACAACTCAATACATAGCTATACCTAGCTTTTCTCTCTCAGAGGTTCGATAAAAAAAACTTGTTGCTATAGTATTCTTATTTTTATAGCACGGTATGCTTGATAGTTGTAACCGCCTACCATGTTGTAACAATCCTGATGTACCCAAACCTAGGATGCACTCAAAAAAGGGCACATATCCCACATTATTTTTATGTAGGTGGAAGTTGTGCATCTTTGTCCATACTGCCTTGTGCTGGTGGTTCTGGCCCTCCTGGTACATGTGTTGTGGTAGTGGTGGGCCCCACTCCCACACTATAATTTTGAATGGCTTAGTCAATGAATTCCTAATCCTCATCGTGAAAGGTCAAGGAGAAGAGGAGTAGGTTCAAATCTTATGTGGCCTCAACTATCTGGTACTTAGTACACTACACATTATTATTGGTAAATTCACACAGGTGGTCTACCATCTCCACCAAATCCATGAAGCGTTTAGACAGCCTATCGCCAAACTCTAAATCAAAATCTTGAATTTTTGAAAAATATTTTTTTATAATCGGGCTCGTCCAAAATCCTCAATGGAGAGGCTGCAATCGACCAGCTCATCATTGGCCTCTAATGAGCCCAGAATTATCTATATTTTTGTATGAGTCTTAGCAGATATTATGCGATGATATATTAGAAATTGTATGTTTTTATCAATGATTATGTATTTATTTAATGATATTATGTGTATTATCTGATTTGTGTGTTTTAGTGTGTTTCGATGGAGATATTGATTATTTTGTCAAATTTAATAAGTTGAGGTCTTTTTCATGGACCTGGAACTTTGTTTACTATGGAACTGATGCATAATGGATAGGTGCCTTCCTCTTCCAGGAAGGCTCCAGAAGAAGGTAGGCACCTTCCCCTTCTAGGAAGGCACAAATTGAAGATAGGCGCCTTCCTCTTACAGGAAGGTGCCAATAGAAGGTAGGCGCCTTATGCAAAGGAAGGTACCTCTATTTTTGCATGTTGACTAGATCAAACATGATGTGGACGATAATAAATGGTGCAGTTACAACTCCATGCCACACAGGATATTTGTGGGAGTTGTGCCGCCCATGCCAAGTGAAGCATGAGCCAATTACGGAACATGCCAATATTAGGAACAAAGCTAGTTTTTGGTAGATGAAGATTGAAGCTTACCAGATTACCATCGTCGAGTCTAGAATAGATCGATGGTTATAAATGATTTGTAACAGAAGACCTATGTGTGTGCTATATAAACACACATAGACCTCTCTGAAGATATAGAATATAGAATATAGAACATATAGCAATTGTATAGAATATATAGAATACACATTGTAATTATTTGATTGCATAATAAAGTCTACAAGTTCCTAAAGCATGTTCACATTGGAAGGGATCTGCTGGATCTTGGGCCCACTCCAAGACAGTATTCTTCCCCTTCTTTTCTATGCTTTGTAGATTTCATGCTTTCATAGTTTCATTTCCTGTATTTGTGTTTTATTATTGTAGTAGGTTTGATTATTTCTTAGATGCACGTATGAATGCTTTCTTTCTGAAGATTTAATTTTTCATATGCATTTTATTGAGGAGTGCATGAGAGATTGACAACCTTTTGAACACCCCCCAATAGTAGAGTTAGAAGGACTCATATCAAGGTGGTATTGTGAATGATCCTGTAAGAGATCCTTCAAAAGTTTATGAATCCTTGGTTGATAATTAATGATCGAGCAAGTGACAAAATAGATAGAAATTTAACCTTGTTTGGCCCACAATATTTTGGCACCATTGCTGGGGAAGCATCTTTTAGATCCATTCCAATATCTGAAACCTTCTACCTAAATTTATACGAGTTCTTCGAGAAGAAGAGGACCTGACATTTGATTCATAAAACAAAGCTCTTTAGAACTAGAGTCGCCTGACTCGCAACTAGCAATCCACTAGAGCAAGGATCAACACTTTGAACGAAGTGCTTCCTCATCCCATCTACTTGGGGAAGAATGAACATTTATGAACTCATTGTTTAAAAGAACACCCCTAGAAGAAGCCTTGTTGTGGAAAGTTGTGCAATATCAGACAATAACTCTAGATAATCTTAGCGCTTTGACTCAAAAAGTTTTAAACGACCATAAGGCCATAAGTGTTGCATTTGAGACCACATTTCCTAAAAAAATGGCTGACACAGAATAACTCTCATATGGATTTAGCTTCCTGATTGACGAAGGATTAGGAGACACCAAGATGAAAAACATATGCCCTACTCATCTCCCTACCTTCAGAGGATACCCGACCGAAGACCCTGACCTGTTCTTATTCAAGTTTGATGTTTTGTGTAGGTCTATGGATTACAAATCAGATACACAAAATCTAAAACTCTTCCCTTCTACACTGGACAATGCAGCTCTATGGTGGTTCATCGGTCTAGGAGAAAAGAACATAGTGACATGGGATCAAATGAAGAAGCTCTTTCAAGAGCAATACAAATATTTTGGGAGAGCAAGATATTCCAAAGAAGAAGTTCTAAGCATGATGCAAAAAGAGGATGAGTCTCTCGAGGAGTACTAGGAGAGATTTAGTTTTAATCTTCAACGATCTCCCCATGCAAATTTGTCTGATAAGTCCCTCAAAAGCATATTATTGAGGGGACTTAATAATGAATCATTAAAGTCTCTTAATATTATTTCTGGAGGTGATTTCTACCAGCATGATATGGAAAATATTCAGCAACTCTGCTAGAATTACTCAAGAAGAAGAGGCAAGACCACTTCTAGAAGCATCAAAGTGACTTATTCGGTGACAAAGATAGAACTTGGCAATATGCTAGAAGATATGAAAAGTGAGATGCTCTCTTCTCTAGTATTTCATATGGACACATTACTATTAGAAAAAGAAAAAACAATATAATGAGGCAGCATTAACCTATTTCTGCCCAAAATGTAGAGGAAAGCAAGCAAAGAATGCATACCTAGATAACAATATTAGAGTATGCACAGTATGAAAACTAAATCATAAGACTCGATTGTGCCCAAAGTTGCCTAGCAACCAAGAGGAGGCTGACATCGAAAGCCTATTTCATAGGTAACCGGAATATTTGGCCACAACCCCCTGCGGGGAGCATGCCAGCTAGAATGTTACAATACGGAGGAATGCCATACATGCCACAAGGTCCACCTCAACCATACAACATGGGATGGTGGGGGCCATTATGTTCCAACGCACCCTAGGAGCGGCTTTCATGAATCAACAACCCTAGATGTAATACCAATATTCGAGGCAACAGTGGAGAGACCACACACCATGGAATCCTACCCCACAAAATGTAGCACCAACTCAACCCCATCAAAACTTGTCAGCTCTACCAGCAGTGAGACTTGTGCAGCTACCAGCACAACCGACGGCTAATCCAAACAATAGAGTAAATCAGTCGGTATACAGTGTCGAAGGTGAGATGTATCCTATGTACAATATTCAGCTTAGGTAAGGTAGGCAGTTAGGAGTAGAAACACCTCCACTGGTAGAAGATGAGGAAGAAGAAGAAGAAACACCTCTTGTGGAAGAGGTGATAGAGGAAATAGTTGAGAGAGAAAAGGCTCCATTCCCTTATCGACTGCAAGACTAGAAGAAATAAAAGCAATCACAGTTTGATATCCTATCGAGTCTAAAGAACCTCACAGTGATGATACCACTGTTTCAAGCCATCCGAGATGTTACAATATACAACAAGGCAATAAGAGAAATGTGCTTGAGGAAGCCAGGGTAGAAAGCAACCCAAACTATCAATGTTATGGGTAAATTAGCGGACCTAATGATGGGCAAGATATGTCATTCCAAGTATGTAGATCCAGGCAGTCCAGTTTTGATTGTAAAAATCAAAGGGCATTGCTTGTTTAATACGTTGGTTGATTTTGGAGTAGCCATCAACGTAATGCCTCAAGAAACCATGTAGAGGCTACAACTCACGAACCTGATACCCACCATGATAGTGCTACAATTAGCTGACCGATCGACAATAGCACCAGAGGGAATGCTAGAGGATGTAATGGTGACAGTTAGCACGTGGGAATACCCAGTCAATTTCTTGGTCTTGCAGTCCAAGACTAGGCTAGGTGGCTACCTGCTCATTTTTGGGATACCATGGTTGGCAATAGCCGATGCCTACATCAGCTTTCAGGATGGTTTGATGACCATCTTCGATGGCCAAAACATCAAGAGATTGACCATTTTTCCCCCTACACAGTCTGTCAACCCATTGGGAGAAGCTATGTTACCCAGGCATAATTATCAGGAGTTGTCCATAATCCAGCCAGTAATGGCGTTATATGAGTTAGCAAAGGAAGAAGATGAGGACGGGGCTATTGTAGAATTCCTCCATAGAGAGTCCTCTACCAGCACACCTGGATCACCATTGGCTAGCGCTCATGATCATCACATCCAGTAGATAACTGTTGGGCCAATAAAAATGTTGAATGTCAGTAGTGGGTTGACTCCTACATAGCTGGAAAAAGTAGAACTCCTGGTAAGACACCAGTAGGAATTTGCATGGGACTACTTAGACATGAAGGGTATTCATCCAAAAATCTGCACTCATAGAATATACCTTGATGAGCAAGCGACTCCAAGCAAGCAACCACATAGGATAATGAACCTAGAAATGAAGGACATTGTCAAAACAAACTTACAAAAACTTTTGCCTGCCAAATTCATCTATCCAATTTTTGATAGTGAGTGGGTGTCACCACTTGTGGTAGTCCCTAAAAAAATAGGAAATGGTGAATCTGCATGGACTACAGAGCACTGAATAAAGCAACTAACAAAGACCACTTCCTGCTCCCATTCGTTGATCAAGTCTTGGACACACTTTCAGGATGAAAGTACTTCTCCTTCCTAGACAGGTTTAGTGGATACAATCAGATCTAGATAGGAGGAGAGGATCAGGATAAAACAACGTTCACCTGCCCATGGGGAACATTTGCTTACCAGGTATTACCCTTTGGGTTATGCAATGCATCATCCACCTTTCAGAGGACAGTGCTTAGCATATTTTTAGACATGATAGGAGAAGTGGTTGAAGTATACATGGATGACATCACCATTTATGGAGAGACCTTTGAAGAAGCAATGCTGAAGCTAGAGAAAGTGCTCGAAATAAGCGAGGAGAACAATATATCCCTGAGCAATGAAAATGCTTCATGATGATGTAAGAAGGCATCGTGTTGGGACACCATATTTCTATAGCAGGGCTAAAAGTTGACAGAAGGAATATTGAGGTCATCAAAGACCTACCCAGCCCTAGGACGTAGAAAGAAGTGAGGAGTTTCCTTGGATCTGCCGAGTACTAGCGATGATTTATCGTTGATTTCAACAAGATTGCAAAACAACTGCACACTCTATTGTCTAAGGACGTAGAGTTCAACTGGACAGAATACTGTGAAGAAGCTTTTCAATTGCTTAAGGAGAAGCTGATAACCACACTAATTTTAAGTGGACCAGATTGGGCCATACCCTTCCACATTTATTGTGATGCATCCAATAATGTGATTGGATCGGTCCTAAGATAGAAATATGGTAAATATTTCTATGCCATCTATTACATCAGTAAAAACTTGGTAGGAGCCAAGCTCAATTATACAATAATGGAAAAGGAGTTTCTTGCAGTGGTGCACTCCATAAACAAATTCCACCATTACATCACCAGCTAGAAGGTGTTCATCCATACGGACCATGCAGCCATCAGATACCTAATGAGTAAGCTGAATATTGGTGGGAGAGTGGTTAGGTGGCTCATACTATTGCAATAATTTGATATCACCATATTTGACAAACCAGAAAAGGGCAACGTGGTAGCAGACTTCCTATTCAGGTTGACACTAGCAAACTATACGACAGTGGAAGACCATTTTTGGATGAACACTTATTTACCATCAGTGAGAAAATATCGTGGTATGCAAACATAGCCAATTACTTGGCCACTGGTAGAACCTCACCTGCTCTCTCATACCGGGAAAATCAGGGGGTGATAGAGAAGAGCGCACCCTACCTATGGATCGATGGCCTCTTGTTTAAAATAGGACGTGACCAAATCATAAGGAGGTGCGTTGTAGATCAAAAATTCTCAGAGATACTCAAAGCCTATCATAATGAACCTTGTGGAGGACACTTTGTAGGGAAATAGACTGCATATAAAGTTCTGCAGGCTGGGTATTTCTAGACTAACCTATTCAAATATGCAACCACGTATGCCAGCAAGTGCGATGAGTGGCAAAGGATGGATAGACCAACCCATCATGATGAAATTCCCCTCCAGCCTCAAGTACACCTGGAACCCTTTGATAAGTGGGGTATGGATTTTGTGGGGCCAATTAACCCACCTTCAATAGGGAAGAGGTTTATCTTAGTCTGCACAGACTATGTCACCAAGTGGGTTGAATTCCAGGCACTGAAAGATTTAAAAGAAAGAACAGTTGCTAATTTTTTGTTTGCTCATATTTTTACACGGTTTAGGGTCCCCAGGGAAATAACAATGGACCACGGACCTCTGTTCACTTCAAAGTTTATTGAGGAACTAATGGAGCAATACAAAATTTGGCATAATAAGACTACACCCTACCATCTATAGGCAAACGGGCAAGTGGAAGTAACAAACAGGGAGATTGAGAATATCCTGATGAATACCATGCAGCAACATAGAAAGGATTGGGCTACATGGCTACCAGAGGAAGTATGGGCATACAACACTACATGGAATTCTACCACAGGTTTCACACCCTTCCTACTGTTCTACGAGAAGAATACAATGATGCCCATTGAGTTTGAGATTAAGACATTAAGAATAGCTTTAGAATTGAATTTGAGCTTGGATGACGCTCAAAAAGAAAGGATTTGGTAGCTGGATTAGCTAGAAAAAATCCGAATGGATGCTTTGCAGAAGATAAAAATCATACAGAAGCAAAGGAAACGGTGGCATGACCACCACATCAAACTGAAGCAGTTCAAAGAAGGAGAATGGGTACTGTTGTATGATTCTGGGTTCCAGGAAAGGAAGGGAAAGCTTATGCAGAGTGGATGGGACTATATGAGGTGGTAGAACTCATTAAGAATGGAGTTGTGCATGTTTTAACTATCGATGACATCAATGTTCTGTTGACTATAAATGGCCACCGACTGCGTCCCTATAGCACGTTCGAAAATGTACTGGTGGGATCTAGAACAGGCATGGGGGAGACCTCATCCCCATGAATCTGGATCCAAAATCTCAGCAAAACAGAACGGTGGGCATGAAAATGCTCACCAAAAAAAAAAATAGTAGATAGGTGTAAATAATTTTCTTACAGCATATTTTATTTTGCAGGGATGATGCCTGCATGCAAGCTACAGGCATCCTGTCCATAGGGCCTAACAGGCACGGAATGCATCTAACTCCTCATATTTTTCTTTTTGTTTTTTGCTTTTTGTAGGTGGAGGAACTGATAGTTCAATGGATAGGCATATGGGACACCAGGCCTGGTTTGGCTCAACACCCCGACGTCGGCACTAATAGAATAAAAGCAGTCATGAAGTCAGCCTGAGGAGGCCTGATCACCTTTCTCGATCAAATACAACATGGCTACCGATAAAATAAGGTGCTTCTCTTCAAATAAGGTACCCTATGTAAATAAGGTGCCTTCCCCCGCCAGAAGGTGCCCCTCAATAAGGCACCTTCAACCACCAAGAAGGCGCCCACCAAAAGAAGGTGCCTTCCTCTCCCAAGAAGGCGCCCCATGTGAATAAGGTGCCTTCCACTATCGGAAGACACCCCGCTGAAATAAGAATGTGCTAAAAAAAAAAAAAAAGAGTAGGGGAGCACCTTCCTCATCAGGAAGGCGCATCCTAAAAAAAAAATATCAAATCAGAGCACCCTTATTTTTAGGTGCATGATCCTCAAGGGCACCTTTATTACCCAGGAAGGCTCATGCATTTCAAAGCACCTTTCATACCAAGAAGATGCATCCGTTCATCAGGTGCCTTCCACACCAGGAAGGCGCATTTATACAGAAGGGTGCCTTCCTCTCCCAAGAAGGTGCATGTGTCCTTAAGGGTACCTTCCTCTTCTAGGAAGGTGCATTCATTAAAGGCACCTTCCCTCATCATAAGGTGCATCTGCGACTATATTAGGAAGGTAGCCCATCAGGCACCTTTCGCATCAGGAAGGCACCACAACAGGCGCCTTCCACATCGAGAACATACCAAAGCAGGCACCTTCCGTATGCAGCCAACAATCAAGTTTCACATGTGCCTCAATCATCATGTGACACATGGCACAAATTTATCTCTAGGAGCACGTAAGTAGAATCCACCCCAATCAAAGCAAATCTCAGAGAATTACGAGGCAAAATCGGTGCACGTTCCAACAACAATCAATTTTTTTGGTTTGTCTTCAACACCTGTCATCAAAGCAACTCAACAACATAATCCGCACCAACAAGGTACCCATCCCCCATAAAGAATCGATGAATCAATGATCCCCACGACACATGAGGCATCCAATCAGGTATGTGCATACTCTACTTAGATTTATATGTAATCATTATTAAAATATGCGAGTACCAAAGTATCACCGCCATAAGACAAAAAAAATCATACACCCCCCATGGTCGATCGTGCCAACGTGTACCTCGAAAGGCACATCTGGAAAGGATTGGAATTTAGTTGTTCGACACCCTCCTTATAAGGAAGGTGCCTCCCTGAGAAATCAAAGAAGAGAAATAGTAGCTTGCAGGAAGGCACCATGGGAGGTCAATCAAAGAATAATTCGGTAAAAAAGAACGAGCTGAGCAGCATAGATGGGATCAATGGGGCGGTGAGAGCCCAATTTCATGTAGAGGGATGGCTCGAATACTATGCCTTAGTTAGCCAGAACCAGGACACATAGGTAGCAAGGGAGTTTACTACCTCCTTAAGGGGAGATTCTGCTCAGGTGTGGGGGATGGCAATTCCAGTCACCCCAGAATACATCTCAGAGGTGACTGGCTTACCCCTGACAGGTGAATGTGTGTACAAGAGCAGGACATTGAAATCCTGTGCCAAAAAGCTACATCCTGGAGAGAATCCATATATATATAGATATGGGCTGATCAAAAGCACCCTCCTTGTAAATTTATGGGAGATATTCGAGTAGGTTGCTCAATTCTTCACTTGCACCGGGAAATACACCCACCTGCACGTCCACCATGTGTAGTTTTTGAACCACCTGGTGCATGGGAGAAGAATTAACGTACCCTTCTACCTAGCACAAACCCTTAAGGAAGAAGTGACACGATATCAGAAGGGAGCACCTATAGCTTTGGCCCACAATGGGCACATATCAGCACTGGCTCGCCACGTAGAGGCACAGAGGCAAGACCCTGATGTAGGAGAAGATGGAGGCCAAGAAATGGATGTTTCCAAGGTAGGGCAAGTAGTAGAAAGCCCTGTAATTCAAGTGGTAGGGAGCCCCGTAATGCAAGCAAAAGAAAGCCCTATAAGGGAAGCAGGGGATATCGGACCGCTAGTGCTGCCCGAATGCATAGAAGAGAGAGGACACTCCCCTAT
This sequence comes from Wollemia nobilis, assembly GCA_028583015.1. Lineage (NCBI taxonomy): Eukaryota > Viridiplantae > Streptophyta > Pinopsida > Araucariales > Araucariaceae > Wollemia > Wollemia nobilis. The sequence goes on along the minus strand of JAQPPZ010000855.1, from coordinate 21,166 downwards.
GCCCAAACATGAAGATACAGGAGCACATCTCACCAGTAGCATGATCGAGTTGTAGTAGCCATAATTGGCCCCCAAGAGAAAATGCCTGTGGTGACTCCTCCTCTCCTCACAGGAATAGGAAGAAGACTCGGAGGTCGGGGTTGCAGCACAGGCCCTACAGAAATTGATGGGCCAGGACCCACGATAAAGAGAAACCCCCAAGGGAAACAGTGAGATTGACGTGGCCCTAGAGGAAGCATTAGACTAGCAAACCAACTGCTATATGGTCCAGTAGATGTTGGAGGATTGCCAAAGCAGTTAGAGAGGTGAGCTGGAAGAGCAGGCAAAGAAAATTGCCCACCTTGAGCAGCTGATTCAACAACTATAAAAAGAAAATCAATAATTGAAGGCAGGGCAAGTAGAAAGGAAGGACGCATCAACCCAGACTGGTTGGGTGATGGAGGTTTTGACAAACTCTCCCACTTCCAAAGAGCGAGTAGTCTTTGTGGGAGAGTTCCAATCAGATGCGCGGTAGAATAGCCTGGAGGCAGGGAAATAGTCCTCTATTTTTAGGATCCAGGAGCACAAGAGCCCTGTAGAGCCCCCTATTATTGACCTAACCAACTCATATCAGCCCCTGTAGATAGAGCTAGAACTCAGGGAAGAACTTGTTGAACCTACAAGAGAAGAAGTTGAAACATCAACAGCAGTGGGGACAGTAGAGCAGGTCCCTAGCAATGAAATAATGGCTTCCAGAGAGCCCTTTGACAGAGTTGCCATAGTTCCTGCATAGGCCATAGCCAAAAGGTCTAGGACTGCTCGAAAGAAGGCCAAGGAGGCTGTCACAGAGCTAAAATATGATGACTAGGATATGCATCCATTTTTCGATAGGCAGAAAGTGTTTGAATGGATACGCAAAGAGGTGAGGACAGCTAAGCAGGGGAGAAAATCCTCTTCGAGGGTCTGAGGAACCTCTGGCATCAGTATTGATCTAGAACATAAGAGTAAATTTTTGAAAATTTACGGCTCAGCCCTAGGGCGACCCTCAAAAATAAGGAAATGGTTAGAAATATGGGGGATACTCGGCCCAGAGTCAGAGACTACAACTAAGGCTGAGGAAGATCCAAGGCCTGATCCTGAGGAGGCCAAAAAATATAAGGCCCAGGTGGTTCATCAAAGGGGAAGTGATTCATATATCCCCCTTGTGGTTTCTAGGACCGAAGAAACCGACCTATGGTAGGCTGTAGAAGCAGCATTTCAGGCAAGGACACCCACAGTAGTCATACCGGCCCTAATAGCAACTAGAACAAGGAGAGCAGATCAGCAAAAATCAACAGTAGCAGGAACGTCCAGATACAGGCGATGACCAGAGTGCCTACGGTTTTGATGCCACGAGGGCATGGCATATGTTAGGGATGGGGGGATGATGAGTCCCAGAATTGTCTATATTTTTGTACGAGTCTTAGAAGATATTATGTGGTGATATATTAGGAATTGTATGTTTTTATCAATTATTATGTATTTATTTAATGAGATTATGCGTATTATCTGATTTGTGTGTTTTAGTGTGTTTATATGGAGATATTATTGATTTTGTCAGATTTAATCAGTCGAGGTCTTTTTCATGGACCTGGCACTTTGTTTATTGCAGAACTGATGCATAATGGACAGGCGCCTTCCTCTTCCAGGAAGGTGGCAGAAGAAGGTAGGCGCCTTCCCCTTCTAAGAAGGTGCCAATTGAAGATAGGTGCCTTCCTCTTCCATGAAGATGCCAATATAAGGTAGGCGCATTCCACAAAGGAAGGCACCTCTATTTTTGCATGTTGACCAGATCAAACATGATGCGGGCGATAATAAATGGTGTAGTTACAACTCCACGCCACACAGGATATTTGTGGGAGTTGTGCCGCCCATGCCAAGTGAAGCATGAGCCAATTACGAAACACGCCAATATTAGGAACAAAGCCAATTTTTGATAGACGATGGTCAAAGCTTACCAGATTACCATCGTCAATTTTGGAATATACCGATGGTTGTAACCGAGTTGTAACATAAGACCTGTGTGTGTGCTATATAAACACACACAAACCTCTCTGAAGATATAGAATATAGAATATAGAACATCTAGCAATTGTATAGAAGATATAGAATACACATTGTAATCCTTTGATTGCATAATAAAGTCTACAAGTTCCTAAAGCGTGTTCACATTGGGAGGGATCTGCTGGAGCTTAGGCCCACTCCAAGACAGTATTCTTCCCCTTCTTTTCTATGCTTTGAAGATTTCATTATTTCATAGTTTCATTTCTTGTATTTGTGTTTTATTATTGCAGTAGGTTTTATTATTTCTTAGATGCACGTATGAATGCTTTCTTTCTAAAGATTTAATTGTTCATATGCATTTTATTGAGGAGTGCATGAGATATTGACAACCTTTTGAACACCCCCAAATAGTAGAGTTAGGACTCATCTCAAGGTAGTATTGTGGATGATCTTGTAAGAGATCCTTCGAAAGTTTACGAATCCCTAGTTGATAATTAATGATCGGGTAAGTGACAAAATAGATAGAAAGTTAACCTTATTTGGCCCTCAACAGCCTCATACTTAGATTTTGCTAGCTCTTGGCTCCACTGGTGCCAATTTTGCTCATTTTATAAAAATAGGGAGACCTTTATGTATTCTTCTACAAAGAATCATAGGGAGTCATCTGACAGAGTGGTTGCTAGCCCAAAAATGGGCACGTAATCCTCCTGAAGCCTCCTATAGATCAGCATAATTTTGTCTATTGTTTGCCTCCCTTGCTATAAGTTGTTCTTAATGAGACCTACTACATATCTCATAGTATATATATCCATCAGAATGGATTCCAAATCCCCCATTTTGTCTTGGATCTTCTCCTTCATCTCTTGTTTGAGCTCATCTACTGACCCGAGTTGGACACTAGTCTATGCAGTGGAAGGAATGGGCATTTTTAGTTTATCAACGTTTTCTTGAAGTTGCTTGACCTTGAGTTGTAATGACTCAAATTTGGTAGCCTTGGTTTTCCATTCTTCAATTTCCTTTTCTACTGCTTTGGCCACCTGTGCTTGAGTAGCCACTTGTGATTTCATCATCTGGACGGGTGCAGTAGATGCTCATATGATGCCTTTGCTAGTATCTATAGTAGCCTCTCTCATGCTAGCTGGCAGAGGGATATCAAAGGAGGCAATAGGTGTATCAGTGATTTCTTGTCTAGTTGTTCCCCTATGTTTGACTATCCCCTTGCCGAGTGACCTTTTTTCTTCCATGTCTTGAATCTGGCCTTCTTCATCGATGGTGAACTGGAAAGTATCAATGACTCTTGCCATTGTAAATTTCTCCATTCCTTGATCTGAGGATTCGGTCCTAGCCTTTTTGTGACTGGGGTACTACATGGGGCTTCGCACTTTGTAGCCTCTTAAAATATTAGATAGCCCCCCATATTGCACTATATTTTTCATCACCCTAGGTCATACTTGATGTTCTTCTTGATTTACTACCAGGGTGGTGAAATATAATGAATATTGACTTTCTACCAATTGGCCTTGCTCACGTGGGCTTATCAAGGTCAGCACTGATGATGTGGTAGCCTACTGAGAAGAGCTAATGGCCAACTCATTCCATTTTTTAAGTGGAAATGGAGGAACTAGAAGAGGATGGGAGCTTGGCCTACTCATAAACTATATTCATCATGACCTCAAAGAGGTCAAAATCTTGCTGGGCGATTTGGAGAGTGGGGTTTTTTAATTCTTCAGGAGGAGCTTCTAGGACCAATGGGGCCATATTATCCACTAGCAAGCCTTGATGCAATTTAATATGAGCACTATAATCGCCGACAGCCTCTAATCCACTATAAGGTCACTTATCCTTGGGCATCCTCTATACCAAGTCCAAAGTTTAGTTATTTCTGAAAGCTTCTTGCATCACGTCCTCAAAATCATCAACACTATGTGTGACTACCATAAGGTCAAGCTTGCCAATAAATTCTTTCCTGTGGTGGCCATCCAGGTCATAGGCCCTCCAAGTGACCTCTAAGAAACATTAGGTTTCCATATTCTATATAGCTCACAGGATGGCAAATGGCTAAGATAGGTGTAATGGCCCATTGTACAAGGAATGGGCAACCACTTCACTGGTCCCTTCTTTCTTAGATATCTAATTTTTACCTCTTCGGCAACCTGCCAGATGATCTCCAATATGGCAATGGAAGTTGGGTAGTGGAATGGTAGTGCCTTCAGGGGCAACTTTGATCCATAAATACTAATATAGGAAAATTCTTCTACGTAAAAGTAGTCTCCTACTTTTTCCTTGTGTAAAAATCTCTAACCCCCGCCCCGATTCTGTCTGTGAAATTTCCACACAACCAAAAGTTTACCATGGGGAGGACCTTCTTGAAGAAGGTAGTATAGTTGGAACACCCCTCCTAGATGCATAGCAGCCGATCTTGTATAGTGGGCGCATTCACCCCCCCATCTGGGCCACCAAGGCTTTATCCAATTGTGCTATAAACAAATGAATAGTACAAAAAGGGAGGCATCTCCCTTTTATCGACCAATATGGCCTCCTGCAGCAGTTGCAATTCTTCATTCATTTTATCACTTATAATATCCTCCCACCGATAAAGATGAGTCTTGTCTGTCCTATTGCATTGGAGGATTAAAAACATCACCTCCTTAGTGATTGGCTCTAAGTCTTTTACCCCTAGGTCTAGGTTGATCATGTCGGCATAATCATGTGCCCAAAGATAGAGCATGAACTTTCCAATGGGGAAATATGTTGGCCTCATCTTCCCTCTCTTCAATAGGTTCTGATGGAACGTCATATTCATCATATAATTGGCTTGGAGGGCCAACATCTTAAAAAAACCACCCTGGAAGCGATGGCTAGGACAAAGACCTGTCGAATCTTATCAATCGATACCTGGGCCACTGCTTGGCCTTTGAAATCTCGAATGGCACGTGCTTTGGAGTAATAAGAGATAGCAAGCCATGTCGACATATCATAAGAATGGTACACCTTCAGATAGGTTAATCGGCCCAAATTTGTATTCCACTTGTTGCACACAAGGGCTAGCCTAGTGTTGTCTCGGTAGGCCCACGCGTAGAGGTCTCTCAGGAGCATCGGGTGACGCTAGTTATCTTCCTCCATGGGATCGAATGCATATATGGTGACCTCCTCCACCTCTTTCTATTGTTCTTTGATGATATACCTACTGGTATCGAGCAAATTCTTGAATGCCTTAGGATTTTGTGCCCTCCTTGGCCTCTTATCAATGGGTCATTTCCTAGTAATTTTGTTGATTCTCCACTGAATGATTGATTTATTGGGAGCTAAAGAGCTAGTGGACACCATTTTTATTCAAAAAGTAGTGAAAAATTCACCCCCCAGCTACAATATCTCTTCTACACTCTCCACACTTTACTCTGTATTCAACCTCGTCGATAGGTAGCTCTGCATGCATGGATGATGCAAAAAATGACTGCCACCTTCTCTTTTAAAATAGGTGCATTAAATGTGGTAGATGGCACATGCACTTTTTGCTTTTCAAGAGCTCTCAATATTGGTCAGGCATGCCATGTCAACTATTGCCTCCTTATACTGGTGGATGAATTATGGTTGTGGACAATGGTTGTGACACAGGGCAACTTAGTATTGGTGATGGTGGGGTGCGGGTAGGTGTGCACTTGCTTGAGGCATGTCAGGGTTAATTTTAGCATGTGTTACCCATTGGGGAGTGGGACGCATGATTTTCAAGGTGGGTGCATAGGGTTGTGCACCTGCATGACCTTTGTGCACTCCAAGGGAGTGGAGTGAACTCGACTCAACAAGGCACACAAGTTGTGTGCCCCTTTAGATCTTGAGTGCTCCACCGTGATGGAGCACATAACCTAGAGGCAAGCACACAACCTTGTGCACCTGACTTGGACATTTGCGCACCCTAAATAGAGGGGCATGTCGACTCAAGATGGGATGCACAACCTTGTGTGCCCCAACTAAGGTTGTGAACTCCACTTTGAGAGTGGAGAACATTCATCTAGAGGGGGAGCAAACACCTTATGCACTCCAAGGTATCAAGTATGCTCCATTGTGATGGAGCGCACATCAGACTTTAGGGTATGCATAGAAATATGTGCCCTTGTGATCTACTTGTATGCTCCATTATGGTGGAGTGCACGAGGTCTTCAAGGCACACAAGTTGCGCACCCTTCATGGGCTTGCACGCGCTTCACTTCCTCAAAGTGCATGGGATGCATGACCTTGTGTGCCCCGAAGGACTAACGTGCACTCTACCACCTCGCAGAGCACACAAGCTATTGGTGGGGCACACTACCTTGTGTGTCCCTAAGGTACATTGTGCACCCTATCTCTCAATGGGGTGCACAAGCTAGAGGCAGGTGCACTGCCTTGTGCACTCACTTAGGGGACTTTGTGCATTGAGAAGTGGAGCACACGATTTGGTTCAAGGTGCACAACTTATGCACCTGGGTGGCTTCGAGTGTGCTCTATTGGAGTGGAGCGCACAGGGCTAATTTGGGATGCACCACCTTGTGTGCCCTAAGGGTAAATATGAATTTGGCTCTCAAAATGTAGGTAGCCTTTTAGGAGTCAACACTGGCTCTGACTGGGACAAGGGGGCGGATGAATGACGTCGACTTAAGGACTCCAGACTATTTGGGTAGACCGATGTAGGACTAACACACACACTTCTCTCTTTTTTTTTTAAAGATACTGGGGCCAAAGGTCTTCAGATGTTGCCCATTGACTGGTATAGGCAGCTCTTCTCCTTCCATGTTTTTCATCCTATAACTATGATGCCCTACTATTTTTACAATATGGTAGGGGGCCAACCAATTAGACTCAAACTTCTCCTTCTCTCCCGACTTGTCATTTTTTGGGTCTCAATATAGTACCACATCACCCATGATGAAATTTTTCCCTCTAGCCTTCTTATTGAACAATTCTATTATTTTACATGTTTGACCAATCATTCGTGTAACAACCTCCCTCCTATTTTCTTCCAATGTCACCAATTGGTCCATTCTCCTCTGTAGTTCATCTGGTTGTTCATGATATTTTAGTAGCAAAGAAAGGGCTAATTTTGTTAACTGTGGTGGCAACAATACCTTTTCCCCATATACCAGCTCATATGGTGACATGTCGGTAGCTCTCTTTATCGATAGCCTATCTACCCATAGAGCATATTTGAGTTCACCGTCCCACCTCTCTTATTCTTTCCTAATGACTTCTTAATTATTGTAAGGATGTTCTTATTTGAAGATTCAGCCAATCCGTTGCCCTACGGGTAGTAATTAGCAGAGTGAGCCAACTCAATGCTATACTGATTGTAGAAATCCACCATCTCATAGGAAGTAAAATACTTAGCATTTTCTGTCACCAATTTTTTGGGGACCCCAAATTTGGTCTGTATATTTTCCTCCAAGAAGTTAATGATGGCAGTTGTTGATCTTCTGATGGGGGCTACTTCTACCCACTTGGTCAGGTAATCAGTTGCAGTGATGATCTATTTTTGTCCTCCTAATGAATTGGGATTGATTTCCCCAATTAATCAACCCCCCATTGAGAAAATGGAGTTTCGACAATGATTGGCTATAGAGGCATGGCAGGTAAGTTTTTTTTCCTAGCAAATACTTGACAACTGTAATAGCTTATGACTTCCTGGTAGACATATTTGAATAGGGATGGCCAATAATACCTAGCTCTCATGATTTGGTTGATTGTTGCTTTAGGAGCAAAGTGACCACTAAAGAAACCTCTATTAAATTCCTCGATAATCTTGGTAGCCTCCTCTTGAGTCACACACAGTAGTAGTACCCCACTTGGATACTGCCAGTACAGTAGGCTTCCTTGAAGATGATATTTTTGAGACTATTGTTTGATGCTTCTTATTCGGCTAGCAGTCTTCCTAGGAAAGAAGGATAGTTATTTTAGATAGAATAGGATATCTTTGTACCACTCATAATATTCATGTTCTAACTATGGTTCTTGCTGCTCTCCTTGAGCTAATACAACATCATATATCCACTATTCTTCTTTGTAGGCCATGTATTTCACCAACCCCTGGCATTTAATTATTTTTATGGCTTTGAACTCTACATCATATTGCAATAATTTTATCATCCATATTTTTGAACTGCCTGTGGGCTCAGGCTGGGTAAGAATATCCTTAATGGTGATATAGGGTATATAGGCAATCACTTTGCAAGCACCAAAGACACTCCTAAAATGCTCCAAGGCCTGTATGAGGACGTAAGCCTACTTTTCAATTGGCTTATATCTCATATGAGCCCCTTTTATTCCTAAACTCATGAACTCTATGGGCCATTTATTTTCCTGTTCATCCTTCTAGGATAGCACAGCTGCTATAGTGTGGTCTGAGGCAAAGGAGTACAGGTTGTAACTCTTTGAATGGTCTGGACAGGCCAAGACTGGGGCAGTAGTAATAGTATCCTTAATCTGTTGGAATACCTTGAGATTGCCTCTTCCCATTTGATTTTGACATCCTTTTTTATCATGTTGTTAATAGGCTTAGCAATCTTGATGAAATTAGGGATATATATCCTGACAAAATTAATTTTACCGAAGGATCTGACTCCCTTGAAGCTTTTGGGAGGTGGTATTTGTGTGATCGCTCTGGTTATTTTAGGATCGATACTAATTCCTTCTTTTGAGACCACATGCCCCAATAATTTACCATGGGAGGCTCCAAATAGGCATTTCTTCGGATTTAGCAATTTTCCATATTCTTTGCACCTTTGGAATACTTGAGACAGGTGGGAAAAGTGGTATGCGGGGTCCCTGGAGAATACAGTAATGTCATATAAATAGACCACCACTGTTTTAAACATTAGCCACTTGAAGGTGAAATCCATGGCTCTTTGGAAAGTAGCCCTAGCATTCATCAACCCAAATGGCATCCTTTGGTATTTGAAAGTACCCCAAGGTGTGGTGAAGGCATATTTAAAGCAGTCTTCAGGATTTACTAGTATCTGGTTGTACCCTGAGAAGCCATCCAGCAGAGATATCCGTGAAGACCCTACCACTACTTGCAATAGCTGCTCCATTTTGGGAAGAGGATAGTTATCTTTGAGAGAACTCTTATTCAAATTTCAAAAATCTACACACAATCTTATCTTCCCATTCTTCTTCTAAACTAGCACTAAGTTTGCTATCCATGAGGAGAACCTGACCTTCTTTATTATCTTAGCATCTAGCAACTTTTGTACTTTTTTTTGCATCACAGGGTGAAGTGTGGGATTGAACTTTCTCTGCTTCTATCTAAAGGGCGATCCTTCTTTTAAGGGAATAATGTGGGTCATCACTTCTGTATTGAATATTCTTAATTCGTCATACCCCCAAGCAAAGTTGTCCCTTTTTTTTCTTAAATATTCTATGTACTACTTCTTTTCCTTGGCTGGTAATGACCTATCAATTATTACCCTTTTAGGATCACCAGTTGTCTCTATATTGACTTCCTCACCTTTTGACTCACTAGGTGCAGTCCTATGGGCTTTATCAAAATCATCAAACAAGGATTCCAGGGCCACTAGTCCTCTAGGTATTTTATTTATTTTTAGTTGTATAACCTCAGTGGGAGTGCCTATAACATGTTGCAGTCTTTCCTCATCCTTTTCATCACATATTACTCCTGCAAACTGGTTATGTAGTGTCTTGAAATCCCTTATATCTGCATCATCTTGAAAAAATTGTATATATACTACATTGTCCGGGACAGAAGGGTGATAAACTGAAATGGTGGGAAATTTGTCCATGAATTCAATGTCAATATCAGGATCATCTGCCCCAGAGATATTTACAACCAGTAGGTTAGCCACATGATTCTTTTCCCTTAGAATATGTGAGATATTAAATGCTAGAAATTTGTTTACCTCATTTAGGATAGACTTCTTGTACTATTTTAATCTGGGATGTTTAGTTTGGTATTTCTCCCTTATCTACTGAATAATTAATTCTGCATCTCCATACATAGTCAGATAGTTGATTCCAAGTTATTTTGCCTTCCTCAACCCAAGAAGTAAGGCCTCATACTCCACTACATTGTTGGTGTAGGGGAATTCTAATCTATAGGGTACCCCCAAGTAGTTACCCTTTATGTCAGTTAAATTGATACCAACCCCAGCCCCCATTTGTGACTTGGCCTCATCAAATGTTAAAGTCCACATCTTAGTGGTGAGAATCCTATTTTATTTGGAATCTACTACCACTTTGAGTAAGGGATCCAATCCTTCAACATCAGGTACTTCTTTGAATGGAATAAACCCCCAATTATTTTTCTTCTACAAAGCTTACCAAATTGATTGTGGTGTTATCGGGCTTCATCAGCTCTATCGATATTTTGTTGAAGGGTTCTCTTCTTAATGTGTCTTATTATTTGGAAGAAATGGGAATAAAATAAAATGACCAATTTATTTGAATTGATCCTCCCAACTATTATGCCCAATGTCTAGATAATAATAGGGATAAAAATGGGTCTACGTCCACAACTACCACATCCATGACAATCCTCTTCTTTGGATATTGGTTTAGGAAAACCAGGAGGCCCGTAATTATTTCTACACAAGGGACTTACCTATTGTCCATGACAAAAATAGGGGGATAATATTTGGTGCACATCAACCCCAATTGGTCAGCTACTTGCTTTGGCATTACATTGTGGGATTCCCCATTGTCAAGCATGCAGTTGTGGATTACATATAGGTCCCCAAAACCAGATGTATACCTAATAGATATGTAAAACAACCTGATAGAGGTAGGAGTTTTCTTGGTGGGTTTGGACCTAAGGCTGCCAAAACATGACTATCCCCTTGATCAGCTAGCTCGAAGGCCTTACATATTTTCTCTCGATACTTTGGGATGGTAATTAGTTCCCCAAAGGTGATATTAATTTTTTGCTTCACCAATTTCATTCCAATGTCGAATTCTATCCCTTTGGGTCCTGCAACAGTATTAACAAGCTCTGTCCTTTCAGAGGGAGGAGGTGAGTTAGCCTCTTGATTCCTTATTTTATTCGTAGGCTCTTCCTCATTTTTCTTATTAGCTTTATTAAGAATAGTAATGTTACGTAACTGGGTGGCATGGACTCTTTCCAAAATTTCAACTTCTTCAGTTGTGGGAGTCATTTTACCTTTTCTGATTTGCTCAAACAGGTCACTTTGGGGTCTCCTCAAAATTTTCACGTCATCATTGGCAAATGCAATGGGGTGACTATCAGGACATAATGACTGATTTGTAGCCTTCAATATTGGGGGACTGTCATCAGTTTCTTCCCATGTCCAACATGCATTTATTCTGATCCCTTCATTTGACTCTTCCTCCATGTTAACTTTTGAATGCAGGCAATGGAAGACACCACAATCAGTTGGGTTATGAGGAGCATCAAAAGCTAGACTAAAGAATGGGAAATTAGAGGCTATATTGACAGAGACCATGGGGTTGGGAATGGCATCAGGATCTTTCTAGTTTTCCTTATTTTTCTAGTCGTTATTTGAATTCCTAGCCCCTTCATTACTCCAATTTTTGTTAAAATTTCTTTTGAAGGGAGGTCTATTGTTGTCCTGGTGCTGAGAGGGTTCCCCACTATCATTTTTGTCTCTCTCAATTTTGGATAGTCTATTATTTATTGATAAAAATATTTCAGTAACTTGGGAGGATAGTTTCTCAATGGGATCTACTTCTAATTTTTTTAAAATACCAAATCCCACCTTGTTTTTTTATCTGGCTAACTAGGACTGGGGTCCATGGAGGCAGACTTCATTTTCCCACTATCTATCATATCTCTTTCTATTACAATGGCCCTTTCCATACATGCGGCAATGGTAAGTGTGGGTTGTTTTCTCAGCTCATAGTTGAAATATCCTGGGAAGGTATTCTTATAAAAATAGATAGATTGGTTGTCATTGGGTCTGAGAGCAGTGGGGATTTGGTGTCTCAATTTAGTGAATAATCAATTTAATTCATCCATTGTCTCATTCTCCTTTTTTTCATAGTTTCCAGCTTAGTTAATAGGGACTATTCATTTTTTTCTCCCCATACTTTCTTCAGAAGGCCTCTTCCAGTTCATGGAAGGTTCTAATGGTATCATCTTGGAGGCTTATAAATGATTCCCTAGCATATTTATCTAGGGTCTGTAAAAATAATTGGAGGACAACGTCTTTGTGTTCTACCTCCAGGTTGTCCATGGCATATAAAAAATCTTTCATGTGATCTTCCCCCGTCACGGTATTGTCCCCTAGTAACTTAGGAAGGTATTTATGAGCCTTAGGAGACAATGGGTTTAAATCCTGAGGTAAGATAAAGGGCCTATACCTATTCAAATTCTAGTTATTCAAAGGTAGGTTGGCCATTGGTGGAACTAGGCCCCTCGATATAGTAGATATGATAGGGGAAGTACTATTTCAGGGATTTTGAGTAATATGAGGGGGACTGTTACTACTCTGACTACTTGAAGGAACATAATTCAAAGAGTGCTTTTGCTTTTTTCTTATTCGTAAAAGTACCTATGGGTCTGTTAGTTTAGGGTAGAGCTCCTCGTTGCTTTTTCTTGTGGCCTCCAGATCAAATTCCTTGTTTTTAGAGTCACCAGCTCTAGGTGCAAAATGGAATGCTCTCTGGCTAAGATTGCTCAGCCCTAAAAAAACCTCATAGAAAATATAAAAATAAGTACTAATGTCGAAAGGGATGAATCACAAGTGATATACAGATAACTTGTACTAGATCCTCCCTGGAAATGATACCAAAAACTATTGTGGAGTTTTCCTGCTTACCCTCGAAATATTTGTCACGTCACGGGGACCTCTCTAAATCACAACCAACACTATAGATTCTGGAAGATCCACCTTAGTAACCTGGGAATAGACTACCTTAAACAACTCTAAACCGACCAGGTTGGGTAAGGAAACCCCAAGTAGTGAGTCCTTTTGCTAATGCTTTATCATGCACATGCTCACTATGCTAGACAAAATGTTGTTACTTTGTTGTTTTGATATTTTTAGTGACCGAACCTATCAATATTAAAACCTATAAAACCTATACCGGTGTCTTATCCATTATACAGTCATAGCAGTTTGATAAATGACCTTAGAAAAGATAAAAGAAAGAGGAACTAGTTTTTTTTACTCCATTCAAATGATGTAATGTAAACAAAATGGTTAAACTAACAAAATAGAAAGCGTCATTCACAAGTTTTGATTACAAGAACACATGAATGAGCATCACACAAACCATAAACATAGAATATGAGCCAGGAATCGAGTTGGGTTTTGTATTAATATAAGATATTTACATAAAGTAGGCCCAGTAGAGTGCTCGGGTCCTATATGCCAATGAAGGACAGTAAAACCCCTGTTCGAATAATGTGATAAAGGGGCTACTCTTCTCCATTCTAATTGTAGTGATGTAAGAGTATCCAACTCAGTGCATTCAACAGGAAATGATCATAGTCAACAACACTCCCTGGTAATCCATGGATATGATAGAAGGAAAGGCGATAAGAAATAGACATAGGAAACACAATGGAACCTACCATGCTGTAACAATATTGTTGTACCCAAACCTGGGATGCACTAAAAAAAGGGCATGTATCCCATGTTCTTTTTATGCAGGTGGAGGTTGCGCATCTCCATTGGTACTACCTTGTGCTGGCAGTTGTGGACCTCTTGGTGCGTGTGTTGTGGCAACAATGGACCCCACTCTTGCCCTATGATTTTGAATGGATTTTTCAATGAATTCCCAAGCCTCGTCATGAAAGGTCAAGGAGAAGAGGAGTAGGTTCAAATCTTGTGTGGCCTCAACTATCTAGTCCTTAGCCCACTACACATTATTATTGGTAAATTCACACAGGCGGTCTACCATCTCCACCAAATCCATGAAGCATTTAGACAGCCTATCGCCAGACTCTAAATCAAAATCTTGAATTTTTTGAAAAACAAAATCTTTGATAACCGGGGCTCATCCGAAGTCCTCAATGGAGAGGCTACAATTGTCCAGATCATCATTGGCCTCATACTTACATTTTGCTACCTCTTGGCTCCACTGGTGCCAATTTTTCTCATTTTGTAAAAATAGGGAGACCTTGATGTATTCTTCTACAAAGAAGTATAGGGAGTCATATCACAGAGTGGTTGTTAGCCCAAAAATGGGTATGTAGTCCTCCTAAAACCTCCTATAGATCGGTATAATTTTGTCTATTCTCTTCCTCCCTTACTGTAAGTTTTTCTGAATGAGACCTACTACGCGTCTCACAGCCAGGGTTATGCATAGCGGCTATTTTTTGCCAAATTGGCTAAAATTAGGATTTTCAAATTTTAGAATTGGCTAATATTTGGGACCCTTGACCAGGGCCCATTAGCCAAAAATTCCTAGGTGCAATTTTTTTATAATAATTTGACTATTTTAGGTTTAAATTTCCAACATTACCCTTAATAATAGTGAACCTTATACATGCGTTTGAACACTATTCACCTATATTTTGAAATTGATTTGCCAAATTTTTATAAATATATTTTGGGGTTGACCCCTTACGCATAACCCTACTCATAGCATATATATCCATCATAATGACTCCAAATCCCTCATTTTGGCTTGGATCTTCTCCTTCATCTCTTGGAAGGAGCAGGCATTTTTAGTTTATCAACTTCTTCCTAAAGTTGCTTGACCTTGATTTGTAACGGCTCAACTTTGGCAGCCTTGGCTTTTCATTCTTCAATTTCCTTTTCCACTACTTTGTCCACCTGTGCTTGAGTAGCCACTTGTGATTTCAGCATCTAGATGGGTGCAGCAGATGCTCGGATGATGCTTTTGCTAGTATCTATAGTAGCCTATCTCATGCTAGTTGGCAAAGGGATCTCAAAGGAGGCAACAGGTGTATCAATGATTTCTTATCCAATTTTTCCCCTATGTCTGACTATCCCCTTGATGAGGGACCTTTGTTATTCCATATTCTGGATCTGGCCTTCTTCATCAGTGGTGAATTGGAAAGTGTCAGTGACTCTTGCCATTGTAAATTTCTCTATTTCTTGATCCAAGGATTTGGTCCTAGCCTTTTTGTGAGTGGGGGACTTCATGGGGCTTCGCACTTCGTAGCCTCTTAAAATATTAGATATCCCCCCAACTTGCACTATATTTTTCATCACCCAAGGTTGTACTTGATGTTCTTCTTGATTTACTAATAGGGTGGTGGAATATAACAAATATTGAATTTCCACCAATTGGCCTTGCTCACGTGAGCTTATCAAGGTCAGTTTTTATGATGTGGTATCTTACTGAGAAGATATAATGACCAACTCCTTCCCTTTTGAAGTGGAAATGAGGGAACTGGAAGAGGAGGGAAGCTTGACTTACTCATCAACTATCTTTATTATGACCTCAAAGAGGTTAGAATCTTGTTGGGCAATTTGGAGAGTGGGGTCTTCGAATTCTTTAGGAGGAGCTGTTGGGATCAACGGGGCCATTTTATCCACTAGTAAGCCTCAATGTAATTTGAGTTGAGCGCTATAATCGTAGATAGCCTCTAATCCATTGTAAGGTTGCTTATCCTTGGGCATCCTCCATACCAAGTCCAAAGTCCTATTATTTTTGAAATCTTCTTGCATCGCGTTCTCAAAATCGTCGCCACTGTGTGTGACTTCCAGAAGGAGTTGTTGGGACCAACGGGGCCATCTTATCCACTAACAATCCTCAATGTAATTTAAGCTGAGTGTTATAATCGTCGATAGCCTCCAATCCACTGTAAGGCTACTTATCCTTAGGCATCCTCCATACCAAGTCCAAAGTCTAGTTATTTTTGAAAGCTTCTTGCATCGCGTCCTCAAAATCATCACCACTATGTGTGACTGCTAGAAGTGCCATATTTCCAGTAACTTCTCTCCTGTGGTAGCCATCTGGGTCATAGGCCCTCCAAGTGACCTCTGAGAAATAGTAGGTGTCCATATTCTATATAGCTTACAACATGGCAAAATAACCGAGATAGGTGTAATGGCCCATTGTATAGGGAATGAGCAACCACTTCATTGGTCCCTTCTTCCTTAGATGTCTAATTTTTACCTCTTCGGCCACCTGTCGAGTGATCTCCAGGATGACAATGGAAGTCGGGTAGTGGAATGGTAGTTCCTTCGGGGTCAGCTTTGATCCATAAATCCCGATATAGAAAAATTCTTCTACGTAAAAGTAGTCTCTTACTTTTTTCTTATGCAAAAAATCTCTAACCCCTGCCCCGATTCTGTCTGGGAAATTTCCACACAACCAAAAGTGTACCACGAGGAGGACCTTCTCGAAGAAGGTAGTATAGCTGGAACACCCCTCCTGGATGCATAGCAGCTAATCTTGTATAGTGTGCATATTCACCCCCCCCATCTGGGCCACCAGGGCTTTATCTAATTGTGCTATAAACAAATGAATAAAAAATGAATAGTACAAAAAGGGAGGTATCTCCATTTTATCGGCTAATATGACCTCCTGCAGTAGTTGCAGATCTTCATTTATTTTATCATTGATAATATCCTCCCACTAGTAAATAGGAGTCTTGTCTATCCTATTACATTGGAGGATTAAAAACATAATCTCCTTAGTGATTGGCTCCAAGTATTTTACTCCTAGGGCTAGGTTGATCATGTCGACATAATCCTGCACCTAGGTACAGAGCATGAACATTTTTATGGGGAAATTTTCTGGCCTCATCTTCCCTCTCTTCAACAAGTTCTGAGGGAATGTCGTATTCATCATATAATTGGCCTGGAGGGCCAACGTCTTAAAATCTACCACCCTGGAAGCGGTGGCTAGGCCAAATACCTATCGAATCCTATCAGTCGATACCCAGACCACTACTTGACCTTTGAAATTCTGAATGGCACTTGCTTTAGAGTTATAGGAGACAACGATCCATGCCAGCATATCATAATAATGGTATGCCTTCAGATAAGTTAACCGGCCCAGATTCGTATTCCACTTGTTGCACACATGGGCTGGCCTAGTGCTATCTCGGTAGGCCCACATGTAGAGTTCTCTTAGGAGCATCGAGTGACATTGGTTATCTTCCTCCATGGGGTCAAATGCATAGATGGTGACCTCCTCTACCTCTTTCTATTGTTCTTCAGTGATATCCCTACTGGTATCAGGAAAATTCTAAAATGCCTTAGGATTTTGTGCCCTTCCTAGCCTCTTGTCAACAGGCCATGCCTTGGTAATTTTGTTGATTCTCCATCAAATGATCGATGTCTCAGGAGCTGAAGAGCTGGTGGATGCCATCCTATTAAAAAAATAGTGAAAAATTTACCCCCCAACTGCAATATCTCTTCTACGCTCTCCACACTTTACTCTACGTTCGACCTCGTCGATAGGTAGCTCTGCATGCACGGATGATGGGAAAAATAACCACCACCTTCTATTTTAAAATAGGTGCATTAAATGTGATAGATGGCACATGCACTTTTTGCTTTTCAAGAGCTCTCAAGATTGGTCAGGCGTGCCACGTCAACTGTCACCTCCTTATACTAGTGGATGAATTACAGCTACGAACAACAGTCGTGACATGGGGTGGCTTAGGATTAGCGATGGTGGAGCGCGGGTAGGTGTGCATTTGCTTGAGGTGCATTAGGGTTAGTTTTAGCATGTGCACCCCCTTAAGGAGTAGGGAACATGGATTTTGAGGTAGGTGCACAGGGTTGTGCACCTGCTCGACCTTTGTACGCTCCAAGGGAGTGGAGCGCACTCGACTCAATAGGGTGCACAAGCTATGCGCCCCTTTAGACCTTGCATGCTCCACTACGATGGAGCACATAACCCAAAGGTGGGTGCACAACCTTGTGCATCCAACTTGGACATTTGTGTGCCCCGAAGGGAGGGGTACACTGACTCGGGATGGGATGCACAATTTTGTGCACCTTGATTCAGGTTGTGCGCTCCACTTTGAGAGTGGAGTGCATTTGGCTAGAGGGGGAGCGCACGCCTTATGCACTCCAAGGGATCGAGTGCGCTCCATTATGATGGAGTGCACATCGAACTTTGGGGTATGCATAGAAATATGCACCCTTACGATCTACTTGTGCACTCTATTACGGTGAAGCACATGGGGTCTTCAGGGCGCACAAGTTGTGCATCCTTCATGGGATTGCATGCGCTCCACTTCCTTAGGAGTGCACAGGGTGCATGACCTTATGTGCCCTGAGGGACTAACATGCGCTCCACCTCCCTGTGGAGTGCATAGGCTATTGGTGGGGTGCACTACCTTATGCGCCCCTAAGGGACATTGTGTGCCCCATCCCTCAATGGGATGCATGGGCTAGAGGCGGGTGCACTACCTTATGTGCCTGCTTGGGGGACTCCGTGCACCGATAAGTGGAGTGCATGACTTGGTTCAGGGCATATAGCTTGTGCACCTAGGTGGCTTTGAGTGTGCTCTATTGGAGTGGAGCACACAGGGCTAATTTGGGATGTACCACCTTGTGCGCCCCAAGGGCAAATGTGAATTTGGCTCTCAAAATACAGGTAGCCTTTTAGGAGTCAACAGAGGGGATGGTGGTAGCTTGGCTAGATCTAGAAGAGGCTCTTGAAGAAACTAATTATCATGATTCAAGGATGAATAATAGGTTTTACGTTCCTCACTCACTTTTAAATTTTTAAGATGCTCTAAAATTTGAGATGATGAACATGGATAAATTTTTGAATAAATAGAAGGACAAGAATAAGATTCATATTGATCTAAATCTATATTTTAATAGAATTCAAATGGTCGAGGATCACTCGAAATGGTGACAACTTGATTCTTGAATTCAAATATGAGACATTGATGAAAAGTAGAAGGTATGGACTTCATTGCATGAATCCAAGGTCACCCAAGAAGAAGATTAAAATATGTGGGACAAGACACCACATAAAACAAAGTATCCAATATTTTGAGCCCTACCTTTTGTGGAAGAGATATGACACCAAAGGCCTCTTGGGACTTATTATTGAAAGCTTTAATAAGGATATCATACTTTGTTAAATATTCCTCTTTTAATCCAAATTTTTGAAAGAATTGATATGTACACAAGTTGAGGGATGAGCCATTATCAATCAGAAATCGTTTGATAAGGGTATCCCCAATAAATGCAGTGATGTAAAGTGATGAATCTCCATGTAAGTTTGAGGAAGGTTTATCATAATATTATAATGAAACATGATGTATCCCAAAATAACCTATGGCATCAACTATGGCATTAGGGGCAACATCTAAATAAAATTTTTATTATTTTAATAATTCTATTAAAGCATTTCTATGATCAGGAGAAGTCTGTAAAAGCTCTAAAATTGATATTTTTGTTGGAGTATTAGCTAACTTCTTTTGAAGATCAAATGAAATTTGTGACTGTGATCTCAACACTATAGGTGGAACTCTTGTAGCTGAATCTTTTCTCTTATTCTCTTTTAAAACTGAACTAGGCTATGGTGTGGAACTCTGTCCTTGCTAATTTTGGGCTTGTTTCCTTGTAGTTACCCCAACCATACCAACCACATTACTATGGCGTAAGGAATCGTCTTAATGAGCCACTTGATTGGTTGCTTGTTAATCATGATTTGGTAATGGATCCTTGAGTATTCTCATATATGTATTTTTTTTTGGAGCTTGTTGAATAGGAACCTGATTACTTGGAGTTTAGGAATTTCTTAAATAAATGCATCCTGCATCAATCAAATCTTGAACCACATGCTTCAACTTATTACAAGAGTTTGTCCAATTTCATTCTACTCTGTGATATGTGTAATATTGACCTACCTTGTACTAATGAGCTATAGTATATGGTTGTCTTATAGGAGGTAGTTCAATTGCCTTAGCTTCCAATAGTTGTTTTAAAACTGCTTCCAAAGGTATATCAAGTCTGGTAAAATTCCTTTGAGGAGGTTTCTAAAGTACAATATTTTGTAGAATATTAGTGACATTATTAACAGACCTACTATCTTGCAAAAGATCAAAGAAAAATACAAGTAAGAAAAGTGTCGCGATATCGCGACAAGAAAAACTATCGCGATTTCGTGACATGTTGGAAGAGAGAGAAACAACAGGAAAAACTGTCGCGATTTCGCGACATGTTGGAAAGAAAAAAACACAAGTTGAAAAACTGTCGCGATTTCGCGACATGTTGGAAGGGAAAAAGTCAAGTAGAAAAAGTGTCACGATTTCGTGACATATTGCAAGAGAGTTTGTAGGAAAGAAAAAGTGTCGTGACTTCGTGACATATTGCAGGACAGAGAGTCCGAAAGAAAAAGTGTCGTGATATCGCGACATGTCACGTTTTCGCAACCCGAAGGCAAGAGAAAGTGTATGAACAAAAAAGTGTCACGATTTCGTGACATGTTTCATTTTCATGGTCCAAAGTGAAGAGAAAGAGGAGAGAGAAAAAGGTGTCGCGATTTCGTGACATGTTTCTTTTTTGCAGTCCAAAGCGAAGAGAAAAGGAAGAGAGAAAAAGGTGTCGCGATTTCGCGACATGTTTCATTTTCGTGGTCCAAAGCGAAGAGAAAGAGGAGAGAGAAAAAGGTGTCGTGATTTTGCGACATGTTTCATTTTCACGGTCCAAAGCGAAGAGAAAGAGGAGAGAGAAAAAGATGTCACGATTTCCCGACATGTTTCATTTTCACGGTCCAAAGCGAAGAGAAAGAGGAGAGAGAAAAAGGTGTCACGATTTCACGACATGTTGTATTTTCATGGGCCAAAGCTAATAGAAAGCATACGGAAGAAAAAGTGTAGCGATATCGCTACATGTTGTATTCTCACAGGCCAAAGATAAGAGAAAGCATATGGAAGAAAAAGTGTAGTGATATCGCTACATGTATTCTCGTGGGCCAAATCTAAGAGAAAGCGTATGAAGGCGAAAGTGTCGTGATATGGCAACATGTGTTTTCGCGACAACAACAATAGAAGAGTTACAGGGGCAGTTGAAGCCGACGAAGACCGATGTTAGCCGATGAAGATTAGGGTTTGCAGTCGACGAAGATTAGGGTTTGCAACCGACTATGATGAGGGGTATAGCCAACTAAGATTAGAGTTTTTCATCATGAAAATGTTCTTATAAAAGCAGTGTTGTTTTGGAGAAATGGTTAAATATCGAAGTGTGCGAAATACGGTCGTTGAGCGCAGAAGAGCAAGTCGTGTTGA
>JAQPPZ010000854.1:0-303349 GCA_028583015.1 Wollemia nobilis | reverse complement strand
AAGTTGTTGCCATCCCCGCAGAGCAGTTTTTCTTCATCAAACGCTAGCAGAGTCTATTCTCGTAATATTTTCACCTTTGATTTTTATATATGTGAAACATATTAGGCTAAATTAAATGGATCTTTTTTATATATATGTGAACCATATAATGGTATTTGAATTAAATGGACCTTTTATTTATATGAGATATATAAATGTTAGGTTTAATTGGAAAGGAATCTTAATATTAGGGAAAGATGTGAAAGGTTTACTTAAAGAGAACCCTTGGATTAATGTTGATTATCTTAGGTATTTCTAAGTGGAATGAAATGTGGATTTATTCTTTAAGTTAAAGTTATGGGGATTTTACTTAGGGAACGAAGAATGATTGTTCTAAATATTAAGGGCATGGGATTTTAATGCTTTAGGACATGAATGAAATGAAATTAAGTTTGACCTCAATCTAAATGATAGCATATTTTATATGAATCTCCAAGAGGATTTTTGAGAGGTGAAAATAAAAGGAAGGTATATTTTATGATGTCCATTATGCATTAGATGGTTAGAGACTTGATGAACTATTGTATAGTTGCAATTTGGCATAGTAGATGAATAGATGCATTTAAAGGCATGCCTATCCTAAACCATGAGTATCATGATCCCCTACTACCCTCAAAGAACCAAAGGGAAGTAAGAAGAGTCAAGGAATCAAATGGGAAGCAAAGAATAGGTATGGCATATTGCGATGATTTACTTATGTTCCATAGATTAGAATTGTGGGGAGATATCCCCAATGTAGTTGATGTAATACCTTTGAGTAAGAAAGGTTTAATATGCAAGTAAAATGGAAGTATGCTTTAATTGGACTATTGAAAGTAATTTTACTGTATTTCTGTATGTGATTATGCCATGTATTAGGTTCTACGTTATAGTTGATCATGCTCCATTTTATCTATTATTGTTTGCTCATTTTATGATGTGGTAGCATAGTTGTATTATCATTTGATTGCTTGATGTGAGGGAATCTAGTGTAGAGTTCTAGGGTAAACTCATAGGTGACCTAAGGGAATTGAGACCCCCTTCGGGTGAACATAGGTGGACCTAAGGGAATTGAGACCTCCTCAGGGAGATAGAGGACTAAGTAGGAAGAGATTACATATGAGTTAATATAGCTCATCGTGGATATGATATGGATAGCTTAACTCGTGGTACTCATAGCATACCTACACATAATTATTTGTGTATGGTATGGAGATGCATGTAAACCTTCTATGGATGGAGGGTGATAAGTCTAGCTCATTAAGGAAGATGAAATAGATGGACTTATCCATAGTAACACATTAAACGCCTACACATATGGATATGTGTTAGGGTAATTATTGAGATGTAACTTCTAGGGAAACTTAGGATTTTGAAACTTAGGGTTTTGCTAGTGGATTATGGGTTCATGAAGGGATCATGTACCTCTCTCCTTAGTGAAAAAAAAAACTTTTATTTTTTTTTGTATTTTTCTATGTATTTTTTGGTCATTACATTATGTATCAAAGATCTAGGTACGAGGGTATAGAGCTTCTATGTATGCTAATGGGAACTAGATGCATAAAATTAAGGCTTGCTTATGGCATAAGCTAAAGCTATGATGATCTAGGATACCCAATTGCTAGAATATAATAGGAATTAGCCCAAGGGAGTGTGGAGTGTTGGGATACCTTAGTATGGGCTTTGGTATCAGTGATGTGTCCCAACCTAGGGTATTGCCTTAGTTAGGTTAAGGATGCATATATCAAGAGAAATATGTATTACATATTGATTAGATATGCAACTTAAGATGAAACTTTAATCTAATCCCCTTGCTTGGATGGAATCATTTTAAGATGCCACCTAACACTAGAAGAGGGAGGACTATACCTAGAAAAACTTGACAAAGTGAGGTGGAAGAACAAAATCAAGATGAGGAACCAACCAACCCTAATAGGGAGGTAGAAGACCTCACCACTATGGTCGCTGCTATGCAGGATCATATAAGACAATTACTTGAAATGGTTGCAAATCAGAATTTGCAATTTTGAGGCTCAGAGGTTGGCCTAGAAAGTGGGCTAACTACAAAATAAGTACAAGCCAAATCCTTAGCAGAAAAGGAAACAACTAGGAACATGAAAAACATCAACATATCAAATTTTTATGGAGAAGGTGATGGAGATGCATCGAAAGCATGGATGAGAGAGGTAGAGGTTCATTTTACGATAAAATGTTACTCATATAGAACCTAAACACTATGGGCTATGATTAACCTAGAAGGAGCTACTCTGGAATGGTGGGAAACCCACTATTAGGAAACCAATATTGAACCCATTGATAATCCATGAGAAGAATTTATAAACATCTTCAGAAATATATTTCTAACAGAGCATTTCTATGCCTTAAAATTTGAATAATTTGCTAGTCTTAGACAAGGGACCAGCATAGTGGAAGTGTACTATAAGAAGTTGGTAAAACTATTCAAATATGTACCTATTTATAATTAGAAAATGTGAGTACATAAGTTCATACTTA
The DNA here is from genome assembly GCA_028583015.1 of Wollemia nobilis. Lineage (NCBI taxonomy): Eukaryota > Viridiplantae > Streptophyta > Pinopsida > Araucariales > Araucariaceae > Wollemia > Wollemia nobilis. The sequence goes on along the minus strand of JAQPPZ010000854.1, from coordinate 300,817 downwards.
TATTGGAATCTAGGTTAAGGCACGATGTGGAGATGCAGGAGACCAAATCATTGCAAAAGGCATATGACCTAGCAAAGAAAGTGGAGTCACACTTACTCTATAAGTATGTCGATGTACCCGAGAAATCATGAAAATAAATTAAGAAGAGGAATAGTAATGGGTTTGTAAAATGGGAGGTTGATCAAGAGCGAAAGGCCAAGAATCCCAAAAATTTTGAGAAGAAACCCTATGGGAACCAAAATAAGTTCAAGAACTTTTGTAAGAAGGATAACAAGCCCAGTGATATGAAACCTCGGCCTTAGAAGTCACATACTCCAATGCCAGCAACTAATAATGGGAATGAGAAGTCAAAGAAACAACAAGGATCCAAGGAAGGGTTCTAAAATTATCGAGGATCTCATTACTATAATCAGTGTTCGTATCAATCAGGGACTAGCTCGACGGGTGCGAAAGAGAAGGAACTATAACATCGGATTTATGTTGCAATTGGGAAGCAGAAGCTAGAGGGATAAGCCACCTCGTTACATGTGAAAGGTAAGGTTTTTAATAAGCAAGTCAAAATTTTAATAGATAGTGGAGCCACTGATAGTTTTATTTCATCAAGTATGGCAATGATTGTGTTAGAAAGGCCTGGATATTTAGCTCAAGGGTGGAATTTAGAGTATGGTTTTGGGCAAAAATAATCGGTAAACCAATGTTACCTTATGGCATAAGTTACTCTATATGAAGGTACTACATAATGTTGTTTGTATGTAGCTCCCCTACATGCCTTTGATGTGAATTATTGGAATGGATTGGCTATAGACTCATAAAGCCTTAGTCAATTTCCAAGACCATTGGATTCAGTATTTGGATAAAGGCAAATAAATATTAAGAGTTCATAACGATCAAGAGGCTTTTGAACCTCAAATGTTGTCCGCTATGCAAGTGAAAAATGCCCTCAAGAGAGGAGGAATAGGGTATGTGGTAAAACTCAGTGAGGTAGGAGACCAAGATAAAGAATAAATATAAGGACGACATCCAATCCTACAAGATTTTTAGGACATATTTCCATAGGACCTACCTGGATTACCTCCTGTACAAGAATTCAATTTTACAATTAAACTTATGACGAGAACTAAAACTATTTATAGATCCCCATATATAATAAATACTATTGAAATGTGTGAACTAAAGGTTCAGTTGCAAGGATTATTGGAGAAAGGTTTGATAAAACCAAGTGTGTCATCGTGGGGCGCATCGATCCTATTCATGAAAAAGGATGATTCACTAGGATTGTGTATTGATTATAGAATGCTAAATAAGGCTACAATCAAGAATCGATATCCTTTACATAGGATTGGATATTTATTCGATCAACTAAAGGATGCCAAGGTGTTTATCAAAATTGATCTAAGGTCAGGGTATCACCAATTGAGAATTCATGAGGAAGATACTCACAAAATGACATTTAAGACTAGCTATGGGTATTATGAGTTTACAGTTCTACCTTTTGGGCTGACTAATGCCCCAGTCGCTTTCATGAACCTAATGAACAACATGTTTCAAATATAGTTGGACCAATTTGTTCTTGTATTCTTGGATGATATCCTTGTATACTCTCGAGATAAGGAAGAGCATGATAAAAATCTTAGGATTGTGCTATAATTGTTGAGAAAGAATCAACTTTATGGAAATCTGGCGAAGAGTGAATTCCATGTTCTAGAGGTAAGATACCTCAGACACGTTATATTGATAAAAGAGATTGTTGTGAATCCAGAAAAGATAGAGGCTATTCTGAATTGGCCACCCTCGAGTAATGTCACTAAAGTGTGAAGTTTCATGGGGTTAATGGGCTATTATAGACATTTTATTAAGGACTACTCTAAAATTTATGGACCTATAATGAACCTTCAGAAGAAAGGGAAAGAATGTGGTCAGAAAAATGTGAAACTGCCTTTGAGCTATTAAAGCATAATATTACTACTACACTGGTACTAAAGGTTCTCGATCCTCAAGGGGAATTTTTAGTGTGCACAGATGCATCAATAGATGGTTTGGGTGGGTTACTCTCACAAGAGGATTCAGTAGTGGCATATACTTCAAGGAAGCTTAAAAATCATGAATTTAATTATGCTACGCATGATTTGGAGCTGGCTACAGTGGTAAACACTCTAAAGGTTTGGTGCCACTACTTTGTGGGAAGACCCTTTGAACTAAAAATAGACCATTAGAGTCTATGGTATATACTCACCCAACACATACTTAATGCAAGGTAGAGAAGGTGGGTAGAATTCCTTGCTGAGTATGATTTTGATATTGAGTACATAAAAGGGAAGGAGAACAAAGTGGTTGATGCTTTAAGTAGAAGAAGATATATAGCAGCCATCACAAGAGCTCACATGGGTCTAATGGATTAAGTGAGACAAAGGCAATCTCAAGATGAGTATTACGAGGGAATTCGAGTCAAGATGGATAGATATCCTGAAGGAATTAAGGAGTTTAGCATGAAATATGACTTTATGTGCTATAAGGGAAGGGTCATTATACCAAAGGTAGGCGATTTGAGGAACTTGATAATGCAAGAAGCTCATAGATCTCCTTATTCTGCTCATCCTGGAGGGACCAAAATGCGACAAAACATGAAAAGAGCCTTATTTTGGGTAGGAATGAAGAAGGATATCATAGATTTTGTTCCTTGATGCCTTGAATGTCAGAAGGTTAAGGCAAAATGCCAACATCCTATGGGAAAAACTTCATCTGCATGAGGCACCTATGCAAAAATGGCAATTCATATCCTTGGATTTTATTGTGGGATTATCCAAGACTTGGTACCAACATGATGCCATATTTATAGTGGTCGACAAGTTGACTAAAGTTACCCACTTCATACCAGGAAATACCAAGGATGATGCTCAGGTAGTAGCTAGAAGATTCGTCAAAGAGGTATTTCGATTGCATGGGTTTCCAGAGGTAATCATCTCAGATAGAGACTCCAAATTCACTTATAAATTTTGGAAATCCCTTCATAGTGCAGTTGGTATGGAATTGAATATGAGTTCAACATACCATCCTGAGACCGATGGACAAACAGAGTGGGTAAACCAAATTTTAGAAGACATGATCCGCATGTACTGCATGGATCATAAGTCTCAATGGGAAGACTGTCTACCTTTCGTAAAATTTTCCTACAATAATGAATAACACTCCTCACTAGGAATGGCACATTTCGATGCCTTGTATGGATGAAAGTTCAGAACACCATTGTCATGGGAAAACCTAGAGGATCGAGTTGTGATTGGACCAAAAATGGTCAGGGTAATGGAAGAGCAACTAAAATAAATTAGGCAAAGGCTTAAGGAATATATGGATAGATAGAAGAGTTATGCAAATCTAAAAAGGACTCCCAGAGAGTATTCTATTGGAGATAAAGTGTTCTTAAGGTTTAAGCCAAAGAAAAGTGCTATCAAATCCATGAATTTGGATGCACATTTTGTGGGCCCCTTTAGGATCATAGAAAAGATCAATTTGGTTGCATACTGACTTGCATTACCACCTAATATGTATAAAATCCATGATACCTTCCACATATCCTTTCTTAGGAAATATGTTACTAACCTTGAACATGTGTGGGATGTTTCTAAATAGGAGAAGGCAAATCCGAAGGCCATTGAAGTATTGTCGGTGAATGTTCTTGAATTTCGATCCAAATCTCTACGAAATCTAACTCTCAATCAATGTATGGTCTAGTGGGACTAGTTCACTAAGAAGAATGCCTCTTGGGAGAAAGTGGAGGTTATGCGAAATCATTTTCCCTTTTTGTTTGAAAATTATATGATGTAATTACTTTCTTTTCTGCTAAACCACAAAAGAAAAACTAGAAACACCGAGTACGATGTTTAATCTTAGTGGGGGAGGATGTCATGACCCTCCCTAGCTGACTTTAAGGAACAAGAAAACAATATATAGACCGATAATGTGGTGATACTTAGTTTTAACATTTGAACCAACTATGTGATGTTTAGTTGATTTATAAGGGCATGTTATTGCTAACATATTTCCAAGTATGCAGGATCAGGTGCACTTGTAGGTGGAACAGATAAAGTTTCCTACCAGAAACGAGGGTACCAAATATTAGGGGAAATTATGATTAAGATACTCGAAGGTAACATGGATATATACCTTCATATAGGTATGCATTAATCGAAGGGATAATAATCAATATTTGATCACCTGGAGCTTTAGTTTATAGCCTAGTAGCTATCATAAAATATTTGGCTAAGATGGGTGATTGAATTGATGGAAAGACTCCCTCTTTGGTTAAATTGTATAAATGTGTTTGCTTTCTACTGCATCATAACTTAGGTAGTTTGATGATTTAGCTCCTATATAGGAACCACTACAATATTATTATTGATGCATGAGGTCGATTATCACATTTAAAATGAAAACAAAGCATCCTTCTTGAGAAAGAGAGTAAATTAAGTTGTTTTATGAATTTGTATGCTTTTAAATTAATTAATGAAGTTTAGGAAAATAATGATTAGCTCATCGGAGGTCATTGGTAAACTTCATTTGAAATTAATTAGGGAGTTTTCATTTTAATTAATTAAAACTAGGTATTTTAATTAATGGAGGACATAATTATTTTAATATTAATTAAAGCTAGTTATTTTAGTGATAAAGAAAAATTATTAAAAAAAAAGAGAAGCATTAATTAATTATATATAAAATTGAAAGAAGACCTTTCAATTAAATAAAGGATAATGAAGATGTTATAAAAAAGTATATTATAAATTTTAAATTATAATATAAATATCTTTATTATTAATTAAAGATAATGTCGTGATCCCACATCCCTACTTATGCAACCTAAGGTAAGGGTTGCGATGCTAAAAACTTGCCAAAGGAGAAAAATATGGTAGTAAGGCAAAAGGGATGGGGATGGGCATTGAAGGGAAGGTGGTAGGTGCAAGACTCAAGAAGGCCAAAAATAGATTGCCAAGGTGAGGGGGCACACAAGAGAGAAGGAGTTAGAGAACGTTGGGGAAGAATGTTGGAGTACGAGAGGGAAAAATGTTGGAGAACGTTGGGAGGAAGAGAAAAAAATGTAGACACAAAGGAAGGAGGCGAAGACAGAGAATGAAAACACTCCAGAAGTGAAAGGGGAGGCATCGGATCTCGTCATCTTAGTCAAAATAGGTTAGTTATCCTAAGCTTGGTTTGGTGCAATTTAAATGATGATTTTAATAAGCCATACTTTGCTTTAAAAACCAATTGTGAGATGTGTTGTTATGGAGCCTCTGTTGTGAGGGAAATCTATTTGTTTTTAAATGTTTTCCTTTGCTTTAAGAAAACCAACTGTGAGATGTGTTGTTATGGAGTCTCTATTGTGAGGGAAATCTATTTGTTTTTAAATGTTTTCCTTTGCTTTAAAAAAACTAGCTATGAGCTGTGTTGTTATGAAGTCTCTGTTGTGAGGAAGAACCATATGTTTTGGATGTTTTCCTTTACTTAAAAAAAAAAACCAGTTTTGAGTTGTGTTGTTATGGAGTCTCTGTTGTGAGGAAAAATCATATGTTTTGGATGTTTTCCTATACTTTAAGAAAAATCAGCTGTGAGTTGTGTTGTTATGGAGTCTCTATTGTGAAGAAGAACCATATGTTTTGGATGTTTTCCTTTGCTTTAAAAAAAACCAACGATGAGCTGTGTTGTTATGGAGTCTCTGTTGTGAGGAAGAACCATATGTTTTGGATGTTTTACTTTGCTTTAAAATAACCAGTTGTGCATTGTGTTGTTATGAAGTCTCTATTGTGAGGAAGAACCATATGTTTTGGATGTCTCCATTTGATTTAAAAACTAGATGTGTGTTGTTATGAAGGCTCTATTGTGGGGAAAACCATAGGTTTTAGACATATTCCTTTGTTGAGAGAAGCACTGTGCACTGTGTTGGTATAGGACCTTTGTAAATGGGAAAGACCCCAATGATTTTAGATGTTATCCTTTGCTCAAAGGTATCCAATAAATACACAGAGTTCAAAAACTTCAATCATGGTTCATCTTAGGTATTAGATATTTCTATCATAAAAAATGATGGAAAAACCTTAGGCATGGGCTTAGTTACTCAGTCAAGGGATTGAGTCTAGACATATAGGAGAGGTTGAATCACTCAGACCAAAGTGGCACACATTCACACAGGTAGACTCAGCCCAAGCTTAATCAAGCTTATCTCAAAAGAAGAAAACCATACTATCTATTCTAACAGGAACACCATTACTTTAGAGATTCAACTACGAAACTAAGAGTATTATGAAAGAGGGGATCCAAACTAGTTTTTGCTTGTATCTAATACAAAAACTCTCTTATTTTTTTCTTTCTTCCAATCCTTCTCAGACCTCCTCCCTTGTTCTCTTATCCTTCCTATTATTTCCCTTTTTTTTTTTAAATCCCTTTCATAATCAATTGCAAGTGTCCCTTACCTTGGGATCCTCCCCCTCCTTCAAGCCCAATTAAATGCAAAAACCCAAAATCATGGAGTGCCATTAGATATATCTTCTCCAAGTTGGAAAGAGGGGAGTGTACTAGCCATTAAGGCCAGCCCACTTGCACAATCCTCAATTATAGAGGTAATTTACTCTTCCTTAACAAAATAGGCATCCTCCTAAATATTTCAAAGTATTCTCCTCTTATGGAAAATCAAAGGAGACTCATACAACTACAACGAGTGTTAAAAAATGCATGATCCTGGCCACATTAATTGAGGCCATGATTTACATAGAAAAAATACTAATCATTCCATTTTTCTTAAACAAATCAATAACAATGTTTGAAGCACAAATTAAATTGTCACCTTAATATTATGTTGGTGAATCCTTCAAAACCACTATGTGCATTAACAATGTTAAACATTTCCTTTTATAATCAATTTAATAAGCAATGACCAAATTTATTAAAATGCTAGCTTAGTCATGTAATGGCTTACCTTTTAATTAAACCATTATTTCCATAAGGAAAATATAAATCTTTCCCTTTACTAAAGCATTAAAAGGTAACATCAGGGTGAATATTAAATTTTTAGCTTGCTATTATAATGGCTAGTCAATTCAATTCAAAATCATTATAAGCAATGCTATTATTCATCTCTTTTACTAATCAATTTAAAGGTATCATCAATGCTATTATCAAATTGATAGCTTGACATTGTCCACCTAAAATCATAGTTAGCCTTGTGAAACCACATAAAATGAGTAACATTGTAATCATGAACAAAACTAAATGCCATGATTTATCCTTGCATATTTGTAGCATCAACAATGTTTAGACATCAAAACAATAGGTATAGTTATATTGTCTTTTCCTCAAGGGTCTTGTATGATGGGTTATGATCACCTTCCTACCATGGTTGAACAATGTCTTTTAATTAATTGCATATTATTTTATATTTTAATAATTTTTAACTTGAATGACATTAGCTTTTTCATTAGATTCTTCAATTTTAAAAGAGAATATCTAAGGTGAGACTCACTTCAATTTCACATGGTCAATTCAAAAAGTAATAATGTTCAATATAAATAATAGGAATTTATGTAATAAATATTTTAGAGGATAATAGCGTGCATCGATAATATGTTCTAATTTAATAGGAAAATAAAAATGAAAGGCAATTTAAAACTTTGTTTGTCTTTCCGATTGTGTTGATGTGAAATGGTGTATACCAAATTTCAAGATTAGATGGAACAAATTTCAAGCCTACAATAAAGTAAAGTAGATTTTAACATAAGAAAAGCTATATATTATATGGGACAATACATTTTCTCACATATGTGTTTATGCAACCATATTCATAGGCCATATGAGACAATATGTTTATCACATATGTCTTTATTTTGACAAACTCATAAGCCATATGAGATGATGTGTTCTATCACATATGTGTTTACTCAACCAAATTTCAATATCCATATTCTAGTGTACAATCCCACCCTATAGGAATTGAATCTTGGGCCTCCAATTTGAAGTTCCAAATTCTTAACCCTCAGGACTGCTCGAGTTGGACCTCCAATTTGGAGTTCCAAAGTCTTAACCCTTGAGAACACTTGAGTTGGACCTCTAATTGTATAATATAAAAATGAAATAATTTCACCTTTTATAGGGGAGATGAACCTACTAGTATATTTGAGACAGTAAATTTTATTTTGACAATTTTTTAATGTGTTTTTAAAATGAAAAACAATATTAATGGTTTCATGTATCTAAATTTCCAATGATTGTATATTTGTAAGGTTATCTCCTACCTGAGTGGCTATTCTTTGCTTTACTATGATAACATTAGATTTTGTTTTATCAACTTGATCAATATGATCCAATACTTTTTATTTTATTTTACAACATTTACAACTTTCTCTCATGTAGTGGAATTGACTCTTTAGCTTATTTATCTTTCTTTTATATAACATGCCTACTTAATCATTTGGGTTCCATACCTACTCAAACACTTCTATGATTGATTGTTTCTCTATTTGTATCTACTAATATTTGTGATTCCCACTACTTTTCTTTCTAAATAACATCCCTTTCTCTAACCATGTTCTCCTCAATCATCAATTATTGAATTTGACTCTCCACAGAAGCAATTTTATTATTATTTTCATTGATTTCCTCCTTTGAAGGTACTAATTTGAGTTCATCTATAAACCTTTTATTCTACTCTTCATTTCCCTAAATGGAGATCTTTATTTGATTGAATTTTTTTTTTATACATAGGGGAGTTGGTTACATCTACACTATTTTTAGTAACTGCCAAGTGCAAGGTTCAAACCATAGGATATGCACCCAACAAGCCTATACCACATAATTATTTTTGTACCGGTGTGAGGGGGACCAACGATCACTCAATATTTATACCATCATCGTCAATTTGGCATGCACTCAGGGGATTTAGATCAAAATACTACCTTTACAATTGGTGTTCCCCCAAGGTTTAAACATAGGTCTCTTATTGATAAGTTCTTGGTAAAATAGACAACTACCAATCCACCTAGCCCTTTGGGGCTTTATTTGATTTTTTTTTTTTGTTAACTTCTTGGTTTTTAAATTTCCTTCTCCCACTTATGGTAGAACCTAGATAGATTTATGACAATCATTTTGTTTTCTTTCTTAGTGAATTGAATCATTTCCTCCAAAAGTGACCTTGCTAAAATAAATTGACCTTGTGGATGTTGAATAATTCTTAGGCTAGAGTAAGTCTATCACCTTGCTATGATCTTATACAAATGATGAAACACGAAGTTTTGTATCTTTCAAGCCCATTTGAATCCTTACTTTGCTAGTTCTTTAGTGACTTCTTGGTTGCATATATATTAGTTTTCTCCTACATCACCCTAAATTTTTTTGTTATGGAGTTAGGGTATTTGATCGAAATCTATCTAGGAATTGAATCATGAGTTAGTGGTTTGAACAATATTATTGCAAATGTTCATTGCTTTGAATGGCTCAAGATGATTTTTACATATATAAATGAATGAGATGCATAATTTATTGGTTGTTGATTTAATAGTAATGAAGGTAAGATGAGAATGGGTAGGATGTTAGAAAAACTATCCATTGCTTGAAGTAAAATGAAAGAAAATATATGATAGGGAGGGATAGAAAGTGTAGATTGAGAATACAATGAATGAGTTGGAAAATTATTAGATAAACACAAGTGTATAGTAGGTTTTAGTTGATATGTTGAAATCAATTGATTGTGATGGGTTGATTATATCTATAATGGAATATTGCAGCCTATCATATTATAGTGCATCAATCGCTTCTTGATGTTCTTCCTGGAATTATTATGTTTTACATGGGAGATATTTTGCTTGAATTTTCCATCTTCTTTTTAAGATTCTAACTTCAACATATACCCCCTTCTAACTCATAAAAACCTCTATAGAAATTAGAGGATTTGCTTTCATGGCAATAACCATGGCACGTCAATTACATTGATTATAGGATGAATGTTGATTGTTGGGGTTGCACCTTATAAACCAATTGTTGTTGTTGGATAATATACTCTTGTTAGATTTTTATGGTGTATGTCAAGGGATAATACAATCAGGATATAAAATATGCAGGAATGTAAGATGTTGTAATATGTTATTAATAGAAAATGATGAAAATGATACAATGCAATATGGAGGAAATGAACACTCCATAACTGATACTAAAGAACTACATTGTATCCATCACCAATCTATATGGTGATCTACACAACACAACTACTACTACATGTAGCGATATATAATCACTCATTATATAAGGGGACACCTTGCACATTTACAACTTGCATATAGGAACTTGTGCATTTATTATATTACTTTAAGTAACTATATAACTACCCATTAAAGTAATCTACTACTCTAGTTATGTACCAAGGGTGGTACATTTACATGACCCAAATGATGTAATATACTCTAACACCCCTTGTATTACAAAATCTGGGTATTGAAAACTTTAGCCTTCAATATGAATCTTTGTCTTCTTGGTCCTTTGCATTATATTTAATTCATATTGCATTGTATGCCTCCTTGAATTGGTTCCTCTTCTTCTTCCTTATTGGATTCAATACTTTCATAGGTAGATATACTATCACCAGATTCTTGCAAGAGTATTTTCTCTTTGTCTTTGTCCTTGTTATCATTCTCCATGTCATGTATAGAAGTTTCTAAACATACACTTAGAGCATCATGATAAGATTTTGTGTTAGTAGAACTTGAAGTACTAATACTGCATGAGGATTGAAATATCTTTTCTAGAGATGATTCTTCCATTTCTATTTTCATTTTAAGTAATTTTATCAATCCTCTATGTTCTACATTTTCATCCTTATAACATTTGAATGTAAGTAGTGCCATATATAATATGCTTCCATATTATAAAGTAATTTGAATGTCATTGTTTCCATTATCAATTGCTTCACTTAGTTGAGCATGTAGATAATGTTCCATCATTTTGAAAATGTCTTTTAAAGATTCACTATGTATCCTTTTTGAAGTAAGGTCTAAGTTTCCTTCAAACTTTATAAGTAAATTCTTGATTCCACTTTTTATGACACTTGCCCTTTCTTTTCTAATAGTGTTGTTCATATTATTGTTCACTATATTACTTGAGGTAGACATCTCTCTTAGTTTTAGTTTTTCCTATTTTAGAGATATTTTTGATGAATCCTTTGTAGTAGACTACCTTATGTCTCCCTAGTAGATGAAGTGTAGTATTCTTTTTGTTTCCTTAATATCTATAGAATACTATATCTTCCTCAAGTAAATTGAGTATATGATCCAATTTTATAAAACCTTTTAGGTTTTGTAGATTTCCTTATTTCTCCCTATTTTAAGAGTATATGAATTAGTTTGATAAAACTATAAGTCTTAGCTTTTATAGAATCTCTTATTTCTCATTATTTAAGAGATGTGAACTAATTTGATAAAATATTTCTTAGAATTATGTTTTGTAGGCTTCCTTATATCTCCCTAAAAATTAGAATATTCTTAGTTCACTTTCTAAGTTGATTTTGTAATTTTTTGAGAATATTCAACATTTTAATTTTACCTTATATTTCCCAGTGAAGTATGCTTTAATGGTTGGATTTCTTTTTGTCTCCTTAGAATGAGTATGAGATAAATTTTACATATTAATTTGAACTCTATATGTAGGCAATTGATTTTCTTCTCTTTCCAATAGATTAATTTTTTAATTCTAATTATATGTATATAGTTTGAAGTAGTATGCCTTATATCTCCCTACAATTTCGAATATTAGAAAATAATGGTATTTGCAATTTAATAATGATTTAATAAAAGTTAAAAATATTTATATCTCCTACTTTTTTAATTGCAAATATGTATATTCAATACCTTGAAATAAGCTTGCTTGATAATTACTAATGCTTGATAAGTTTATTCCAATGCAATAGTTTATATCACCTTATAACTTCAATTTTAATTAAATAAAGTAAATTTAATATTTACCTTAGTAAGGCTTGATGCCCTCCATATCCTTGAGTAACTCCATGTACTTTTATGGCTGGTTGGTAAATATCTCCACGTTGTATTAATGTTGCTTTGATATTGCTATCCAACGAAGGGCCTACGTGCTCTTTCTTCAAGCTCTACAATTCTAGAATGCCTATTTTATCTTGGTCTCCTCCTTAATGGGTGTTTATCACCATGAGAATTTAATTTTTGTTTATGACAGTCCTCACTACCTCCTTTGAATTTGATTTTAGCATACTCTTACTTACTCGAACGTTGTAATTTTGCTCCAATTTTGCTTCACTCCTTTACCTTGGAGTTGAATGCTTATGTAGCTATGTGGCATGTGCGCTTTGAGTAATGTCTAAGGTAGATTTTAATTCTTCTTTGCAAGATATCCAAGTGGATTTTGAGCTCCAACGTGCATGGGCTTCTTTATGTAGAACTTGAGACTAGTTTCAATGCCTTCTTGAGTAACACTCATGGCTAGAATTAATACTTTATCCAAGTGGCTTATGAGCTCCGATTATTGTAGGTGAAACTACTGTAACATTCCTTCCTTTCAAAGATGCTTTGTAACCCTCTCCAATCTAACATTCAGGTATTTTCTTATGAGATGAGCACTTCTTGTCAATGGTGACAAATGGCAGATTGCATGTATATTCCCTCCAATGCTTCTCTTCTTCTACGTATTCCTCTACCAACGTAAATCCAACTATTTCTTGTCCCTCAATGCTTCTTCCAAGAGAGTATGGGTTGGATCTTGATTCAATGGAGGTCTTAGGATCTTAGAGATGGTTCTATGGTGGTTTGAGAGTTTATTTGAATACTCCTTCAGTGAATATCTTCTCCAAGAAAGAGCTTGGGTATTTCTTCATTTGCTCTATGCTTTTACTTTCAATATGCTAGTTCAAATTCTCCCTTTGCACTATTTAATAGATGAAATCCAATGTAGATGGATGATTATCCTTTTTTGATATCCTATGCTTTAGATTGGTTGTTGGTAATGTCTACTTTTATGGTTGTAAGTATGCCTTTAGACACCATAATGAGAGCTCTTTGTTAGATCCTCTCTCTTGCTTTGGATAGTGCTCCTCTATGGATGGTTGTATGATATTCCTCACTTGTGGAGGATGTGTCCTTAAGAAACTCAAGTTCTATCCTCTTTCCTATGAAGAACAAGATGTTATGGTGAAGAATAATGTAAATATATTTGTACTACAATACCTTGATTTTGCACCTTCTCTTTTGAAAGCTTATTTTTTTTGGTTTTAATGGTAGTTTCTCTATAATTTTTCTTCTAAGCAAGGGTTGATTGATGTTGTCTTCTCTTCTAGACAACTCTCTCCTTTGCTTGGTTAATATAGTAATTACCCCAATATAATAATCATGTAGATAATATACCCTTTAAGGAGTAATTTCTACACTAATCGTTTACCTATAATGATCTCTTAGTGCACCTTGAATCTGAGACTCACCAAGTCTCTATTTTTGGCTTCTATCATTGATTTAATAGCTACCTTATTCTTCTCCACTCCTTGGAGGAATTTTCAATCAGTTTGGTGGCTTCTATAAGCCACAATACCTTGTAGGTATTGAGTTCTAAATAGTGTCTTTAGACACTTTGATTATTTGAATATTTTTGTGTCCTTCATATTTAACAATCAATACACAAAATAACCCTTTTAGAGTAACTAGTTTAATGAACAACTAGTTTAGTACAATGAACCAATAATATTTCTAAATTAATGCACTTTAATAATCTCACCTATTGCTTATGTTAATAAGCTCTCAAAGTAGTTTCAAATGCACTAATGATCATTGCAAATTTCTTAATGTAATCATCTTCTCAATAATTAGATAATAGGAAGAATGTATCTAACTCCTATTAATGTGGAGGTAATGAACCTTAATAGAAACTATCTTCTGCACTTTCTTTGAGGATTTAAAATGCAACCTTCTATTTTGCAACTTCCAAATTCTAATAAGGTGTTTAATGAATTTAAGTAGTAATTTGAATTAAGTGTTCAAGTAATGAACCTTTTGCACCTAAGTTGCTTACCTTTGATGATGAATATCTTGATGATTTGATTCACCAATTTTCTTATCTGGAATGGTGGTTACTTGCAGCTATGAATGCTTCTAGTCTGCTACTCTAAAATTGTAGTAGATGATTTTAAATTCTCCTTGGAACTCCAAAGTCTTATAGCTAGTAATGCTATCTTGATTTTTGCCCTTTAGTAGTCAATCTATTCACTAAATGTTGTCCTTATAGAACCCTTTCAGTATTTTTTTGTGAATCCAACAAGTCTCTATCTTCAAAATGCGTCTTCTTTAGCTATGAAGGGCAATCTCCAAAACTTATTGAATTTGGTAGGTTTCTTGTATATGAGTTCTTATTCAACCTCTCTATTGGATTTTGACTTCAAATATGATTTTATTCTCAAGAATATGAAGATCGTGATGTCTTCACAAATATTCTCTCTAAATTTTGACAAGTTATTTTCCAAATATTTCTATTTTGGGCTTGTTTTCGGATGGCAAAAATTATCCCAATTCTTTCACTATATTTTGTAGTGAATTTCTTCAATGAGTTCTCCTAGGAACTTCTTTGATGGCTTTCCAATTTATGCAATGAGGCTATCCAAGCCTTCTCATTGTTTCTTCTTGGGACCTCTCCAAGGCCTTTAGTCTTGCATCTCTTCTTGATGAGACATTTCCTTCAACCTTCAACTATGAAAGTGTTGGCAATAAGATCTTCATAGATCTCTAGAATAGGAATTTTGATAGTCCTTATCTATCTCTTCCAAAAATGGAAGTTATTCAATGAGATATTTGATAGGTCTCTTCAAATTCTTCTAGAGGAAGTCTTCAATTAGCAAAGGAGATCACCAATATCCTATATTTCATGGACTCTTCTCTAGAGTCTTCTTCATGTTCAAGGACTCTTCTTTGGAGTCTTCTTTAGAATCAAGTATTCTATGGCCTTTCTTCTAGATCAGGATTTTTTGACCTTTTCTTCTGCAATAAGGCTTCTATGGCCTTTTCTTCTGCAATGTGTAAGTCTACAATAGGGATTCCTTCAATTTCCTTTTTTTTGCAACAGGATATTAGTAAGATGATTATAAATCTTGTCAATGACAAATATTCACTAGTTTATTTGTCAATCTAGTGGAATTAATGATGATTCATAGTATTAACGAGTTTTCTATAACTTTGTGGAAAGACTAGCCAAATACAATCTCAAAAGTTCTAGAACTGAGATTTACTTTTCCTCTCTATCTCTTGTGATGATGTTTGCATGCAGTGACACACAATGATAGATGATCCCTTGTGGCTCTCCATAATTCTATCAACCTATCATGGCTTTGATACCACTTTTATCTTTTAACGGTGTATGTCAAGGGAGAATATAATCACGAGAAAAAAAAAAAAAAAAAAAAATAAAAAAAAAAAAAAAAAAAAAAAAAGAAAAAAACAAAATTTAATATTTTTTTTTTTTTTCCTCCTTCCCTTTTTAAATTCCCTCCCCTTTGCTTACTTGTGTTTTTTTTTTTTTTTAAGTACTGCACTACTCTAAAGTAATCTACTACTTTAGTTATGTACCAAGGGTGGTACATTTACATGACCCAAATGATGTAATATACTCTAATAACTCGTACTTGAATTAATGGATCATGGATACCTTATATTTAACTAGGCTATAGTTTCTTAGATATCCATATTCTAAATTATTTTAGCTACCAAACCATATTGTGCCAAGTTAGTTGGAGCTAATTGTTGCTTAGGCATGACTTGTATGCCAAGTTAGTCAGAAATAGTTGTTACTTAGGCATGACTTTATTGTTTGGGATATTTTATTTATATTATGTGAAGTAGGGGTAAAATTTACTTGCCTAAAACCTTCCCATTATTCCTTTGAGATTATCTACTTTTATGCTTATGCTTATCTACTATCTTGCTTATTCCTTTGAGATTATCTACTTTTATGCTTATCTACTATCTTGCTTATCTACTTTTATGCTCCTTTCACATTATTCCTTTGAGATTATCTACTTTTAATGCTTATCTACTATCTTGCATATTATCTTGCTTATCTATTTTATGCTCATCCACTTTTATGCTTATGTACTATCTTGCTTTCTCTTTTGAGATTATCTTGCTTATCTATTTTATGCTCTTTTGAGACTATCTACTTTTATGCTTATCTACTACTATCTTGCTTGCTCTTTTGAGATTATCTTGCTTATCTATTTTATGCTCTTTTGAGACTATCTACTTTTATGTTTATCTACTACTATATTTCTTGCTCTTTTGAGATTATCTTTCTTATCTATTTTATGCTCTTTTTAGACTATCTACTTTTATGCTTATATACTATCTTATTTTATGCTCTTTTGAGACTATCTACTTTTATGCTTATCTACTATCTCTTTTGAGACTATCTACTTTTATGCTTATCTTCTACTATATTGCTTGTTGTTGAGGTACTGACTATTGAGTGTAGATTTTCTTTTAAATTCTCCATATTCCTTCACCAAGGGCTAATTATTATGAATTATCATCTTAAAATTTATTTTCATTGAGATAAAACTAATCTCGCATCTTCTTAATTTATTATCATTTATTAAAATTATCCTCTTAAAATTTTTTTTCAATGAGATAAAACTAATATCTTCTTTATCTTTTTATCGTTTAAATCTTATATCTTCTTTATTTTTTTAATCGTATCTTCTTTATTTTTTTATCGTTTAACCCTTCTTCTTTATCTTTATTTTTTATCATTTAGTTTAGTCCTTCTTCTTCCAGAATGGTTGTTTCACCTCCTTCTTCGAGCATGTTTGTAAGTCCTCAAACATGTGAATTTTTCCTTGGTACATTCACTTTTTGTAATAAATTTCTCTAGATCACACTAATTTTATGCTCTTTAACCTTACTTAAATTAAATTTAATAAAAAAATTTCTTTAGATCACACTAATTACACTAATTAATTTTATGCCCTTTGACCTTACTTAAATTGAATTTTATATTTATTTGATAGAATACAAGCCAAGTGGAGATGCTTTTGGAAAATTATCTACTAATTAAATTCTTTGGATAATTTGATTCTTGCATTGGCAACTTGTTTTAAAATATTTGATTGAATAAAAGCCAAGTGGAGGTGCTTTTCGAAAATTATCTACTAATTAAATTCTTTGGATAATTGATTCTTGCATTGGCAACTTGTTTAGAAATATTTGATAGAATACAAGCCGAGTGGAGGTGCTTTTCAAAAATTATCTACTAATTAAATTCTTTGGATAATTTGATTCTTACATTGGTAACTTGTTTAAAAAAACTTTTTAAAGTTTCAAAATCAAACATATATTGATGTTAATATATGATGTTTAATATGATAAAATATATTTTAACAATAAATAATCCATCTAGATTAAATTGTCATCCATCTATGATATCTATGACCTTTATTAAGCCTATCTTTATCAAGGACTTTGACTTATTTTTTCTTGATGTTCATCAAGAAAAGGTATATGAAACATAGGCTAAAATTCACATCCTTTCACATTGGATAAAATTCACAATTCACATCCTTTCATCCTTATGTAGTATTACTTATGTATAAAATCCATTTGTATCATACATTCCATAACAAAACCATGATTTGTGATGTATGTAGGTAGAGCAAAAGGTTTTCCTATAAAACGAAACATTTTGATAATAAGAAAGAGGCTCCAAGATACCAGTCTCCAATTGCAATTGCATGTTCTTTTAAATATAAAATTATAGAAACTTGAATTAACAGGCATGTCAAATAGATTACTAATCTCATGAGTGTGGTCTATTGGCAAAGATACCATTTACATTATCAGGTGAACTGACTTTAGTATTACTTATGTCAATGACCTTTATATGTTGTGGGCTATTGACAAAGATACCATTTACATTATCAGGTGAACTGACTTTAGTATTAGTTATGTCAATGACCTTTATATGACTTTAGTTTATCGTGAAAATCATAATAGGAATGCCCTTACCCAAGGCTCAGTGTCTTTGTCCGATCAATCTTCACTGGGCTATTATCTCAAGCATTCTTCCCTATGCATATTTTTAAAAACCATCTTTCTCACTGGTATACTTGGAAACAAGTACTCTTCATTAGATTACGAAGCCTCGAGACGATGTTACACAAGATCAAACCCTGCCTACTCTCTACATTTAGTACTCTTCAATCCCCACACGATCGTGTGCGCTTGCTCCTAATACCTCAAAAAGCAACAGCAGCAGGGCCAGACAACTTATTTATATTATATACAAACTTCCTACTCTACTGTTCCTGCCTCAGCCTCTACCACCAAACTTCTCCCCGCATGAAAATGCCTGTCCACACAAGACCAAACATCCAACCCATCAAACTCCAATTCCCAACATCAAATTTTAAATGCTGCCAATCTTCATTTCATTACCTCTAAATAAATAAGACCACCATTCAACTTCAACTTCTAAATTCTAATCTTCAATAATATCAGTAAGTATATAATAAGACCACAAAATTCGAACTATTAATATCAGCAAACAATCAAACAAGACCGCTCTTCTTCGTCCTCCTCCTCACCCCGACCATACCGCCGCTTGGGGTCACATCGAGTCTCCTGGTTTTTCTCCTCGTCTTCTTCCACCACAATCCGCCATGACGAGCGGGGCCGCCGCCATGAGCAGCACCAGCCCTGCTGCCAACCATTTCATCATCGATTCCTTCATTTTTCTTCCCTCTTTTTTTTTTTCGCCTTCTGATGATAGATCGTGGTGTAGTGGTGTATGTCCTTTACATATTTATATTTTTCTGAGAGTAAACGTAAAGGGTGAACTTAACTATAAGCATTTTTTTTTAAATATAAAATTTTAATTTAATTTAATTTTTTTTTTATACATAGGGGAATTGGAAACTGCCTTTTTGAATAACTGGTCACAGGGTCAAACCACATTGTTTCTGGTGGTAGCGTCAAATTATGGAGCTACTACTATTTAATTTTACTAATATAGAGCAATGTCAAAATAATAGGTTATGGTTTTTATTCGGGCTATTCCTATCAAAATATTACATTTTCTGCAATATACTTTTTTATTACAGTTGTTTCGTTTATTTTTTCTCTTAAATATATTTTTCAACTTTTTAGAAGTGCTATATTTCTACAATCAGCTCCTTGACATCATTTTGATTAAAACATAAAATCTGACTTGATCAATTGCCTTCTAAAATTTGAATTTTACATGGATGAAGATCAACACCATAATTTATTAATTTATCTACTACCCAATTTACTTCTATGTAAATATGCTCACATGTCGAGGAGATTGCCTCAACAATAAAATCATTTTATCCTGCATCCATATTTGTTAATAGCATTGATGATAATTTGTGATTTTTCCACATTGAAATGTATTCCCATCCTTTTTAGGCTGCAATTTTTATCCTTGTCAGAAGTGCTCTAGCCTCTTTTCATTAACATACAACACCATGCTAAATATCTATTAAGAAGGGACTAACATAAGGAAAAGGCTTCTCATAGTACTTAACCTTACCAATACATAATTCCAAAGACTAGTACTAATATATGGGAGGCATCTCATAATACTTAAACCTAAAATGCACAATAATAGTATGATAAATCCATGCACAATTGTAACATGTAGGGTAGACTTATAAAATCTTTTTTGGAAAATTTTATATTCAATAAAAGAGGGTTGATCTTACATTCAACTCCAAATTTAATCAAAATATCTATGTTACATGCACAATTGCAAGATACTCACTAATGTAGACCCCATTGATAGACAATTTACTTTGCATTAAAACATCTATATATAAAAATATTATTGAGCTTGTGTGTAGAAATTCTTTATAACATTTACTGAACACAATTTAGAAGCTAAGCTACATTTTACATTATTTTTTAACCTATATAACTTGTCATTATTTATGGTGGTTTTAGATCTGATCTACCACTTTTGATAATTGGCACCAAAATCTAAAATATTTGTATTTTTGGATCCTTGAATATTCCTCCTTGATTAGTTGTACTTCATGAGCTTTCTTCTTGATTTGTACTTTTTATACAAGATCCATCATGAGTTATTTATACCTATAGATTTTATTTTGCCAAGTGTTGTAGATTTTCCTCTTTAAAGAGGGATGACCCTTATTACTCTTCACTTCAAGATTTGCATGCTCATTAATTATCTCTCTCATCATGGAAAGTTATTTAAATGTGTAATGTTCTATACCTATCACTTGTATGTTGTTTGAATGACTTTTCCTAGATTTTTGTGCTTGATCCACATTGTTAGATTTTTGGAAGTTTTGAATTATTGAGGCATATGCCTTATTAATAATGAGACCACTATAAGAACTTTAAAATTATGACCTATGGCCTTTTCCTCTTTCTAATTCTCTTATAATTTGTCATCAACTTGGTTGCTAAAGCTATTCAAACGATTTTACTTTTGTCTTGCATGTTGAACTTCCAAGAGGTATTTAAAACATGGAATATTTTTTTTGAAAACGATGAAAATATTATTAAGAAGATAAATACAAATTTATAGTAATTATCTTACCACTTTTGGCCAGCCCCAGGATCCTAATAAAACTAACTGTAATATCTTCTTGGCCCACAAATTTCTTAGTGCTATCCAAAGAGTATAAAATCCTATGTTGGTTACAATTTTGGTTAATACTATTCTAGAGAGTCCAAATTAGCTTCTTCCTCTTGCCATGACTTTAGGGGCTACACCAAATTGGGACTAATAGCACTACAAGTAGCAACGTGATGTTGGAATCGAGGCTAATCATCATAATCATCTACCCTAGTCCAACACACTTCATTATCTAAATCCCTATTGGCTAGTAATAAAACTTGTTGGTTCACCTCCATCCAATCTATAGTATCCCTATTATGATAAAATTTCAACAAGTAGCAAGATGCTCATTGTCCTTTTTAGACAAAAATTCAATTTCAAAATTCTTTCCTTTACCTACATGAACCAAAATTGCATCCTCAAACTATTTCCATATGGATTTGATATGACTCACTATGTTCTTGATTTGCCATACACTCAGTCTAAATTTCCTAAATTAATCTAGTAACCCCAAACTCCACTATGATCTTCTAAACTCCATTATTCTAAGCATTGATAGAGCCTTTTTTGATTGCTAAAGCCTTTACTTAATTATTTGTTTCTAATCCTAGGCCTCCCAATTCCCAATGAAGGACCTTCCCCTTATAGTCTCTTATGAGGAAACCAATGTCTGTTGCCCTTGGGTTATCCTTGGTTGTTCCATTTGTGTTGATTTTTTTATAGCTTAGGGGTGGAGGTTGCCAAGCCCCATGAGTCTTTCTCCTAGAAGCATTCTCTTCCTCCTGGATATTTTTCTCTCCCACACAAGCTTTTACTATTTTTGTGATATTTTTTTAATATTTTCTACCAAACTAGCTCTATCAGAGTTTATTCCTCTCTAAAAAATATGGTATTTATTTCTAGCCATATATGTACCACCAAATAAATCTTAGACCTAGTAACCAAACCAACTGAATTGCTTTATTTTTTAACCTTATTTATTTCTAGACCTCTTATATATTAGTATCAATTATTGGTTTATAATGGCCTTGAAGAGATTAACCCATCAATTCCACAACTTTGAGATAAATTCATACTAGAAGAGAAAATGATTTATTGTCTCCTCATGGGTATTACACATTATACATTTATAGGGACCATGAAAACCTCTCTTATATAAGCTATCATACGTGAGGAATCTCTGGTGCATAACTTGCCAAAAAATGAAATTATTTTTTGGCTAGCCCTTTTCCAACCATACTCTATCCCATGGAACATCCAATAGCACTGATGGGGAAGGGAGCAATTCATTATAACCTTCCTAAAGTGTATAGATGTCTAGTTCCCCATGACCCCAAGCTATATTGTTATCTTATTTCTCTCTTGTAAGGTGGCATTGCTTTAATATCCTCTCTAATAGCAACACCAAATTCAAAGAGATTAGAATTGACCCCTTTTCCCATTGCTTTAGTTGCATAACTGAGAAGGTCCCAATCTACCTTGTATGTAGATAGCGTGCTATCTTGATCCAACCTATAGCCTCAAGGATCTATTGAAGGAGCTGCAACTCTAGAAAGTCTAAAACTAAGATGGAGTATTGGTCCAAAAAGTTACTTTATCCCCTCTAACCACTTTCCAAAATATTTTTGTTTTTACCATTTTCTCTCCTAATTTTAGCACCATCCAAACCATAAAACCTTGGACACCATTAGGGATGTGGCATACTTCCTCGTGGGGAATGTTACCAAAATACTTACTAGTATTGACTTTGCTAAACAACACTTCATGATTGGAGATCCATCCCCAATAAAGCCTTCCTACTTGGGCTTGGTTATTCAATGTTGCTTTTCAAATTCCTACTTCTTTGCTTAATTTAAGCTAGAAAATTTTATTCCAAATTACTAGAACACATCGCATACCCATCTCAAAGGAATTTTTGCATGAGTGAGTCCAACTCCTTCAAGATTTCGATAAAATTAGTAAGGATAAAAAACTTGTAAATTAGCATTGCTTGAACCACTAATTGAAGAAGAGTCACTCTTCCTCTAAAATAAATCTGGTGGTACATCCAACAATTTACATTTGCACCAATTTTATCTACCAGTTTTTTCCATTCCACCACCTTCAAATTCTTATAATGGAGTGGAAACCCTAGGTAGTCTAACAAGAGGGAGCCATGTGAGAATCCTAACATGTTTAGAATTTGAATCTAGATCCCCCTTTTGGTATTAAAGAACACTACCTTGGACTTGATGCATTCATTTCATGGACTATCACTTCCAAATATGTATTTAAGGTAGCTTTGAGTACTTTTGACTCCATAACATTGGACATCCCAAGAAACCCTATTTCATCCATAAATTGTAAATAAGTTAAATTCATCGATCCCACTTGCACTCCTAAGATAACTCCTTGTATGTTCCTTCAAAAAGTCTTCCCAATCCTTTAGCAAGAATAAAAATAGGTATGAGGATATATGATATCCTTTTTGAACTCCTCTAGAGGAATAAAATGGAGTTGAGGGAATACCATTGATGAGAACTAAAAAAGAGATCAAAGAGACACAACTCATGATCCACTCTCTTTGACCCTAAGATAAACCAAAGTTCTATAAATCCCGTACCATTGTGTTGTCCCATGGGACTAATGTAAAGGTTGAAATTAACTATAAACATTCCTTAAAAATATAAAATTTTAATTTTACTTATATATTTCCTTTGTATAAATAAGCTATATTTATATTTTTAAGAGAAATGTCTACTGATTTTATTTTTTTAAATAGGTTATATATTGTTTCTATTGAGGCTACTATATCAAAATACAAAAATATTACAGTATCTTTTTATCACTGTTTTTTCATTTTTTTCTTCTCCTAAATATATTTTTCAACTTTGTTGAAGTGCTATGTTTCTACAATGAGTTCCTTTACATCATTTTTATTAAAACATAAAATCTCAATTGGCCAATTGCCTTCTAATATTTGAATTTCACCAACTTTTCCTAGATTTCCTCTAGAAGCACCATCAAAATTATTTTTTTAGAAAACCAATTTCTACACATTTTTATTTTACCATATATCAAAGTAGATCCTTTGTTTTAATTTTGTTGTCGTAGATGACTCTTCCATGTATCAAATACTATAGTCAAGCTATTAACACCTCTTTTTTACAACTAATACTTCCCACAATGAGCATCATATCTGTAAACATTCTACAAGAGGTAATAATATAGCTTCAAAATTGGGCATGATTTTGAGATTTATCTTTAATAATTCTATTGTTTCTTTCAAGCCATAAATTCCAATAAATAATGGCAAGGCCAATACTCCAAATAATACATAATGCTTTAGCTTTGAAATAATTTATCCAAAATTTTATCAACTCTTTCAATGTTGATGGAGCTACCCATTGCAATTTCATATTTTTTAAAAAATAACCTCAAATGGTATGATAAAATGGACAATTAAAAAGTAAAAGGTTTGATGTTTCTAAATCCTTCTCACACAAGGCACATCTAAAGGTTCCATAATATCCTCTTCTTTTTAGACTCTCTCCCAATGAATAAGTAAATGGTTCAATTTTTCTAAATCCTTCTCACACAAGGCACATCTTTAGGGTCCATAATATCCTCTTCTTTGTAGACTCTCTCCCATAAGAATATTACTTTGAACTACTAACCAAAGAAATTTTGAGGGCTTAGGGAGATCCTTTAATGACCAAAAATTCTTCCAAATAAAATCTATGGGAGAGAGAAATTTTGATTGTTCTAAATCCTCATATCCCAACCTGATCAAGTATCCACCATCCTTTGATAAATTCCAAACCAACTCATCCTTTCATGTAAAAATCAACAAATAAAACTCTCGAAGCATATTTTGAAATTTATCTATAATTTATTTGAGTTCTTCGTCTTCAACCAGGTTACTAAAAGAGATCTATGATATGGAGTTTTTTCTCATAATAATATAATCTTTGACCTTTGGACTTATACATGCTAGGCATGCTTGAGCCAATGGTTTTCATTATGTGTTAGAGATAAGAGGATAAAACTTCAACCAAGCATCAAATCAAAAATTTGCATAACTCCCCTCATTGACTGACCATCTAATATGTTTCCTTATCAATTGCAAAAAAATTGATATGAAGTTCCATGTTGACAATCCTTTGGGTAGAGCTACTTTCCTAAACAATTTCATTTCATCAAGAGAACCTATATATTTTTGAAGTAATATTTTTTCCCAATTCTTTCCTTGATATTTGAATAATCTCCACCCAAGATTTTCTCCTAATGCTAAATTCATAAGTCTATAATTCCACAAGCTTGCTCCTCCAATATTTTTTCCTTTGCAAACCCTGTCCCACTTATAAAGAAGAAACCTAAATTTTTCCTCACAACCTTTCCATAAAAAGTCTCTTTGAAGTTTATAAATTTTTGATGCAATATCTATTCACAGTCTTCAAAGTGAAATTATATAAATAGGAATCAATTGAAATGTAGTCTTTATGAGTTGTAGCCTTTGTAACAATCCTAAAAATACAACTAGAGAGAAAAAATTGCATGGCCATCCCTACACCATACCTAAGCCTGTCTAGGTAGATGCATTAAGCATATCACAAGTAAGACATCCCTCTCATATCCATGATGAGCTAACTTAATAATATATAAAACACTCTTAAAATACAACATGAAATGGCATAAATAAATACTAAGAATTGTATTAATCAAAAACATATTTATAGGTATATCTACCTTTATAATTGGTATTCAATACACACGATCCATGTGGGCATTAAATGCAATATATAATTATCCATGTAAGGAGGGGTAATATTATAGAATATAATATTAATCCCTATCATTCCTCTCCACCATAGAAGCATTGGTCCCCAATGCGCTCAAAAGGGAATGAAAGTCTCAAACCATCTGATTGTGAGAGAACCAACTAGCTTGATGTGGAAGCTATCTATGATGTCCAATAAGATAGGAAGTGGAAGAACCTTAGCATGTGTTATGGGTCTTGGTGTCAAAGAGATGATATTCCAATGGAAGTTGAAAATATGGTACATCTATCTACTGGATGACCGATGACTGGTTCACTCTCCAAAGTGGATTTATGGTACAATCAGAGTAAATCAGCATTGACAACATCATAGATGTCCAAGTGAGCTATAAAATTAATACGGGATGCATTCCCAGATTCTTACTGAATTATAGTGTAAGGCCCATAATGAAGAGGTTTGATATTTCTATGTGCCTTCTTTGAAAACCTATGGTGATCAAGGTACAACCAAACTCTGTCTCCAACTTGGAATGAATGTGGAACATGATGACAATCCATGGCCTGCTTCTACTACTATTGGATCTTCTACAAAATATGAATAACCTTGGAATGGAGCTGCTACAAATGTTGAATGAAAGAGTGAGCTTTGTCTTGTTCTTTGTGCATGTGGATTGTGATAGGGGATGAAAGTGACAAGGGTAACTCATATGGATAAAGGGGTTTAAAACCTAGACATACCTCAAATGGGAAATGACCTATGGATGAATTGAAAACCCTATTGTACACATGATCAATATGAGTTAGAATCAAATCCCACTTAAACAAACTCAAATGATGGAATACACGTAGACTTTGGATAAGTGTACGATTCACAACTTTTGTTTGACCATCTGACTATGGATGAAATGTTATGGAAAAATTAAGGGACACTCCTAATAATTTCCACAAAGAATGCCAAAAGTGACTAACAAAATGAGAATCACGATCAGACACAATAGTTGTGGGAAGACCAAACAAATGCTAAATGACATCAAAGAATATTTGGACTAAGTCGGTAGCAGAATTGGTTTTACGATAAGAAATGAACTTAGCCATTTTACTGAAATAGTCAACTATGATAAAGACACAATCGTTCTTATAGACAATCATAGGAAAACCACTGTTAATATCCATAGAAACTTTCCCAAGGATGGGAAGCAATGGGTAACGGTATACTAAGACTAAACTTATGGTTAGCTGGCTTAGACTGACTACAAAGGACACACTATTTTAGGTACCTAAGAACATCACACTGTATGTGGAACCAAAAGAATAATCTTTTCAAATTATGAAGAGTATTATGTTTGCCAAAATGAAAACCATAAAGGGTAGAGTGGACCTTCTTCAAAAGGGATTGTCAGTTCTCATGTGGAACTTAAATTTTATCAAGACAGTAAAGCAAACCCTCCTTAAGATGGTAGTCCTAAAAGGGGGATAAATTTGAGGAAGAAGTATGTTGTAAATGTTGATAAACTTGTGCAAATTTAGTATCATGAGGATACTCAGAAGGCTAAGACTAAAAATCCAAGTGAGAAGTAGTGAAAACTATTAAAACATGAGCAAAAAGAGGAAAACTGAGACAATCAACAACATAATTTTGACTACCCTTTTTGTACTTGATGACAAGATGAAACTACTAAAGGTAAGAGGCCCATTTCATGTGGCGTGCTTCTTGAAACTTTGTTTATGATTGGAGAAACTATAAAGGTAAATTATAAATGTGCACAATTGTTTCTTTGTCAAGTAGATAGTGACACCAATATTTTATTTCTTGGACTAAGGCATATAGTTATTTATAATATGTGGAGTAGTTCTATTTTGCTATGGAAAATGACTTGAAATAATAAGCTATAGGATGGCCATTTTGTTTTAGGACAACACCAAGGGCAAACTGAGAGGCATAAATTTCTATTTCAAAAGGCTATCTAAGATCAAGAATGGCTAAAATAGGAGCAGAACAAAGCTTATCCTTTAGAGTGGAAAAGGCATGATGTGAGTAGTGGTCCAATGAAAAATAGATTTTGCCTTAGTCAAGGAATGCAATGGAGCAACAATGGTGGAATATCCTACAATGAATTTGCAGTAGAAGTTGGCAAGGCCACAAATAATCTATAGCTCGATGATGTTTGTGGGAGGAGGCCAATGTAGGAGAACTTCTACTTTGAGATGATCAACTTGGATACCTTTGGCGTTGATGATGAAGCCAAGGTATGAAATGTATGTTTTCCCAAAGGAAAATTTTGGCAAACTTGCATACAACTGATTCCTTTAAAGAATTTAAAGAGCATGTTCAATGTGTTGCAAATGTGCCTATCAAGTTGTGGAAAAGATCATAATATCATCTAGATAGATAATCATATATCTATATAAGAACTCATAGAATACTTCATTCACATTAGCCTCTTGAATGTAGGACGAGCATTAGTTAGTCCAAATGGCATAACCAACCATTCAAACAATCCCATTTTGGTCTCAGAAGTTTCTTTCCATGTATCCCCAGCCTGTATGCACACCTGATGGTAGCCACTTTTAAGATCAAGTTTGCTGAAAAATTTGGCACCTTGTAGTTGATCTAACAAGTCATAAATGCGAGGGAGTGGATGCCTATTTTAATAGTGATTTTGTTGAGTGCTCTAAAATCAATACATAATTGCCAAGTGCCATATTTTTTTAGAATAAGAAGAATAGGAGAGGCACAAGGAGAAATGTTAGGTTTGATGAAGCCCTTATCTAGCAATTCCTATAGCTATTTCTTTATCTCATCATACTACAAAATGGATTGTCTATACATTGGAATATTTGGAAGAGGTGTTGCTAGAATTATTTCAATATTATGATTAATTTCTCTTTTAGGAGGCAAAGAAGTTGGTTCTTTAAAAACACTCTCATACTTGTTCAATATTTTATCCACCTGTGTGTTATTACTACTTTTTGATACTTTTTCTTGGACTTGATGAGTTTGTGGGTAAATGAAAATTAGTTTGAGTGCTTGTACTTTATTAGTGGCTTTCATGGCTTGGCGGTAAGTAAGAAAAATATTAGTGGAGTGCTTTACAGATAGTGGAGTGCTTTTAGTGAGAAAGTGCTTTTGATATTTTTGTAGTGTGTATGTGCTATTATATGCATCATATGTTGCTCTCCTATCATATTGGTAAGGTTTACCCAGAAGTAAACCACAACAATCCATTGGTGTGACATCATACATGATAAAATCCTAAGACTTGGGGCCAACTACAAAGGTGATGGTGCATGTGTGTGCAATTTTTGATGTGTTTGTACTATCCTTCCACCCAAGAGAGTAGGGGTGAGGATGTTTTGATGTAGGGAGCTTGAGCTTATAAAAAATGGACTGTGCAATATTATTTTATGATCCATTATTAATTATACAATCTACTACAAAGTTATGGAGCAAGTGAGCCTACGTGATAAATAGATGGTCATGGTCACCAACTTTGGAATGGTGATTCATGAGTGTTACATTATTAAGTTGTGCTCTCAACTCCTCATAAATTTTTTCTTCACCAGTAGTCTCAATGAGGTTATCACAAATTTCCTCATAATATTTTATAAAAGTATTCTTCTTATTTTGTAATTTTGGACACTAAGTTTTATCATGGCCTTGCCTCTTACAATAGTTATAAAATTTAGCAGTTTGAGCATGAGAAAATGAAGAAGAAGAGGAAGAAGAAAATAAATTTTTAGAATCAGAGGATGAGTAAGAAGTGGAAGTAACATAAGAAGAAAAGTGAGAAGATATATTTCTTTCTAGTTGATGCTTGTGCCTATCTTCTATCGATCCATCGAAAGAGTAGCGAGGCTCCCTTCATTGTGCCATGAACTTCTCCTCCACTAGTTGCGCATGCTTGAAGGCATCATCTAATGTAGTGCAAGTAGTATATTTGATCTCCCTATAAAAGTGTGTGAGAAGACCACTTTTAAAATTTGCAATCAAGATAACATCATAATCTAAAATGCCAAGTAAGACTCAAAGGTGGTTGAAGTGATGAACAAAATCTTGTATAGACTCCCTCTTAGCTTGACGGAGTTGTAGCCATTGATTAAGTAAGTCCTCCTTGTAATTTTATGGATGAAATGAGGTCTTAAAAACTCATACCATCTCCTCTCATGTACAAATTTGATGATTGGATATGAGGACTTTGGTGATGTTGGAAATTTTGAGCTTTGCAAATGGAACATTTTCCTCATAAGGAGTGTGTGTATAATAGAACCAAGTTCCATGCCAAGGATCTAACTATTGAGTACATCAAGGTTTCTAGAACCTTCATATATTTTTACTTCACACCTTGTACAAGGAGGATGGGAGAAAAATTGAAGGTTTTGCAACATGGCAGCCATTTCCACCATTTTTCATCGTGGGCTATAGTGATTTCAACCAACTTTTCAACAATGGCCATGTTTGTAGCCATAGGTTTACTAGGAGTGACCAAGGGTTTACTAGGTGCCATATCGAGCAGTAAAATGAGAATATGCGATAAAATTTGTGGTAAAATTTTAATGGGTCTTCCCTCTTTGATTGGCCAAGGATTAGACTACAAGGTAATTTATTAGGCGAGAATTAATTGGAAGCACAATCTCTTAACTAAAAACTAATCACAATGCAATTAATGAGGGTGGAACCACTTCACAAGGTATGCACTTAATGTACTCAACACAATGTCATAGCAACCAATAGTTAGCACAATCACCACCATCAAACAATGCTCTAATGGTAAATCAACTCTGACCACTCACAACATCTTACGATCGAACACCCCACAACACAACAATTTATCGATTAGCTATCAATAGAATCAATGAATTTGGACCAATAGGAAACTGGCCAACTTTAACCAATATAAAACTCACCAAATTTAACAATCAATAGTGATCGACAAGTGACATAGACAACTAGCAACAAAAATGACCCAAGGACTTGATGAGAGACACAAGGGACACAAAAATTTGATGACATGTGACACGTCGACTAGCAACACAAGGGACAATGACTTAGTTACTGACTACCAACAATATAGACGTAACACATGGTAGAAAAAACCGACGATAGGGGATACGACCAAAGGTGTTTGTGAGGACCAACGAAGGGGAAGGTAGCCAGCATACATTGTTTACAACAAAATTGGTGAAGTGAGAATTAAAGACAACTAATGACTCCCTCTTTTAAGAGATGTGGGATAAACCCACCAAAAATATTTTAAAAGGACGTAGCTTTTCGATTGATGTCAAAGACAACAACATCGCCAACGAAGACAAAACCCATTGTTGAACAAAACACATCATCGAAAAATGTTAATTAAATTTTGCAAACCTTTAAAAAAATAAATTTTGGACACCAAAGTTTTTTTGAGTCACCAAAAAATGTAGAAACTCTACGATTTTGATCATAAAATTGTAGAATAGTGTTTTAAGGGTAGATTTGAGTTGACTCACATTTACAGGAAGTATCTCGCTCAGAGGAATGGTTTTATATGCTTACAAATTCTAAATGTCACAACAATTTGAATTAGACCCACTCTTCTCTTACCAAAAATTATAGGAAACTTCAGATCTTGATTTATTGACTTACATCACAAGAACCACCAGAGATATTTTTTAAACCTCTTTACCTTTTTAATCTTCGTCAAGGTGTGCATTCTTCAATCAACATCTTGTTACTTCATCAATATTCATCAGGGCATGCATTCTCTGATATATGTCTTGTTAAGTATCCTTACTTTGGATCTGCATAACTTTGATGCTCCTTCGAGCTACACTAGGAGATTCCCAACATAGGTTCAAATGTGCAAGAATGTATCTACTTTGTCCACTCCCCATACTTTGGATGTTCACCCTCGATTGAATGAAGAATGGCCAACACCATAAATCTCTTTGTAAAGAAATTTTCTACCTTCACAAAGATCATATCTGCTCCTCCTTCGAATGCACATAATAGGAATCTCACCAAGAAGGAACTGAGCACCAAGGATTCCTGATCAAACTAGAAAACACAATGAACAAAGAGCCAAAAATATGCAAGGGTTTGCAGGAATGCATCAAGTTGTCAATGGATGACAAATCCAAGTGTGAGAACTTCGATCAAGAGCCAAGGTTTGGGGTTAGAGGGACCCTAGCTAGCTAAATATTGGGGGTTAGAGAGATCCCAGTGAAAGTTTTCAAAAGAGGAGTGCTTGAAGGTATTTGTGAAAAATAGAAAGAGTGTTCCTCCAAATCCAAGATCCGTTGGTGGTTTTCTCATTTGTTTTTTGAACCAGATTGGCCTAGAGGAAGAGGATACTCACCAATCCAATGCTCAACTATGATACCAATGGTACGAAAAACACTCTTAAAAGGCAACACAAAATGGCATAAATGAAAACTAAGAATTGCATTAATCAAAAACATATTTATAGGCATGTTTTCCTTTACAATCGACATTTAATACGCAGGATCCATATGGGTATAAAATGCAATATAGCATGATCCATTTGAGAGGGGTAATATTATATAATATAATATTAATCCCTATCACTTACCCCCTTTTACTAGTTAAAAGGGTGCACCAATCCTCACCTCCTACATAATCCAATCTATGTAGGTGTGTTAAGTGTAATGTGATCACATTATTAAACTCACTTCATGATGAGCTATCTCTTGCCTTCTATCACTCTACATGATAGTTAGCTTACTAGCACTACAACCTATTCATTTCCTTATCACAACTACTAAGGTTTCTCCCTAACCAAAGGAACCCCATAATCCCTTTGGTTCAACTTTCTTTCTCTCATACAATAATGGTCAAATCCCTTCTTTCCCATTAGTCCCCTAATGGATAAAGTCATTCTTTCCCACTAGTTCTCTAATGGACATAGCCTTTCTTACCCACTAGTCCTCTAATGGACAAAACCTTTCTTGTCCACTAGAGAGTGATGGAACATCTCTAATCATGAATACCCTATATATGACTAGACTAAGTTGATTATATTACAAACACAACTTCCATCTTAACCATTAGTGATCATGAGCCTATGCTAGATACCAATCACATGTGACCCATTAGCCAATGCATATATTCATGGATTTCCTTCTTAAATGTAGAGTAACAAAATCCATAACAACTCTAGATAGTAATAAGAATAAAGATCATAAGATATCAACAATCCAATCACATATGAAACATATTTTATCCTAGGAAACCCTTTTAGGAAAAAATCCATCCTTATATATCCTTGACCCATTTATTAATGATAAATTTTACAATACAATCATTAGAGGAATCCCTTGGTTCCTTTTTCAACTCACTATTACAATTTATGGGCACATAAGTACCCCATAATCCCTATGTCCCATATTGTGAATTGGCCTGTTAATTCATATTTCTTGATACATGAGAGAACCCCATAGTTCTCTTAGATGAACTCCACATTCGTCCTCCCAAGGATAACTTCTTCCTTTGATCTAAACTCAAGGAACATCTTCCCTCAATATTTTAGTGTAATCGTACATCAACCATAGAACTGCACACACAACAACTCATTAGAGAGGACCCCATAACCCCCTCTAATGAATCCTCATGCAAACATACCCAGGAGATGTGGAACATTCTTCTACTTTATCCAAGAAATAAGATATAATATCCACTATTGTGTCTCAAGTCCATTCCACTAAGGACTATAATATCCATTATATATTTTTCAAGTCGGTTATATTGAAATGAAACATAGTACCTGCTACTATATTTCAAGTCTATTCCATTAAAATGAAACATAATATCCACTACTATATTTCAATTCTATTCCATTAAAATGAAACATAATATCCACTACTATATTTCAAGTCTATGCTATTAAAATGAAACATAATATCCACTACTACATTTCAAGTCTATCCCATTAGAATGAAGTATAATATCCACTACTATATTTCAAGTCTATTCTATTATAATGAAACATAATATCCACTACTATATTTCAAGTCTATTCCATTAAAATAGAACATATTATCCACTACTATATTTCAAGTCTATTCCATTAAAATGAAACATATTATCCACTACTATATTTCAAGTCTATTCCATTAAAATGAAACATAATATCCATTACTACATTTCAAGTGTATCCCATTGAAATGAAACATAATATCCACTACTATATTTCAAGTCTATTCCATTAAAATGAAACATAATATCCACTACTATATTTCAAGTCCATTCTAATTAAAATGAAATACAACATCCACTATTATATTCCAAGTCCAATCTAATTAAAATGAAATATAATGTCCACTATTATATTCCGAGTCCAATCTAATTAAAATGATAAATATTGTGCACTACTATATTCCAAGTCCATTCTAATTAAAATGAAATATAGTATCCACTACTATATTCCATTTAGATCAACCAAATGAAATATACTATCCTCTTATATATTTATCATTTAAAATAAACAAACTTAATATACCATCCATTAATATATTTCTCATTTAAATTAATCAAATGCAATGCACTTTCCACTAATATATTTCTAACATATGAAATATATATTATACACTAATGTACTTCACATTATCCACCAACATCATTCTATGTCAATCAATCCAAATGGACTATAATAGCCACTAATACATTTCCACCGCATTTAATCAAATGAAATGTAATATTCATTAAGGTATTTATATTACCTTTAATGCAAATGAAAACAATTGTCTAAGTTATCTTGATAATAATACTCTACAAAACCCACACACACACATATATAACTATATGTTTCCATACATATATCAATCCAAGAGGATAAATGATACTTCCAATTCTAAATCCATATATAATTAAACCCCAAAGAGGGAAACTAATTCCAACAAGGTAGGTAACCGAGGGTCAAATTCTAGTTAGACAGTCAAGCCATGATAAGCAACCACAAAATCATCACCCTCATAGCAAGGAGTTCAAAAGGAGAGGTTAATGACAATCAATAAGGTCAAATCATGTAGTTCAATATAGAAAACAAGTGGCTAATAGCCAAGCACCTAACCCTGGTGCTTGGCTGTTAAGCCATGCAACTCCAAAACTCTACAAGAGTCACAATAATCTTCATATCCCTTAACAAATATTAAACACCCCCCTTGTTCACATAGGAACACAAGGATCCCTAGGACCCTACCATGTCAATCCATTGATGTGTGACACTTTTGGGGGTGACATTTGACAATTTCAAATTAAGGAAAAGTGCTAAGGTTTCTTTAAGTGCTTTCAAGGATAGTCAACATCGTAGCAAATTTTACTACTAAGACCATGACTATATCTTGAAGAATATTGAATGCTACCTAGGGAGAGGTCCGATCGGGGCAAATCCTAAGCTCTAGACTTAGGTGTACAAATGGAATATTGTGTAATTAGATTTTACTATGTAGTTTAACACATGGTATCCATAATCTCCCCCCACCAAGCCTAATATTTAGAACAAGATTAATATGCAAAGTTTGAGAGTCACAAACACATTAACATTTACCTTCAATCGCATAATAGATTGTAGAGGGGGCATGATACACCACTCCAAGTGACATGATGAGTGCCAAGCAAGGCTCTTTTAAGCCTACGTCTATAGGGATACACTGAATTAGTTTAATGGCATCGATCACACTATAGAAAAAGGAGCTTTAATAGGGTTCTAGGTTTTAGCATAGGTTCTATCAATTCCCAAGCAAAGGATAAAAAAAGGAGGTATGGGTGTTTGATTCTAGAGGAGCACAAGTGATCAATTGAGCATTTGCTCACTCGAACGATACATAGGCACTCCCATTCAAGCTCAAAGTGCCTAAACACAACACAAGATGCTCTCATTTAAGCTCAAATTATCTAACCAAGCACAAGATGCTCATATTCAAAATTAGATTATCTAACAAAGCATAGGATGCTCATGTTCAAGAGGTAAACCTGATTTCTTCCAACATAATACTCCCAACTTGAATATAGGTATCCAAGCAATACATAAAGTTTGAAAAACTTCAATCATGGGTCATATTAGGTATTAAATATTTCAATCATTAAAAATGATGGAAACACCTTAGGCATGGACTACAATTACTCAGTCAAGAGATTGAGTCTAGATAGATAGGAGAGGCCAAATCACTCAGACCAAAGTGGCACACATTCACACAGGCAGACTCAACCCAAGCTTAATCGAGCTTATATCAAAAGTAGAAAACCATACTATCTATACTAATAGGAACACAATTACTTTAGAGATTCAACTATGAAACTAAGAGTATTATGAAATAGGGGATCCAACATGGTTTTTTCTTGGATCTAAGATAACAACTCTCTTCTTCTTTTTTCCTTTCTTCCAATCCTTCTCAGACCTCCTCCCTTCTTCCCTTCTCCTCCCTAATACTTCTCCTTTTTTTTAAAAACCCCATTTCACAATTAATTGCAAGTTTCCCTTACCTTGGTATTCTTCTCCTCCTTCAAGTCAACTTACATGCAAAAACCTAAAATCATGGAGTGCCATTAAAACTCTCTTCAACAAGTTGGAAATAAGGGAGTGTACTAGCCATTAAGGACATTCCCCTTGCATAGTCCTCAATGATAGAGGGCATTTACTCTTTCTTAACAAAATAGGAATCCTCCTAAATATTTCAAAGTATTTGCTTTTTATGGAAAGTTAAAGGAGACTCATACAAATACAAGAAGTGTTACAAAATGCATGATCCTGGTCACATTAATTGAGGCCATCATTTGCATAGAATAAATACTAATCATTCCCTTTTTCTTAAACAAATCAATAGAAATATGTAAAGCACAAATTAAATTATCATCTTAATATTATGTTGGCCAATCCTTCAAACCCACTATGTGCATTAACAATGTTAAACATTTCATTTTCTAATCAATTTAATAAGCAATGACCAAATTAATATTAAATTGCTAGCTTAGTCATGTAATGGCTTACCATTTTAATTAAACCATTATTTCCATAAGGCAAATATCAATATTTCCCTTTACTAAACCATTAAAAGGTAACATCAGGATGAATATTAAATTATTAGCTTGCTATTATTATGGTTATTCAATTCAATTCAAAATCATTATAAGCAATGCTATTATTTAGCTCTTTTTTTGATCAATTTAAAGGCATCATCAATGCTATTATTAAATTGAAAGCTTGACATTGTCCACCTAAAATCATGGTTAGCCTTGTGAAACCACATAAAATTAGTAGCATTGTAATCATGAACAAAACTAAATGTCATGATTTATCCTTGTATATTTGTAGCATCAACAATATTTATACATCAAAACAATAGGTCTAGTTATATTATATTTTCCTCAAGGGTCCTATCTAACGGGTCGTGATAGCCTTCCTTCCATGGTTGAACAATATCTTATGATTAATTGCATATTATTTTATATTTTAATAAGTTTTTAATTGAACAACATTAGTTTTTTTCATTAGATTCTTCAATTTTAAAAGAGAATATCTAAGGTGAGACTCACTTCAATTTCACATAGTCAATTCAAAAAGTAATAATTTTCAATAAAAATAATAGGAGTTTATGTAATAAATATTTTATAGGATAGTAGGGTGCATAAATAATATTTTCTAATTTAATAGGAAAATAAAAATGAAAGGTAATTTAAAACTTTGTCCATATTTCCAATTGTGTTGATGTGAAAGGGTGTATGCCAAATTTCAAGCTTAGATGGAACAACTTTCAAGCCTACAATAAATTAAAGTAGATTTTAACATAAGAAAAGCTATAGATTATATGGGACAATAAATTTTCTCACATATGTGTTTATGAAACCATATACATAGGCCATATGAGACAATATGTTTTACCACATATGTGTTTATTTTTACAAACTCATAAGCCATATGAGATTATGTGTTCTATCACATATGTGTTTATTCAACTAAATGTTAGTTACTATATTTTGGTGTATAACCCTGCCCTATAGAAATTGAATCTTGGACATCCAATTTGGAGTTCCAAAGTCTTAACGCTCAGGACTTCTTGAGTTAGACCTCCAATTTGGAGTTTCAAAGTCTTAACCCATAAGACTGCTTGATTTGGACCTCCAATTGTATAACATAAAAATGAAAGCATTTCACCTTTTATAGGGGAGAGGAATACACTAGTAGATTTGAGACACTAAATCTCAATTCTTACAATTTTTTAATGTGTTTTTAAAATGAAAAACAATATTAATGATTTCATGTATCTAATTTTCCAATGATTGTATATTTGCAAGGTTATCTCCTACCTGAGTGGCTATTATTTTCTTTACTATGATAGCATTAGCTTTTGTTTTATCAACTTGATCAATATGATTTAATAATTTTTATTTTTTTTGGAACATTTACAACTTTCTCTCATGTAGTGGATTTGACTCTTTAGCTTATTTATCATTTTTTTATATAGCATGCCTACTTAATCATTTGGGTTCCATACCTACTCAAACACTTCTATGATTGACTATTGCTTTACTTGTCTCTACTACTCATTGTCATTCCCACTACTTTTCTTTCTAAATAACATCTCTTTCTCTAACCATGTTCTCCTCAATCATCAATTATTGAATATGACTCTCCAAGGAAGCAATTTTATTATTCGTTTAATTTATTTCCTCCTTTGAAGGTGCTAATTTGAGTTCATCTATAAACCTTTGATTCCACTCTTCATTTTCCTAAATGGAGGTCTTTATTTAATTGATTTTTTTTTTATACATAGGGGAGATGGTTACATCCACACTATTTTTAGTAACTTCCAAGTGTAAGGTTAAACCATAGGAGATGCACCCAATAAGCCTATACCACCTCATTATTGTTGACCCTATGTGAGGGGGACCACTAATCACTCAAGATTTGTACCATCATCATCGATCTGGCATGCACTCAGAGGATTTAGATCAGACTACTACCTTTACAACTTCCGTGCCCCCAAGGTTTGAAAATAGATCTCTTCTTGGTAAGTGCCTGGTCAAATAGACAACTACCAATCCACCTAACCCTCAAGGGCTTTATTTGATTGATTTTTGTTGTTAAATCCTTGGTTTTTAACTTTCCTTATCCCACTCATGGTAGAACCTAGATAAATTTATGACAATCATTTGGTTTTCTTTCTTACCGAATTGAATCATTTCCTCCAAAAGTGACCTTGCTAAAATCATTTGACCTTATGGATGTTGAATAATTCTTAGGCTAGAGTAATTCTATCACCTTGCTATGATCTTATACAAATGATGAAACACAAAGTTTTGTATTTTTCAAGCCCATTTGAATCCTTACTTCGCTAATTATTTAGTGAATTCTTGGTTGCATATATATTAGTTTTCTCCTACATCACCCTCAATTGCTTTGTTATGGAGCTTGAGGATTTGATCAAAATTTATCTAGGAATTGAATCATGAGTTAGTGTTTTGAATGATCTTATTGCAAATGGTCATTGCTTTGAATGGATCAAGAACATTTTTACTTATAGAAATGAATGAGATGCATCATTTATTGGTTTTTTATTTAATAGTAATGAAGGTGAAGAAGGGATGGGTAGGATGTTAGAAAAAATATCCATTTCTTGAAGTAAAATGAAAGAAAAAATATGATAGGGAGATATAGAAAGTGTAGATTGAGAATACGATGAATGAGTTGGGAAATTAGTATATGAACACAAGTCTATAGTAGGTTGTAGTTGATATGTTGAAATAATTTTAACAAAATAATTGATTATGATGGGTTGATTATCTCTATGATGGAATATTACAACCTATCATGTTATAGAGCATTGATCGCTTCTTCATGTTCTTCATACATTTATTATGTTTTACATGGGAGATATTTTGCTTGAATTTTCCATCTTATTTTTAATATTCTAACTTCAACATATACCCCCTTATAACTGATAAAAACCTCTATAGAAATTAGAGGATTTTCTTTCATGGCAATAACCATGGGCACATCAATTACATTGGTTACAAGATGAATGGTGATTGTTGGGTTTGTGTCTTATAAATTAAGTGTTGTTGTTGGATAATATACTCCTATTATATTTTGATGTTGTATGTCAAGGGAGAATACAATCATAGGATATAAAATATGTAGGAATGTAAGATGTTGAAATATGTTATTAATGTAAAATGATGAAAATGATACAATGCAATATGGAGGAAATGAACACTTCATAACTAATACTAAAGAACTACATTGTATCCATCATTAATCTATATGGTGATCTACACAACACAACTACTACTACCTACAATGATATATAATCACTCACTATGAGACCCTTTATATAGAAATATGGATTGCTTGACCAACACTCTATCTAGTTGTACAAGGGGACACCTTGCACATTTACAACTTGCACATAGACACTTGTGATTTTATTACATTACTTGAAGTAACTAGCTAACTACCCCCTAAATTAATCTTCTACTCTAGTTATGTACAAGGGTGGTACATTTACATGACCCAAATGATGTAATATACTCTAACACCCCTTGTATTATATTATTTGGGTATTGAAGAATTTAGTCTTCAATATGAATCTTTGTCCTCTTGGTCCTTTGCATTATATTTAATTCACATTGCATTGTATGCCTCCTTGAATTGGTTCCTCTTCTTCTTCCTTATTGGAGTTAGTACTTTCATAGGTAGACGTACTATCACCACATTCTTGCAAGAGTATTTTCTCTTTGTCCTTGTTATCATTCTCCATGTCCTATATAGAAGTTTCTAAACATACACTTAGAGCATCATGATAAGATTTTGTGTTAGTAGAACTTGAAGTACTAATACTACATGAGGATTAAAATATCTTTGCTAGAGATGATTCATCCATTTCTATTTTTAGTTTAAGTAATTATATCAATCCTCTTTGTTCTACATTTTCATCCTTATAACATTTGAATGTAAGTAGTGTCATATATAATATGCTTCCATAATATAAAGGAATTTGAATACCATTCTTTCCATTATCAATTTCGTTAGTGATTCGAGCATGTAGATAATGTTCCATTGTTTCGAAACTATATTTTAAAGCTTCACTATTAATCCTTTTTGAAGTAAGGTCTAATTTTCCTTCAGAATTTATAAGTAAATTATTGATTCCACTTTTTATGATACTTGCCCTTTCTTTTCTAATAGTGTTGTTCATAATATTGTTCACTGTATTACTTGAGGTAGACATCTCTCTTAGTTTTGGCTTTTCCTCTTTTAGAGATGTTTTGATGAATCATTTGTGGTAGACTACCTTATGTCTCCCTAGTAGATGAAGTGTAGTATTCTTTTTGTTTATTTAATATCTGTAGAATACTATATATTCCTCAAGTAAATTGAGTATATGATCCAATTTGATAAAACCTTTTAGGTTTTGTAGAATTCCTTATTTCTCCCTAGTTTAAGAGTAAATGAATTAGTTTGATAAAACTATCCAAGTCTTAGCTTTTGTAGAATCCCTTATTTATCCTTAGTTAAGATATATGAACTAATTTTATAGAATATTTATTAGAAATTAGGTTTTGTAGGCTTCCTTATATCTCCCTAATAATTATAATATGCTTAGTTCACTTTCTAAATTGATTTTGTAATGTTTTGAGAATAATAAACTTTTTAATTTTGTTTTATCTTTCCCAATGAAGTATGATTTAATGGTTGGATTTATTTTTGTCTCCTTAGAATGAGTATGAGATAATTTTTACCTATTAAATCCAACTCTATAGGTAGGAAATTGAATTTTCTTCTCTTTCCAATAGATCAATTTTCTAAATTTCAATTATATGTATATAGTTTGAAGTAGTATGCCTTATATCTCCCTACTATTTGTAATATTAGAAAATAATGGTATTTTCAATAATAAAAGTTGACAACCTTATATCTCCTACTTGGTTAATTGCAAATATGAATATTCAATACCTTGAAATAAGCTTTCTTGATAATTACTAATGTTTGATAAGTTTATTCCAATGAAATAGTGTATATCACCTTATAACTCTGATTTTAATTAATATTTACCTTAGTAAGGCTTGATGCTCTCCATATCCTTGAGCAGCTCCACATACTTTGATGGCTAGTTAGTGTGTATCTCCATGATGTATTAATGTTCCTTTGGCCTTGCTATCCAACGAAGGGCCTACGTATTCTTTCTTCAAACTCTACACTTCCACAATACCTATTTTGGCTTGGTCTCCTCCTTAATGGGTGCTTATCACCATGAGAATTTAATGTTGGTTTATGATAGTCCTCACTACCTCCTTTGACTCTGATTTTAGCTTACTCTTACTAAAACATTGTAATTTTGC
The DNA here is from genome assembly GCA_028583015.1 of Wollemia nobilis. Taxonomy (NCBI): domain Eukaryota; kingdom Viridiplantae; phylum Streptophyta; class Pinopsida; order Araucariales; family Araucariaceae; genus Wollemia; species Wollemia nobilis. The sequence goes on along the minus strand of JAQPPZ010000854.1, from coordinate 259,100 downwards.
TTCACTTATTTACCTTGGAGTTTAATGCTTATGTAGCTACGTGGCACATGCGCTTTGAGTAACGTCTAATATATATTTTAATTATTCTTTGTGAGATATCCAAGTGGATTTTGAGCTCCAATGCACATGGGCTTCTTTATGTAACGCTTGAGGCTAGTTTCAATGCCTTCTTGAGTAATGCTCATGGCTGGAATTAATGTTTTCTCCAAGTGGCTTATGAGCTTTGATTATTGTAGGTGAAACTATTGTAATGCCCCTTCCTGTCAAAGATGCTTCATCACCCTCTTCAATCTAACATTCAGACATTTTCTTATGAGATTAGCACTTCTTGTTAGTGGGGACAAATGGAATATTGCATGTATTTTCCCTCCAATGCTTCTCTTCTTCTATATATTCCTCTACCAACGTAAATCCAACTATTTCTTGTTCTGTAATGCTTCTTATGAGTGAGTATAGTTTGGATCTCTATAATATGGAGATATTAGGAGATTAGATAAGGGTATATGGTGGTCCAAGAGCTGATTTGAATGATCCTTCAGTGAACATCTTCTCCAAGAAAGATCTTGGGTATTGCTTCTTTTGCTCTATGCTTTTGCTTTCAATATGTTGGTTCAAATGCTCCCTTTGCACTACTCAATAGATGATAGCCAACGTAGATGTATGATGATCCTTTTCTGATATTTGTGCTTCAAATTGGTTGTTGGGAATGACTAATTTTGTGGCTATAAGGGTATATTTGGACACCGTAATGAAATATCTTTGTTAGCTTTTCTCTCTTGCTTCGGATAGTCCTCATCTATGGTCGGTTGTATGATGTTCCTCACTTATGGAGGATGTGTCCTTAAGACACTCGAGTTATATCCTCTTTCCTACATAGGACAATATGTTATGGTGAAGAATAATGTAAATATATTTGTAATACAATACCTTGATTTTGCATCTTCTCTTTTGCAAGTTTCTTTTGTTGGTTTTAATGGTGGCTTCTTTGTACTATTTCTTGTAGGCAAGGGTTTATTGATGTTATCTTCTCTTCTAGACAACTCTCTCCTTCGCTCAATTAATCTAGTAATGAACCCAATATAATAATCATGTAGATCATTTACCCTTGAAGGAGTAATTTCTACACTAATATTTTACATATAATGAGCTCTTAGTGCAACTTGAATCTGAGACTCACCAAGTTTCTATTTTTGGCTTATGTAGTTGATTTAATGGCTACCTTATTCTTCTCCACTCCTTGGAGGAATTTTCAAGCTTGGTGGATTCTATAGGCCATAATACCTTGCAGGTATTGAGTTCTAAATAGTGTATTTAGACACTTTGATTATTTGCAAATTTTTGTGTCCTTGATCTTTAACAATCAATACACAAAATCACCCTTTTAGAATAACTAGTTTAATGAATAACTAGCATAGTTCAATGAACCAATAATATTTCTAACTTAATTCACTTTAATAAACTCACCTTATTGCTCCTTGTTAATAGGCTCTCAAAGTAGTTTTAAATGCTCTAATAATCACTGTAAATTTCTTAATGTAGTCCTCTTCTCAATAATTAGACAATAGGAAGAATGTATCTAACTCCTATTAATGTGCACATAATGAACCTTAATAGAAACTATATTTTGCACTTTCTTTGAGGACTTAAAATGTAAACTTCTATTTTGCAACTTTCAAAATCTAATAAGATGATTAATGACGTTAAGTAGTAATTTGAATTAAGTGTTTAAGTAATGAACCTTTTGCACCTAAGTTTCTTACCTTTGATGATGAATATCTTGATGAGTCGATTCACCAAATTTCTTGTCTGGAATGGTGGTTGCTCATAGTTGTGAATGCTTCTAGTCTGCTACTCTGAAATTGTAGTAGATGATTTTAACTTCTCCTTTAATTTTTGACCTGGAACTCCGAAGTCTTGTATCTAGTAATGTTATCTTGATTGTTGCCCTTTAGCAGTCAATCGATTCACTAAAATGTTGTCCTTTTAGAACACTTTCATTATTTTTCTGTGAATCCAACAAATATCTATCTCTAAAATGTGTCTTCTTTAGCTATGAAGGGCAATATCCAAATATTCTTGGATTTGGTAGGTTTCTTCTATCTGAGTTCTTCTTCAACCTCTTTATTGGGTTCTAGCTTCAAACAATATTTTCTTCTCAAGAAAATGAAGATCTTGAGGTCTTCACGAATATTTTCTTTGAAGTTTGACAAGTTGTTTGTCAAATATTTCTCCTTTGGGCTTGTTATCGGATGACGATAATTGTCCCAATTCTTTCACTATCTTTTGTAGTGAATTTTTACAATGACTTCTCCAAGGAACTTCTTTTATGGCTTCTCCAATTTTTTCAATGAGGCTATCCAAGCCTTATCCTTGTTTCTCCTTGAGACCTCTCCAAGGTCTTTAGTCTTGCAACTCTTCTTAACGGGACCTTTCCTTCAACCTTCAACTATAGAAGTGTTGGCAATGAGATTTTCACGGATCTCTAGAACAGGACTTTTATAGTCTTTCTCTATCTCTTCCAAGGATGAAATTTCTTCAATGAGACCTTTTATGGGTCTCTTCAACTTCTTCTAGAGGAAGTCTTCAATCAACAAAGGAGATCACCAATCTCCTATCTTTCACGGAATATTATATGAAGTCTTCTTCAATTTCAAGGACTCTTCTTTGGAGTCTTCCTTAGGATCAAGGCTTCTATGGCCTTTTCTTCTAGATCAAGGATTTTGTGGCCTTTTCTTTAGCAATACAGATTTTGTAGCCTTTGATTTTGCAATAACACTTTTGTGGCCTTTTCTTTTGTAATGTGTAGGTCTGCAACAGGGCTTCCTTCACATTCTTTTTTTTGCAACAAGATATTAGTAAGATGATTATAAATCTTTTCAATCATGAATCTTCACTAATTGATTTGTCAATCTAGTAGAACGAGTTTTTGCAACAAGATATTAGTAAGATGATTATAAATCTTGTCAATGACGAATCTTCAATAGTTGATTTGTCAATCTAGTGGAACAAATGTTGATTCCAAGTCTTCACGAGTTTTCTATAACTTTGTGGAAAGATTCTAGCCAAATGCAATCTTAAAAAATTTAGAACTGAGATTTACTTTTTCTCTCTATCTCTTGTGATGATGTTTGCATGCATTAGCACACAATAACAAATGATCCCTTATGGCTCTATCTACCTATTGTGGCTACAATACCATTGTTAGCTTTTGACAGTGTATGTCAAGGGAGAATATAATCATAGGATATAAAATATGCAGAAATGTAAGATGATATATGCTATTAATGGAAAGTGACAAAAATAATACAATACAATATGGAAGAAATGAACACTCTAGAATAGAAACTAAAGAACTATATTGTATCCATAACCAATCTATATGATGATCTACACAACACTACTACTACCAATATATAATCACTCACTATGAGGTCCTTTATATAGAAATGTGGATTGCTTGACCAACACTCTATCTAGTTGTACAAGGGGACACCTTTCACATTTACAACTTACACATAAAATATTACTTAAAGTAACTAGATAACTACCCCTAAAGTAATATACTACTTTAATTATCTACCAAGGATGGTACATTTACATTACCCAATACTCTAACAACTCATACTTGAATTAATAGGTCAAGGATACCTTATATTTGGTATAGGCTATATTCTAACAACTCACACTTGAATTAATAAGTCAGAGATACCTTATATTTGGTATAGGTTATATTCTAAATGTTTTTAGCTACCAAACCATATTATTCCAAGTTAGTTGAAGCTAGTTGTTACTTAGGCATGACTTGTATTGTTTGAGATATTTTAGAGATATTTTAGTTATATTATGTAAATTAGGGATGAAAGTTACCTGTCCAAAACCTTCTCAAATAAATTCCTTTGAGATTATTTCTCAAAGATATTCCTTTGAGATTATCTACCTTCCTTATTCCTTTAAGATTATACGCCTTTATGCTCTTTGAAATTATCTACTTTTATGCTCTTTCTACTATCTTGCTTGTTGAGGTAGTGACTTCTCAAAGAAATTCCTTTGATATTATCTACTTTTTGTTTTCCTCTTTCTACTATCTTGCTTATCTACTTTTATGCTCTTCTTTATAAGGTAGTGACTTTTAGGTGTAGTGACTTTTGGAAGTAGATTTTCTTTTAAATTTTGCATATTCCTTCACCAAGGGCTAATTATTACTAGAATTATCCTCTTAAAATTTGTTTTTATTGAGATAAAATTTGTTTTCATTGAGATAAAACTAATCCTATATCATCTATATCTTCTTTATTTTTTTTATTGTTTATTATTTTTTTTCTCGTTTATTAGAATTATCCTCTTAAAATTTTCTCTCTTCTTTGTTTTCATTGAAATAAAACTAATTCCATATTTCTTTAGTCCTTCTTTGTTTTCATTGAAATAAAACTAATCCCATATTTCTTTAGTCCTCCTTTGTTTTTATTTAATAAAACTAATTCTATATCTTATTTAGTCCTCCTCCTTCTTTGTTTTCATTGAAATAAAACTAATCCCATATCTTCTTTATTTTTTTATCGTTTATCCCCTTCTTCTTCCTTAATCCCATATCTTCCTTATTCTTCTTCTTCCTTAATCCCATATCCCATATCTTCCTTATTCTTCTTCTTCCTTAATCCCACTTCTTCCTTAATCCCATATCTTCTCTACCGCTTCTTCTTCTTCTTCCTTAATCCCATATCCCATATCTTTCTTATTCTTCTTCTTCTTCCTTAATCCCATGTATTCCTTATTCTTCTTCTTCCTTAATCCCATATATTCCTTATTCTTCTTCTTCCTTAATCCCATATCCCATATCTTCCTTATTCTTCTTCTTATATCTTCTCTATTTTTTTTTATCATTTAACCCCCTTCTTCTTTCTTCCTTATTCTTCTTCCCCTTATTCTTCTTCCTTAATTAGCTCCCTTCTTCTTTCTTCCTTATTCTTCTTCTTCCTTAATCCCATTAATCCCATATCTTCTTTTTCCTTAATCCCATAACTTCTTTTTCCTTAATCCCATGTCTTCTTTTTCCTTAATCCCATAACTTCCTTCCTTAATCCCATTAATCCCATATATTCTTTTTCCTTAATCCCATAACTTCTTTTTCCTTAATCCCATAACTTCCTTTTTATCGTTTATCCCATATCTTCCTTATTCTTCTTCCTTAATCCCATATCCCATATCTTCACTATTCCCTTCTTCTTCTTCCTCCTTAACTATTTTTTTAGCCCCAACTTCTTCTTCCTCCTTAACTATTTTTTTAGCCCCTTCTTCTTCTTCCTCCTTATTCTTCTTCCAGGATGCTTGTAAATCCTGAAACATGTGGTATTATAAATCTTGAAACATGTGGTAACATGTGGTAAATATTTCCTTGGTACATTACATTCACTTTTACATTTTTCCAAGATGCTTGTAAATCATGTGGTAAATATTTCCTACTTTTAGATTTTTCCAGGATGCTTGTAAATCCTGACCTTGGTACACTTTTGGTGATACTAAATTTCTAGATTTTTCCTTCGTACATTTACTTTTTCTCCACTCTTTCCTTGGTACATTACATACATTACATTCACTTTTAGATTTTTTCAGATGCTTGTAAATCCTGAAATTCGTACATTTACTTTTTCTCCACTTTTTCCTTAGTACATTACATTCACTTTTAGATTTATCCAGATGCTTGTAAATCTGGTACACTTTTGGTAATAATAAATTTCTAGATTTTTCCTTCATACGTTTACTTTTTCTCCACTCTTTCCTTGGTACATTACATTCACTTTTAGATTTATCCAGATGCTTGTAAATCCTGAAATTCGTACATTTACTTTTTCTCCACTCTTTCCTTGGTACATTACATTCACTTTTAGATTTTTCCAGATGCTTGTAAATCTGGTACACTTTTGGTAATAATAAATTTCTAGACTCTTTCCTTGTACATTACATTCACTTTTAGATTTTTCCAGATGCTTGTAAATCTGGTACACTTTTGGTAATAATAAATTTCTAGATTTTTCCTTCGTACATTTACTTTTTCTCCACTCTTTCCTTGGTACATTACATTCACTTTTAGATTTTTCCAGATGCTTTGTAAATCCTGAAACATGTGGTAAATATTTCCTTGGTACATTACATTCACTTTTAGATTTGTAAATCCTGAAACATGTGGTAAATATTTCCTTGGTACACTTTTGGTAATAAATTTCTAGATTTTTCCTTCGTACATTCACTTTTTCTCCACTCCTTCTCTAGATCACACTATGCTCTTTGAGCTTACCCAATTTTGAATCACTTTTATAATATATTTCTCTAGATCACACTAATACAAACCAGACCTAATTTTAAATTTCTCTAGATCACACTAATTTTAAATTTCTCTAGATCACACTAGTACAAGCCAGATCTAATTTTTCCTTCGTACATTCACATTTTAAAAAAATTCTCTAGATCACACTAGAATTTCACTTTTATAATAAATTTCTCTACATCACACTAATACAAGTCAAATTGAGGTGCTTTTCGAAAATTATCTAATAGAAGTCGAAAATTATCTGCTTTTCGAAAATTATCTAATAGAAGTCGAAAATTATCTACTAGTTAAGTTCTTCTACTAGTTAAGTTAGTTAAGTTCTTTGATTTGATTTGGATGATTTGATTCTTGCATTGGCAACTTGTTTAGACAAACTTTTGAAGATTTCGTTTCAAAATCAAGAACTAAGTTCTTTGATTTGATTTGGATGATTTGATTCTTGCATTGGCAACTTGTTTAGACAAACTTTTGAAGATTTCGTTTCAAAATCAAGTATATATGATATTTAATATGATAATCAAGTATATATGATATTTAATATGATAAACTATAATTTGACAATGTTATATATGATATTTAATATGATAAACTATAATTTGACAATGTTAATATATGATATTTAATATGATAAACTATAATTTGACAATGTTAATAGTTCTTTGGATGATTTGATTCTTGCATTGGCAACTTGTGGTTAAAATTCACATCCTTTCATCCTTATGTAGTATAGTATTGCTTATGTATAAAATCCATTTGTATCATACATTCCATAACAAAACTGTGATTTGTGATGTATGTAGGTAGAGCAAAAGGTTTTTCTATAAAACGAAACATTTTATTTGATAATAAGAAAGAGGCTCCAAGATACCAGTCCCCAATTGCATGTTCTTCTAAATATAAAATTATAGAAACTTGAATTAACAGGCATGTTAATGACCCATTAATATGTAGTAGGGATAGGGAAAGAATGAGGAGTTTATCATGAAAATCATAATAGGAATGCTCTTACCCAAGCCTCAGTGTCTTTGTCCGATCAATCTTTCCCACTGGTATACTTGGAAACAACTACTCTTCATTAGATTACGAAGCCTCGAGACGATTTTCCACAAGATCAAACCCTGCTCACTCTCTACATTTAGTACTCTGCAATCCCCACACGATCGTGTGCGCTTGCTCCTAATACCTCAAAAAGCAGCAGCAGCAGGGCCGAGACAACTTATTTATATTTATATACATACTTACTACTCTACTGCTCCTTCCCCAGGCTCTACCACTCGCCTCCTCCCCGCATGAAAATGCCTGTCCACACAGACCAAACATCCAACCCATCAAAATTCTAAACACTGGCAATTTTCATTTCATTACCACTAAATAAATAACACCACCATTCAACTTCAACTTCTAAACTCTAATTTTCAATATCAGTGAGTAAATAAGACCACAAAATTCTAACAATTAATATCAGCAAACAAGCTAACAAGACCACGAATGGTGTCACCAGCAAGATCAAATCCCCTATTCCAAGTCAAGGGTTCGAGTCTCTTGAACACCCAAGTAAAGGATCTTAAAATGTTGTCCAAAGGATGAGTCCCATACCCCAGATCAAAGTGAGGATAATGGATAATGGATAATGGATAATGCCCTTAACACTCGATAATGCCTCAGGTGAGGATAATGGATAATGCCCTTAAAGCCTCAGGTGAAGGGAAGGTTTCCAAGGGAAGGGCTATCAAATGCACCTGGTTTAGAGTCCAGGAAGCACTGAATAGTGTCCCAAATAGTGGGGTAAGCACTGGATAGTGTCCTGCAGGTGAAGGGTTGGAGCCCGCTTGACACTAGACAATAACAAATAAATAAATAAATAAACAAATAAACAACAGTTATCTTACGGGAAGGCAGGCCAGGGCGGGGGAAACGACACTGTTTGGGCCTGATATCGCAATGCCCAGGGAGTTGTCGTGCTCTTTTGAGTCGTTGGGTTCGCTCATCTTGCCTCTGCCTTCCGTGCTGGTTCATCATCTCTTCAGATGATGAACTTTCTCCCTCCATTTCCTCGTACATGCTCCGGACGGCACAGCATCGACAATCCTGTGGAATTTTCCGCAATTCCTCGCAGCAGCTCTCGGACGGCCGCTCTTCTTCGTCCTCCTCCTCACTCCGACCATACTGCATTCGCCCGCCGCGTACGAATTCGCGGCAGTCCGAGAGCCGCTTGGGGTCACATTGAGTCTCCTGGTTTTTCTCCTCGTCTTCTTTCCCCCCACAATCCGCCATGACAAGCGGGGCCACCGCCATGAGGAGCACCAGCCCTGCTACCAACCATTTCATCGTCGATCCCTTCATTTTCTTGCCTCTTTTTTTTTTCGCCTTCTGATGATAATTCGTGGTATATGTTTTGGGTAGAGGATAGGCGTTTATAAGGGAGAAGAGGAGAGAACGAAGACGGAAGCCATGCGGTGTAGGGGTTTGGGAGGGTGACACGGTGAGGATATAGGCACGACACAGATGGAAGTGTGCGCTATCGTACCCACGACGTTTTTGGCAATAAATCTCTGTGCAGGTTTGTTTTTTTAAGGCTGGGTGGGTTGTCTGTTGCCTGCATGTACATGACCCGTGTAAACGCTTTGCTTGCAGACTGGGGTTGGGATGGCGGATGGCGTCCCGGTTTTCATCACAGCTAGGCCTGGAATTTGGTGTGTGGGTGTATGAGCCAGCTATGGAAATGAGAGTTTATATTTAAACATATTTGATCTTAGGAATCTTATTATGGAGACATCTTTTAAGATTATATAACTTTAATTTTGCTTATATGTCTACCAAACTAGTCTTTCACATATTTATATTTTTCTGAGAGTAAATGTAAAGGGTAAACTTAACTATAAACATTCTTTAAAAATATAAAATTTTAATTTTAATTTTACTTTTATATTTTCTTTGTATAACAAGTTATATTTATATTTTTAAGAGTAATTTTTTCTGATTTTATTTTTAATAAGTTATATGTGGTTTTTATGGGTCAAAATATTAAAATATTACATTTGTTGTAGGATGTCTTCTTATTTTCTCTTTTAAATATATTTTTCAACTTTTTGGAAGTGCTAAGTTCGACCAAACCTCGTAAGGGGGCATAGGTCCAAGGTTCAAATCTCGGGTCTCGTTGGACTGAACGTTTGACTGCTGGCTTCCAGGGTGGACAACACAGAATACTTTGGTGGTCATAAAAACTAGACAACCTACTCGGATTCATGGCAGCTACCAATTCCACCATGTAATTTAAAAAAAAAAAACTTTCTAAAATTTCACTTGTCTTTCTAAAATTTAACATCATTTTGATTAAAACATTCACTTGCCTTTCTAAAATTTGAATTTCATAGATCAACATCAACATCGTAATTTACTAATTTATCTACTACCTAATTTTCTTCTCTATAAATATGCTCATACTACAAGGAGATTGCCACTAATAATAGATGATGAACATCAGCAATACAATTATTTTTTATCTAGTCTCTACATCCATTTTTGTTAATAGCATTGATGATAATTTGTGAGTTCCTTTTAATTGAAATATATTTCCATCCTTTTTCTGTTGTAATTTTTATCCTTGTTAGAAGTGCCCTAGGCTTTCTGCATTTTTGTTAATTGAAGTTCCATATAATTATGAATAAGTGAAGAGATTTTTGGCTTCACTATTTCTAAAAACACCACCTCCACCAGTTTTTCCTAGATTTCCTTTAACAACACCATTAAAATTAATTTTTATAAAACCAATTTTTGTTCATTTGCATTTTGCTCTTCCATGTATGTTCAAATCCTGTAGCCAAGTCATTAGCACCTCTTTTTCTACAACTGATACTTCCCATGATGAGCACCATATTTGTAAACATTCTATAAGAGAGACAATAATATGGTTCCAAACTTGGGCATGATTTTGAGATTTATTTTTAAAAATTCAATTATTACTTTCAAGCCATAAATTCCAACAAATAATGGCATGACCAATCCTCCAAAGAATACATAATGCTTTAGCTTTGAAATAATTTATCCAACATTTTATCAAAATTTTCAATGTTGATGGAGCTACCCAATATAATTTCATATTTTTTTTTAAAATAAACCAAAATGGTATGAGCAAACGGACAATGAAGAAGTAAATGGTGTGATGTTTCCAAATCCTTCTCACACAAGGCACATCTGAAGGGTCCATAATATCCTCTTCTTTGTAGACTCTCTCCCATAAGAATATTACATTGAACTCCTAACCAAAGAAATGTAGAGGCCTTAGGGAGAGCCTTTAATGACCAAACGTTCTTCCAAGGAAAATCTTTGGGAGAAGAAAATTTTGATTATTATAAATCCTTATATCCCAACTTGATTGAGTATCCACCATCCTTTTATAATTTTTGAGCCAACTCATCCTTTCATGTAAAAATTAGCAAATAAAATTCTCGAAGCATATTTTGAAGTTTATCTACAATTTGTTTGAGTTCCTCTCCTTCAACCAGGTTACTAAAATAAATCCATGATATGGAGTTTTTGATCATAATAATATAATCTTTGACCTTTGGACTTAGACATGCTATGCATGCTTGAGCCAATGGTTTCCATTTTGAGTTAGAGATAAGAGGATAAGGCTTCAACCAAGCATCAAATAAAAAATTTGCATAACTCCCCTCATTAACTGACCATATAATATGTTTATTTATCAATTGCAAACAATTAAATATGAAGTTCCATGTTGACAATCCTTTGGGTGGAGTTCTTTTCCTAAATAATTTCATTGCATCAAGAGAACCTATATCCTTTTAAAGTAATATTTTTGCCCAATTCTTTCCTTGATATTTGAATAATCTCAACCCAAGCTTTGCTCCTAATGCTAAATTCATAAGTCTGCAATTCCACAAGCCTTCTCCCCCAATATTATTTCCTTTGCAAACCCTATCCCACCTACAAAGAGGAAACCTAAATTTTTTTTCACAACCTTTCCATAGAAAAACTCTTTGAAGTTTATCAACTTTTCATGCAATGTCTGTTCATAGTCTTGAAAGTGACATCATATAAATAGGAATGGATTGCAATGTAGTCTTTATGAGTTGTAGCCTTCGTAACAATCCCAAAATTCCAACCAACTAGAGAGAGAAAAAATGTATGCCCATCCCTACACCATACATAAGTTTGTCTAGGTATATGCATTAATCATATCATAAGTAAGCCATTCCTCTCGTATCCATGATGGGCTAACTTACCCCATTTTTTCCAGTCAAAATGGTGCACCAATCCTCACCTCCTACATAATCCAATCTATGTAGGTGTGCTAAGTTTAATGCGGTCATATTATTCAACTCACTCCATGATGAGCTATCTCTTACCTTCTATTTCTCTGCATGATAATCAACTTACTAGCACTACAACCTATTAATTTCCTGATCACAACTACTAATTTTTACCCTAATCAAAGGAACCCCATAATCCCTTTGGTTCAGCTTTCTTTCTCTCATCCTCTAATGGTAAAATCCCTTCTTTCCCATGAGTCCCCTAATGGATAAAGCCATTATTGTCCACTAGTTATCTAATGGACAAAGTCTTTCTTACCCACTAGTCCTCTAATGGAAAAAACCTTTCTTTTCCACTAGAGAGTGATGGAACATCTCTAATAATGAATACCCTCTATATGACTAGACTAAGTTGATTATCTTACAAACATAACTTCCATCTTAACCATTAGTGATCATGAGCCTATGCTATATACCAATCACATATGACCCATTATCCAATGCATATATTCATGGCTTCCCTTCTTAAATGTAGAGTAACCAATTCCATAAAAACTCTAGATAGTAATAAGAATAAAGATCATAAGATATCAGCAATCCAATCACATATGACACATCTTTTATCCTAGGAAACCTTTGCAAGAAAAACCTTACCTTAAATATCCTTGATCCATTTATTATTGATGAATTTTATAATACAATCATTAAAGGAATCCCTTGGTTCCTTTTTCAACTCACTATTACAATTTATGGGCACATAAGGACCCCATAATCAATATGTCCCATATTGTGAATCAACCTTTTAATTCACTTTTCTTGATACATGAGAGAATCCCATAGTTCCCTCAAATGAACTCCACATTCATCCTACAAAGGATAAATTCTTCCTTTGATCCAAACTCAAGGAACATCTTCCATCAAGAGTTTAGTGTAATCGTACATCAACCATATAACTACGCACACAACACCTCATTAGAGAGGACCCCATAATCCCCTCTAATGAATCCTCATATGAACATACCCAGGAGATGAGTAACCTTCTCCTACTTTCTCCAAGAAATGAGTTATAATATCCACTATTGTGTCTCAAGTCCATTCCACTAAAGGACAAAAATATCCATTATATATTTTCTAATTCGGTTCTATTGAAATGAAACACAATACCTACTACTATATTTTAAGTCTTTTCCATTAAAATGAAACATAGTATCCACTACTATATTTCAAATCTATTCCATTAGAATGAAACATAACATCCACTACAATATTTCAAGTCTATTCCATTAGAATGAAACATAATATCCACTATTATATTTCAAGTCTATGCTATTAAAATGAAACATAATATTTGTTAGAATATATATTATATCCTAAGTTGTTACTAGGATAATTTGTGTGGCTGAGATTAAATTAGTTGGTTATGATCCAATGGATCAGATTGTACATCTTTGCTATTTAAGAAAAGCTCCTTTCATTGAATAATATCAAGTATTTTATTTTTTTAACATGGTATTAGAGTAGTGACGTAGGACTGAGATTATACGTAGAAAAACCACCAAATTTTTTGTCTGATGCAGGAGCATCCGGTGGTGGCAGAGCAATCTTGCATCATCCAAAAAAAAAAAAATTTAAGTGTTGGCGAGGGGATAAGCTGTCGCGATATCGCGACAGAAAATGTGTCGCGATATCGCGACACATTTGGAGAATAGGCGCCAAGGGGAAAGGCTGTCGCGATATCGCGACACATTTGGAGAATAGGCACCAAGGGGAAAGGTTGTCACGATATCGTGACACATTTGGAGAATAGGCGCCAAGGGGAAAGGCTGTCGCGATATCGCGACACATTTGGAGAATAGGCGCCAAGGGGAAAAGTTGTCGTGATATCATGACACATTTGAAGAATAGGCGCCAAGGGGAAAGGTTGTCATGATATCGTGACACATTTGGAGAATAGGCGCCAAGGGGAAAGGCTATCGCGATATCGTGACATGTCACGGTTTCGCAACCCGAAGAAGAAGACAAGTGCGAAAGGTAAAGACGTCACGATTTCGTGACATGTCACGGTTTCGTGACCCAAAGGTAGAAGACAAGTGCGGAAGGTAAAGATGTCACGATTTCGTGACATGTCACGGTTTCATGACCCAAAGACAGAAGACAAGTGCGAAAGGCGAAGACGTCACGATTTCGTGACATGTCACGGTTTCGTGACCCGAAGGCAGAAGACAAGCATGGAAGGCAAAGATGTCACGATTTCGTGACATGTCACGGTTTCGTGACCCAAAGATAGAAGACAAGTGTAGAAGGCAAAGATGTCACGATTTCGTGACATGTCACGGTTTCACGACCCGAAGACAGAAGACAAGTGCGGAAGGCGAAGATGTCATGATTTTGTGACATGTCACGGTTTCATGACCCAAAGGAGAGAATAGAGGCTGAACACCAAAACGTCACGATATCATGATCGAAGAGGAGAGAGAGAGCAAGGAAGCAGAAATGTCATGATATCGTGATAGGTCGTTCACGACTCCACACGGGCAGGCGGTTGCAGAGGTCGTTGCAGAAGGGCACGTGGCAGCAAAATACAGGTGGCTATAGAGCACTCCTAGGAATGATGACTCAGAGGGTCGATGGACAGGTGGCTGCAGAGCACTCCGCCACTCTATGCCATGATGATCCAAGGCACCTGGCAACAGGATGCAGGCGACGATAGAACATTCATGCGGGCGGTTACAGAAAACTCTGCAGTCTATGTAATGATGTCCGAAGGGGGTCGGGTCCGCTATAAGAGGCAGTTCATACATTGTAAGGGGGGTTGGCCAATTGTAACTTCTGTAATTCGGATTTTGAAAGCTGTTAATGAAAATTTGGTGGTTTTTCTATGTAATCTCAGTCCTGCATCAAGTGGTATCAGAGCCAGAAGGTTCTGAGCACGCGAACAGATCATCGACCGTGAGGCAGTTTGCGCCAGGATCTATGGTTGGGGGTTGTGAGGAAGTGAGCAGGATGCCTCCATGAAGAAACCATGGTGGTGCGAGGAATAGGGGGGCAGAGGTCGATCTCAGAGCCTTGCAGAGGCAAGTGCAAGCCCTGCAGGAGGAATTGAGAAGAGGAGTTGAGCCAAGAAGAGAGGACCACAGTGAAGATGAAGTTTGGGAAGACGAGGGTCCATCTGATGAGGAAGAAGCATTGGATCCAGCAGAAGCTAGGCTGTATAGGGCCATATCCTAGATCGAGAAGAAGCCAAAGTTTGACGTCTCCACATATTCTAGGAATCTCAACCCCGAGGAGTTGATAGATTGGATCAACGACATGGAGGAATATTTCGAGTATGAGGAGATCTCAGATCCAAATCGGATCAGGTTCACAAAAACAAAGTTGAAGGGACATGCTAGCATCTGGTGGAAAGGAGTACAACTAGAAAGGAATAGGAGGGGAAAAGAAAAGATCACCAGGTGGGATCGGATGGTTGAGAAATTGAAGAGGCAATTCATCCCCGTAGATTATGAGTTGGATCTGTTGAGGAGGATGCAGAGTCTAAGGCAGGCGAGTAAATCTATCAAAGAGTACATGGAGGAGTTCTACCAGATCTCAATTCGAACCGGCCATTCTGAGGTGAATAAGGAGAAGGTCGCCCGCTACATCAATGGATTGAGAACCATCATTCAAGAAGAGTTGAGTCTGGTTCGGATGAGCACGGTGGAGGATGCATACCAGTTTGCATTAAAAGTGGAAGAGAAACTGAATAGGAGGTTTGAGGGTAAGCAGAGAGGAAAGGATCATGGTGGGAGAGCTGGTGGAAGGACCAGTGGAGGAAGATACAGAGATCTGAAGAAGACTGGTGAAACAAGCAGTAGCCAAAACCAGAAAGAAGAGAAAGAGGAGAATACCCACCGCCCACGCAATCAGAACAACAGCTACCCGAGAGGAAGAGGTAGGCCTGGGCGTGGGTATGGGAGAGGTGTATTTCATGGAACCTACTTCAATTGCGGGGAAGAAGGGCATCGGGCATACAACTGTCCACAGCGCCAAGAAAGGCCAAATCGGAGACCTGAGGGTCAGGCCAGGGCTGCTGTAGCAGATGAAGGTGTCGAATCTGAGCACTCTGAGGAGGCAAAACGAGGAGAAGCGATGGTCATAAGGAGAGTCTTGTTGAATGAGGAAAAGGAGCCAGACCAGAGGAACAACCTGTTTCGCACGAGATGCAAGTGCTCAGGCAAGGTCTGTAACATCATTATTGACAATGGTAGTACTGATAACTTGGTCTCTGAGGAGATGGTTGCCAAGTTACAGTTAGAGAGAAGAAGACACCCGCATCCATATCGGATTGCGTGGTTACAGAAGGACCATAGGGTTTTGGTCAATGAGCAATGCCCGGTGAAATTTAACATTGGGACTTACCGTGATGAGGTCCTGTGTGACATCCTGCCTATGGATGCATGTCACATGTTGCTTGGGAGACCATGGCAGTTTGATCGGAGTGCAGTACATGATGGTCGAGCCAACACGTATTCCTTGTCGAAGAATGGAGTTCGCCATAAGTTGAAACCCCTGAAGGAGGCGGATGAAAAGGTATGTAGCAGTGCTCGAATCTGTCTAGTTGATGGAAGGAGATTTTTAGATGGCCTGAAGCCAGATCATATGTGCTATGCAATAATCCCTAGGGTTAGGGAAAAGGAATGCGAGGATACCCCAGTAGAAGTCATGGGCCTGTTAGAAGAATTTCTAGATATCATGTCAGATAATGTACCTGAGGGTTTACCACCTGTAAGGAAGATCAGTCATCATATAGACTTGGTGCCAGGGTCTAGCTTGCCCAATAAGGCCGCACATAGAATGACTCCTATGGAAACTGAGGAGCTGAATAGGCAAGTTCAAGAGTTGTTAAAGAAGGGGTTGATTCGGGAGAGTCTTAGCCCGTGTGCAGTACCTGTAGTACTAGCACCCAAGAAATATGGAGAGTGGAGAATGTGCATAGACTCTCGGGCAATTAACAAGATCACTATAAAATACAGGTTCCCATTGCCAAGGATGGATGACATTATGGACTGTTTGAGTGGAGCTGAGTACTTCACGAAGATTGATCTGAAGAGTGGTTACCATCAGATCCGTGTTAGAGAAGGGGATGAGTGGAAGACAACCTTCAAAACCAGAGAGGGTTTGTATGAGTGGTTGGTCATGCCATTTGGGCTAACCAATGCACCTAGTACATTCATGCGGCTGATGAATGAAGTATTGAAAGAATTTTTAGGCAAATTTGTCATTGTCTACTTGGATGATATCTTGATATTTAGCAGAACCCTGGAGGAACACCTGATGCATATCAGGAGGGTTTTTGAGAAGCTGCAGGAGGAGCAGTTGCTGATAAATCTGAAGAAGTGTAACTTCGTGAAAAGGGAGTTAGTATACCTAGGATTTGTCATCTCAGCAGACGGTCTAAAAATGGACCCAAAAAAGGTGAGGGCTATCATAGAATGGCCTGCTCCAAGAAGCGTGACTGAGGTAAGATCGTTTCATGGTCTAGCCAGTTTTTACAGAAAGTTCATTAGAAATTTCAGCAGTATTTGCGCATCCCTTACGGAGACAATGAGGGGGAATAAGAAGGAATTTAAGTGGACAACCGGAGCAGACAAGAGCTTTGCTATGTTAAAGAAGAAGGTCACAGAGCAACCTGTCTTAGCACTTCCAGATTTTAATAAGGTATTTCAGGTAGACTGTGATGCTAGTGGTAGTGCCATAGGGGCTGTATTGAGTCAAGAGGGTAAGCCTGTCGCTTATTTTAGTGAGAAACTCAATGATGCCAGGAAGAAGTATTCAGTGTATGATCAGGAGTTCTATGCTATAGTTCAGGCTCTGAAGAAATGGAGGCATTATTTGTTGCCAAAGGAATTTGTTCTATATACTGATCATCAGGCACTGCAGTATATTAACAGTCAAGGAAAGCTAAATCAGAGGCACCTGAAGTGGGTTGAGTTCCTACAGAGCTATACCTTTGTGTTGAAGCACCGAAGCGAAAAGTCCAACAGAGTTGCGGATGCCTTAAGTAGGAGGCAATGTTTATTGATGGAAATGAAGGTGGAAGTTGTAGGGTTTGCTGAACTTAAGGGTTTGTACCCTGCAGATCCCGACTTCGCAGAAGCTTGGAAGGCCTGCTCTGCGCCTGTTACTTTAGACAGGACTAAGTGGTTAAATTTTTTGATCCAAGATGGAATGTTGTTCAGGGGAAACCAATTATGCATTCCACGGAGTTCAATGAGGGAGAATCTGATCAAGGAAAAACACAGTGGAGGTTTGGCTGGACACTTTGGTCGAGACAAGACCATTTCCCTTGTTAATGAAAACTACTACTGGCCACAATTGCAACAAGATGTGACAAAATTCATGCAAAGTTGTAGAATATGCCAGATGGCGAAAGGTGTGAGGCAGCATACTGGTTTATATCAACCACTACCTGTACCCGAGAGGCCATGGGAGGACATCAGTATGGATTTTGTTCTTGGTTTACCCAGGACGCAGAGGGGAAACGACTCCATACTTGTGGTGGTTGATAGGTTTTCAAAAATGGCTCATTTTATTCCCTGCCAGAAAACTAGTGATGCGGTCCATGTGGCAGGCTTATTTTTCAAAGAAGTGGTACGACTTCATGGTCTACCAAAGAGTATTGTGTCGGACAGGGATACCAAGTTTGTAGGGTATTTCTGGAGAACCCTGTGGAAGAAACTGAAGACGGATTTAAAATTTAGTTCTGCATACCACCCACAGACAGATGGCCAAACAGAGGTGGTAAATAGAAGTTTGGGCAATCTATTGAGATGCTTGGTAGGAGACAAGCCCAAGGGATGGGATTTAGTTTTGTCGTAGGCAGAATTCACGTACAACAACTCTGTCAACAGGAGTACCAACAAATCTCCATTCCAGATAATTTATGGGAGCAGCCCAAGAAATGCTTCTGAGTTGAGGAGGATGGATACAAGAGAAAAGTGTAGTGCTGAGGCCGAAGACTTTGCAGAGCACCTAAAAAGCTTGCATGAAGAGGTGACGAAGCAGATCACTAAGATGAATACTCAATATAAGACCAGGGCAGACCAGAAGCGCCGGTCTAAAGAATTTGAAGTGGGAGATGCCGTCATGGTCCATCTAAGAAAAGAAAGGTTTCCTGCCAAGACCTATAACAAGCTGAAGATGAAGAAGTTTGGGCCATGCAGAATCATTGGAAAATGGGATTCGGGCAATGCATACGAGGTGGAGTTGCCGAGTGAACTTAACATCTCACCCATTTTTAACATTTCAGATTTGGTCGAGTATCATGAAGGAGGTAGCAGTGAGACCCCAAGCCCAAATTTGTGGAGCATTCCAGTAGCCACCCCAGTCGCAGATGAGATAGAAGAAGTCCTTGACACGCGTGAAGGCCGAAGTACTAGGAATAGGCGATATTCTAAATATTTGATCAAGTGGAAGGGCAGACCCGTAGAAGATGCGACTTGGTTGTCGAAGGCAGAGGTTGACCACCTGGGTCTACCTCACACAGAACAGAAGTGAAGGTCACTTCTCAATTCACCCCGGGTGTCTGATGCAGGAGCATCCGGTGGTGGCAGAGCAATCTTGCATCATCCAAAAAAAAAAATTTAAGTGCTGGCGAGGGGATAAGCTATCGCGATATCATGACAAAAATGTGTCATGATATCGCGACACATTTGGATAATAGGAACCAAGGGGAAAGGCTATCGCGATATCGTGACACATTTGGAGAATAGGCGCCAAGGGGAAAGGTTGTCATGATATCGCGACACATTTGGAGAATAGGCGCCAAGGGGAAAGGCTGTCGCGATATCGTGACACATTTGGAGAATAGGCGCCAAGGGGAAAAGTTGTCGTGATATCGTGACACATTTGAAGAATAGGCACCAAGGGGAAAGGCTGTCATGATATCACGACACATTTGGAGAATAGGCACCAAGGGGAAAGGCTGTCACGATATCGTGACATGTCACGATTTCGTGACCCAAAGACAGAAGACAAGTGCAGAAGGTAAAGACGTCACGATTTCATGACATGTCACGGTTTTGACCCAAGGAGAAGACAAGTGCGAAAGGTAAAGACGTCATGATTTCGTGACATGTCATGGTTTCGTGACCCGAAGGCAGAAGACAAGTGCGGAAGGCAAAGACGTCATGATTTTGTGACATGTCACGGTTTCGTGACCCGAAGGCAAAAGACAAGCGTGGAAGGCAAAGATGTCACGATTTCGTGACATGTCACGGTTTCATGACCCAAGGATAGAAGACAAGTGTGGAAGGTAAAGATGTCATGATTTCGTGACATGTCATGGTTTCGTGACCCGAAGGCAGAAGACAAGTGCGGAAGGCGAAGATGTCACGATTTCGTGACATGTCACGGTTTCGCGACCCAAAGGAGAGAATAGAGGCCGAACGCCAAAATGTCATGATATCATGACCGAAGAGGAGAGAGAGAGCAAGGAAGCAAAAATGTCATGATATCATGATAGGTCATTCATGACTCCAGACGGGCAGGCGGTTGCAGAGGTCATTGCAGAAGGGCACGTGGCAGCAAAATACAGGTGGCTACAGAGCACTCCTGGGAATGATGACTCAGAGGGTCGATGGGCAGGTGGCTGCAGAGCACTCCGCCACTCTATGCCATGATGATCCAAGGCACCTGGCAACAGGATGCAGGCGGCGACAGAACATTCATGCGGGCGGTTACAGAAAACTCCGTAGTCTGTGTAATGATGTCCGAAGGGGGTCGGGTCCGCTATAAGAGGCAGTTCATACATTGTAAGGGGGGTTGGCCAATTGTAACTTCTGTAATTCGGATTTTGAAAGTTGTTAATGAAAATTTGGTGGTTTTTCTACGTGTAATCTCAGTCCTGCATCAAGTAGGCCTTCCATGCCCTGTGAGCCTGAGGAGCTTTTGCTCATGGGGGGATTTCCCTCCCTCATTTTTTCCTCTCCATTATTATTTTTTTTTATACCGAGGGAGTATGCTCTCCATATTTTTGATGGATCAGAAACTAGATGGTTATAAAAAAATCTACAATTTGGGAGGTTATTTTTTTGTTGTTAGGGTTTGCAGAATAGCTACCATATTTTTTTTGGATGTCATATCTCTTTGTGCATAGATGGCCTAGATGTTGTTTTTTTGGTGAAGATGGATGTTGTTTGTTCTATGAAGCAAGGCTGAATTGATCTGGCTACCTGGAGATTCTAATGTCGTGCTAGGGTGATTTTAATGTCTTCTTAGTTGCGATGCTCTTATTCATATTCCTCTTCACCCTCTTTTCAATAGTTGGGCTATGTTGGGTCAAGGTTGTTTTTATTCGACGGGGCTACCATGCTTGAAAAGAGTTTAACTACAACTACCCACCCAATTCCAACTTACGCATCCCAACACTATTGAATAGACTATTTATTTTTTCTTAGGCCCTCGCTATGCGTCATTTGTTATAGGGACCCACGTGCCTTATTTTTGATGTCGTTAATGCATGACTATGCCACTTCTTTGATGCACCTAGTGCACCTAGTCATGCCTGCTAATGGACCTGGGCATGGTGCTTCCAACAATTCCAAATAAGAACCGTGGGGAGCTCAAATCGCATGGCACTAGATCTAACCGCAAAAAAATATTGATTTTACTGCTAGTCTATGGTGCTTTTCCCATTTCTATCGTGGATCTTAGCGCTTTTCATTGCACATATTTTGTTCATGTGGTAGTGGGGCAAAGCGCTCTGAAGGACATTTTTTTTGGTATGTAGAAGCTACTGATTTTTTGCTCATTAGTTGTGGTTGTTGCTCACCATGGCAGAAATATTTTACTATTTTCAAAGAGACAGGAGAAATGGGTGGTATTCTATTCTTATTCTAGTCCAAAGGCCATTTCTCTGAAGAGGATTTTTCGGTCCCATTGCAGAGGTGCACAGGAGTTTTCTCAAATGATGTACCAAAAACTGGTCATTTTATGGCAGTTCCTATGCCTCCCTGGTGGCGTTCAGCGGTGTTCGAGTCAATTTTTTTAATGCAAAGTTGATCAGATTAAACGAATCGTGTTGGATAGGACTCCCAATTTTAGATCTTCAGGAATGGCAAACACAAATCAAATTTATCGATGCTATATGTTATTTATCTGATCTCTTTATTGGCATTAAAAATCTTGGAGCCTACAAGATCGTAAAAGAGCAATGTGAAGTAGCAGCACTTGGAATAAAATTCTCAAATCAGATCTTGTGTATGTGCTCCACATTGGTAGAATTACCAGAGTTATTATTTATGCAAATAAAATCTGATATTGACATCCAACAGTTGTTAAGTGAGTGCTGGTTAATTCATGTCGATAAATAATGGTGTGCATTCTCCGAGTGGGCCCTATTCCAAGGCACATTGTAGTAATAATAGTCAAAAACCATAGGTTTGTGCAGGAGGTGGCGGACAATGGTGAAAACTTTTATTTCTATAGAGCCCCATCTTGGTCCCATGCTTTTTTCTCTACAAGAGTCTTTGATCATATCTTATCAGCTCTACTATTGTTTTGAATCTAAATGTTGATGATTTCCTTGCATTGGTAGTGTGGACTTGTTCAAATCTGGGGCACTAGAAAACCAGGCCCTTCTAGTTGTTCGAATCATTCACCATTGCATTGCTTTAGCGGTGTTGTTTTCTAGTTTTTTTAGTTGTGATGAAGTTTTATGGAAACTAAAAGCTATAGTGCAATATCGTGGATGCATTTCAGGCATATGTAAATTTGAAACCCATCATCATACTCTGCCTAAAGTGATCGTTCTACTATTTTCTGAAGCATTATCACTAGTTTTCCAGAGAAGTGATCGATGCTAAAACATTTGGAGATGTCACTTGTGCAATCGATATCGTCTGATGTGTGACTGAGTTGTGGCATGAGGAAGAATCATCATTTGAAGTCAAATTTTCTATGAGCAATGGTTGGCTTATATGAGTTATTATTCAGGTTGGGCTGAATCTTGGCCTCAGGTCATTACTAAGTCTGAAATTCATGATCATTAAGGTGGAAGCCTAGTTTTTTCATGGGTGAAGCATAAAATCAATTTGGAGAATATGGATGTCGTCATCAGGGTAGGAATCCATTATGATGCACGAGAGATGGACACACCATGGGAGTTCTCTTTCTAGGACATTACAACGATGACCGAGTACTTCCACTATTGTTTCAAAAATGGTGGACGATCAAAAGCCAGTCACCAATCAACCCAGAGTTAGCGCCAAGAAATAGTGGATAGTGATTTTTGTGTGTGGTGTATGGCATGGAGCACAACCAATGGTTGCATATATTGAGAAGATTTTTTACTGTTCTTTTCAACCTTAGTCATGTGGTGATAATGACATCACTTTTCATCTATTTGGTGGTTTCCCCATAGCTAAGTCCTAAAATGCTCATAACCATGATTGTTATTCCATAGAAGATGTATAA
The DNA here is from genome assembly GCA_028583015.1 of Wollemia nobilis. NCBI lineage: Eukaryota > Viridiplantae > Streptophyta > Pinopsida > Araucariales > Araucariaceae > Wollemia > Wollemia nobilis. The sequence continues at coordinate 236,048 of JAQPPZ010000854.1, read as the reverse complement.
CATCTATGTTGAGCATGCCCTTGACGCTCCCACCGTACGTGAGCTTGATAATATCTAGATAACCGATACAAGGAGGGAGGCTTTTGTCTTCTAGTGGAACTTTTTTTTAAGATTTATTTATTTTTCATAGGAGGGGGGCATTTTTATCTATTATAAAATAAAGGGACCACTTTCCATTGTATGACCACTTTATTTAAAATGAGGGGGAATTTTATTTCCACATGTGAAGTGGAAGTGAAGTGAAAAGAAGTGAAAAGTAAAACCTATTGTAATGTTTTTTTTTTAAACATTGTAATTATTTCGAAGGAAAACCCTCTAATTTTTTTTCTACAGGAGAATTTTTTTCGAAGAAATTTAAAAAAAATCCTTTATGAGAGACATAAGAAGTTGTTTTTCTTGCAGATGAAGGCCAAATTGACACCCGATTATAGGGGTGTTTATAGTCATCGAAAAGGTTTTTTTGAGATGGACACATTGGTGGTGTCAAATTGTAATTTTGAGGCTATTCCATTTGTCTTTTTTAGCCTCAAATATTTTTGTATCATGGAGTGCACTCTTGGTTGAACTCGACACTCCCAAGACATTTGTTAGAGTGATCCTAGTATCTAGTCATCTCCTCTATATCACCTAGTGGTTGCAGTGGTTGGTTACCCATGCATTTCGATAGGATGAGGAGGTCACCATAAGGACACATTCGATAGCTACATTAGTGCCCTTCATTTTTTAGATTCCCTTGAAGTAAGTTGTTTGTCCACTCAATTTGGACCTTGTTATCAGCCCATAGTGTTTGTATAGGTGGACACCATTTAATGTGCTTGTGGGGTCAATTTTGGACTACCCTTGCCATTGTGGTGCTTCTTTTTCCACACTATCTTCACACTCTTCTTTTTGTGAGACACTTTGGTTTCAAGGGGTTTTCTTTAGTGACCTATTTTTCATGGTTCACAGCCTTGATCTTTATCACAAGCACCAGTCTGGGAGTAAGTTTTCATTCAGTTTGATGATGAGGCTTCTCTACTTTTTTGAGACATCATATGGATCCTTTGCAAGCTTCTTGATGGAAGTTATCCTAGGGGGGTTGAAGAGGACATCTTCCTCTCCATCCTCCTTGCACATCTTCTTTCTTATTCTTCTATTTTGGTAGGTGGTTTTCTCCCTTGTGTTTTTTCATCATCTCTCTAGCAGGATTTTTTATGGATATATTGTACATGAGTACCTTATCAGGCCTTGTTGCGAGACTCATTTTTGTGGATATGCCACTAGTTTGGTTCTTTGTTTTTCACTACCTCCTAGTACCACTTAAGGGGGATGTTAGTATATCCTAGTACCACTTAAGGGGGTGTTAGAATATATATTATATCCTAAGTTTTTACTAGGACAATTTGTGTGTCTAATATTAACTCAGTTGGTTATGATCCAATGGATTAGATTATACATATTTGCTATTTAAGCAAAGATCATTGCATAATATCATGTCTTTCATTTTTCCAACAATATTCACTACTACATTTCAAGTCTATCCCATTAGAATGAAATATAATATCCACTACTATATTTCAAGTCCATTCTATTAGAATGAAACATAATATCCACTACTATATATCAAGTCTATTCCATTAAAATGAAACATATTATCCACTACTATATTTCAAGTCTATTCCATTAAAATAAAACATAATATCCATTACTACATTTCAAGTCTATCCCATTGAAATGAAACATAATATCCACTACTTTATTTTAAGTCTATTCCATTAAAATGAAACATAATATTCACTACTATATTTCAAGTGCATTCTAATTAAAATGAAATACAACATCCACTATTATATTCCAAATCCAATCTAATTAAAATAAAATATAATCTCCACTACTATATTCCAAGTCCAATCTAATTAAAATGAAATACAATGTGCACTTCTATATTACAATTCCATTCTAATTAAAATGAAATATAGTATCCACTACTATATTCCATTTAGATCAACCAAATGAAATATACTATCCTCTAAGATATTTCTCATTTAAAATAAACAAACATAATATACTATCATTTAATATATTTCTCATTTAAATTAATCAAATGCAATGTACTTTCAGCTAATATATTTCTAACATATGAAATATATATTATCCACTAATGTACTTCACATTATCCACCAACATCATTCTATGTCAATCAATCCAAATGGACTATAATAGCCACTAATACATTTTTACCTAATTTAACCAAATTAAATGTAATATCCATTAAGGTATTTATATTACCTTTAATGTGGATGAAAACTATTCTCTAAGTTATCTCAATAGTAATACTCTGTGAACCCCATAAACACACATATAACTATATGTTTCCATACATATATCAATCCAAGAGGATAAATTATACTTCCAATTCTAAATCCAAATATATTTAAACCCCAAAGAGGGTAAATAATTCCAATAATGTGGGTAACCAAGGGTCAAATTATAGTTAGATAGTCAAGACATGGTAGGAAACCACATAGTCATCACCCTCATAGCAAGGAGTTCAAAAGGAGAGGTCAACGACAGTCAATGAGGTCCAATCATGCAGTTCAATACATAAAATAGGTGGCTAATAGCCAAGCGCCTAACCCTGGTGCTTGGTTGTTAAGCCATGCATCTCCAAAAACTTACAAGGATCACAATAATCTTCGTACCCCAAGTGTGGTACCAAAACCCTTAACAAATATTAAACAACACCCCTCGTTCACATAGGAACATAGTGATCCCTAGGACCCTGACATGTCGATCCATTGATGTGTGACACTTTTGGGGCTGACATTTGGAAATTCCAAATTAAGGGAGAGCACTAAGGATAGTTGAGTTCTTTCAAGGATAGTTGATATTGCAGCAAATTTTGCTACTAATACCATGACTATATCTTGAAGGATATCAAAGGCTACCTAGGGAGAGGTCCGATCAGGGCAAATCCTAAGCTCTAGACTCAAGTGTACAAATAAAATATCGTGTAACTAGAGTTTACCATCTAGTTCAACAAGCAACATCAAACTCCCCCCACCAAGCCTAATATTTATAACAAGATTAATATGCTAAGGTTGAGAGTCACAAACGCATTAACGTTTACCTTCGAGTGCATAACAAATTGTATAGGGGGTACGCTATGCCACTTTAAGTGACATGATGAGTGCCAAGCAAGGTTTTTATGAGTCTACATTTGTAGGGAGACATTAAATTAGTTTAATGGCATCGATCATACTAGTAGTAAGGGGAGCTTCAATAGGGTTCTAGGTTTTAGTATAGGGTCTATTGATTCCCAAGAAAAGCATCAAAAAATGAGGCATGGGTGTTTGAGTCTAGAGGAGCAGAAGTGCTCAATAGAGCATTCACTCACTCATATGATACACATGTGCTCCCATTTAAGCTCAAAGTATCTAAACACAACACATGATGCTCTCATTCAATCTCATATTATCTAATGAATAAAAATATGCTCATATTTGAACTTAGACTATCTAAAAAAGCATAGGATGCTCATATCCAAGAGGTAAACCTGATTTCTTCCAACATAGCACTCCCAACTTGAACACAGGTATCCAAGCAATACATAAAGTTCAAAAAACTTCAATCATGGGTCATATTAGGTATTAAATATTTCAGTCAACAAAAAGGATGGAAACACCTTAGGCATGGGCTATAGTTACTCAGTCAAGGGATTGAGTCTAGACAAATAGGAGAGGTCAAATCACTCATACCAAAGTGACACACATTTACACAGGCAGACTCAACTCAAGCTTAATCGATCTTATCTCAAAAGAAGAGAACCATACTATCTATTCTAATAGGAACACCATTACTTTAGAGATTCAACTACAAAACTAAGAGTATTATGAAAGAGGGGATCCAACCTGGTTTTTATTGGATCTAAGATAACTCTCTTCTTCTTTTATTAATTTCTTCCAATCCTTCTTAGACCTCCTCCCTTCTTCCCTTCTCCTCCCTCCTATTTCTATTTTTTTTTTAACTCCCTTTCAAAATCAATCATAAGTGTCCCTTACCTTGGGATCCTCCTCCTCCTTCAAGCCCACTTACTTGTAAAAACCTAAAATTATGGAGTGCCATTAGATCTCTCTTCTCCAAGTTAGCAAGAGGGGAGTGGACTAGCCATTAAGACCAGCCCCATTGCGTAGTCCTCAATGATAGAGGTCATTTACTCTTCCTTAAAAAAATAGGCATTGTAGGCCCAAAATGGCCACATACTAGAAAATTTTTGTAAATTTTTCCTAAGTAATGGAAGTCTTCATTCCACACACTTTACAGTGTATTTTGGAGCGGATTCGCAACAAGAATAATGAGCTCGTCTAACACTTTGTCATTTTTTCTACGTCGGAGCCATTCTGGAGGATTTCCTTAGTTTTTGATCTCGAACTGGTGACGCGTATCCAATTCGTAAAAGTCTTCAAAAGGAGATGACGTCAACAACAAAAAAGTGTGGATTGGTGATCGCCTGATATTCCACATGCTTCACGAGCAGCTAAGTCTTAGAAGGCCCGATTTTGGAGAACTCATAGAATATTTGCACCCAAAATGGTGAAAAGGTGGAATGCTATGGACAAGGTAGATGTGGATTCATGATTAAAGGTGATGTTGGCTTCTCCTTTCCGAAATGGTGACAAGGCGGAATGCTATGGACAAGGCAGATGTGGATTCATGATTAAAGGTGATGTTGGCTTATCCTTTCTAGAATGGTGACAAGGTGAAATATTTTATTCTAAGGATAGTGCAGAATGGATAAAAGGGTTATGCTACACTATGATAGGTCTAGATTGACGATCATATGATAATGCACTTGCTTATCCTAGAATAGAATCCATAAAAGTCATAAAGAAGGAGTGATGTCATCAATATTTTTGTGTGGATTGGAAGGCACCTTGTAGATGATGAAGGGATCTGAGGAACAAAGAGAGAATTTGATCTTGCTTAGTTTTTAGATCATTTGGGACCCATATTGGTGATTCCACAGTTGCTCACTCAAGAGGATGACATCACCAATATTTTAAAATGTGAATGGCATCATTTCTCCCTGCCATTATAATAATATTTTATCAAATTTAATCAAGCAGATAGACGGTGGAGATTGCATCGAAGAATCTAAGGTATTTAGGGATATTTCTTCATCAGAATTGGAATAGCTAGTTGGGAGAGGAAGCTAAAGCATCAAGGATTTTAAAGAAAGTTGAACCAGAGGTGGTTACATATAGACAATGACAAATAGCATCTAAGAAGAATCAATGATGATACGTGATTTCCAATGGCCTGGACTCGAGTTGTGTTGAACAACCAACAAGTTTCAGAGGCCCCAAGCTACCATGGTGGATCGCATTCAATGTATTTCCCGGAGGATGTACCAGTAAGATAATGCCAAAAAGAATTCTCTATTGTGCTATCAAAATTTAATCTTTGTAATGCTCTTTATAATTTTAATTTTTGCAAAACTATAAATAGAGGTCAAACCCTCATTTTTAAGGGTTGGCTCTAGTGTGTTTGCCTATGCTACTATAAATATTTCCAAGAGCTAATGGAAGGAGCATTACACTAATCTTCGCATAGAAATTTGTATCTTCATGCTTGAAATCAGAGGTTCTATTTCTATAGCTATATTTCTGTGAATACTTAAGTGGTTATTTTGTGCCAAATGAATGGATTACTAGTTATTAAAGTAATTGAAATATTCTTCTGAGATTGTTCTTTATTGTTAGAAAGTGCATTTCTGTAGAATCTAGGTATTGGTGAATTTTGTTATTTGGATTATCATTGTCTAGATATTGAAATCTTTATTTGCAATATTTCTCTGTTGTGTATTAATGAATGAAGAATCATCTAAATTGAGATAATGTTGGTTCAAGTATATGCCTTTGTGTTAGTATTTTTGTAGTTGTTTATTGTGGTACAATATTGTTAGCCTATCCATCCACTATTGTTCACATTTCCCTAACCTTGACCTTTTCTTACCCTAACCTTTAAACCCTAAGTGAGCATAATTGTGTCAACACCCTGTGTAAGTTGACAAGGAACCAACCTACTCTGGAGGTTGGATCGGAAACCCTGTTTTGGTCCATCCAATGTTGAGTGTTGAGTTATAGCTATCGAGTGCAAGTTTGGATAGAAAATAGGAAGATAGATAGCTGCAGTGTTGAGTGAAAACTTGATGCAATTCAATGCCCAATAGTTTTTGGCATGCCCAGTGGGACCAGTTCACAAGGAACACAAATCTTGTTAAAAAGTTATTGTTATCTCAACCCAAAGGAATCAATATTTGGTGAATTATCTTAACCTTATAAGTAGAGAAGAGCAAGTTCACCTAGCGACTCCCTAGTATTTCAACCCAAAAAAGGAATTATTCCTATAGACCAGTGCCTATTCATGTATACTAGGTCTTTCAAAAGGAATAACCCTAATTCCTACTTTTACTGTGAGTTACCTTACAGAGGGGTTGTTGTTGCCAAAAGTTTAGATCAATATTTCCTCAAAGAGGAAGAGCCTCTAGAAGAAAATCCAATAGTTCCCCCAATAATACCTACAACAGGAAGTATGGCATAGAATGCAACACCTAATCAACCATTACAGAAGTATCCCATCTGGAATACAACTGGCCCTCTGAGATTAGCCCAAATGAATGCCATACCCCAAGATGTATCTAAAGTTATTCCCACTTATGATGGATCTAGGAAAATAACTTATGAGCACTGTCAAGATATCTTGAACCTGGCAACAATCCACAACATAAAATAAGAAGATATTATTGTGAGGATTCTAGCCCTGTCCTTCAGAGGGAAGATATTACATTGGTTTAGAACTCTAGAAGATAATACCATCACTTCTTTGCAATATTTAGCAGAACCTTTTGTGGAAGAATTCAATGAATCTATTGATCCCTTTTCTTTGCTTAATTAGTTTACATCTATGTAGAAAACTCAGCAAGAAACTGTCTCAGATTTTAATTTGAGATTTAGTAGAACATGGAAGAGAATCCCTCCCACAGCTAGGCTAGCTACATGTTTAGCCTATATGTATTATATCCAAGCTCTTGGATCAGATCTTAGGCTCCAGAAATAGCAATAAGGAGTAGAGACCTTCCCCCAATTTTATAATGCAATAGTCCATGTCAAAAATATCCTAATCAATGTAGGAAGGCTTCCCCCCAAAATTGTGTTGCCTTACAACTCAAAAACCACCAATAGTCAAAATCCAGCATCCAAACCATATTTCATGGACCCACTTTCTTTATCATATCCATCTCCACAAATGAATGCAATCCCTCAACCAAATTCGATATCCTCTACAACTCATTTTCCTCCCCTTCCTTCTCAACCATCTCAAGAGTTGTCTGCTATCCTTGATATACAAAACACCTTGAAGATGCTAAGTAATAGAATGAATTCCATGAAAAAGAGAGACCAAGAAAGGTCACAACAGATGATATTCCCATATGTGAATAAATATCAAAGACCTGGTCCTAGTAACAGTACCGGGGTTAGAGTGAATATAGCATACGAGAAGCCATAATGTTCTTCAGATACTACTCTTGCAAATGTCTAGTATTTGGTATGAAATGACCCCCATGACTCATAGTATTGTGTGATGTATCAACACCATGTTCAACAAGCTATGGATCAAGCTAAAAGAAACCAAAAGGTAAGAGTTAATATGTTGTGGCACCTCAATCAAATCATGGTTGGGAAAGAGCTTGATGAAGAAAGCTCAATTATTGTTATGACAAGATCTGGGAAGAAATATTTATAAAAGGATCCCCTAAAAATGGGACAATTCCAAATCCCTTCTCAAAAGAAAGTTGATTTCCCTTCTCAAAGCAGTAGTACTTTCCCCATTCCTCAAGCTAAGGGAAAATAAAAGACGGATAATCTTCCTAAGAGACCAGAAAAGGAAACTGGAGGAGACCGGATGAGATCTAAATATGAAGATCAATAAAGGCTTAGGTTTCCCTCTATTACTAAAATACAAAGGTTATAAGCCACCCAACAATATAAAAGAAGATATGGTGAACCTGAAAGAGAACTGGAAAAACTCTCCTTGACTAGAGTTGAGTATAACATTGTTGAAGAGATGAAAAATGTTCTATCAAAAGCTAACCTATATGAAACATTTTTCATTCCCGATCAGATTGACCTGCTTAAAGCTTCTCTCAGTAAAAATCCACAAAATAAGTTGGCCACTACGATCCTCAGTTTGCCACAATAAAAGAAAGAAATGACACCTGCGATACTAAATAATAAGCCACAGTCAATGAGGTCCAATCATGCAGTTCACTAAGAATTGATTTTCTTGAAATTTTTCTAAAGGAGGCCAATTTTAGTGGGAGGTCTGGTGGGGCCTCGGTTACTATTAGTGGTGCTAGAAGGGGTTTTATGAGGAAGTCTAAATAGATTTCCAAGAAAATTTTCAATAATATTGAGCAATATCTTCTAATTAATTGCATATTATTTTATATTTTAATAATTTTTTAATTGAATGACATTAACTTTTTTCATTAGATTCTTCAATTTTAAAAGAGAATATCTAAGGTGAGACTCAGTTCAATTTCACATAGTCAATTCAAAATGCAATAATGTTCAATATAAATAATAAGAATTTATGTAACAAATATTTTAGAGGATAATAGGGTGCATAAATAATATTTTCTAATTTAATAGGAAAAGAAAAATGAAAGGCAATTTAAAAATTTGTCCGTATTTCCAATTGTGTTGATGTGAAAGGATGTATGCCAAATTTCAAGCTTAGATGGAACAAATTTCAAGCCTACAGTAAAGTAAAGTATATTTTAACATAAGCAAAGCTATAGATTATATGGGACAATACGTATTCTCACATATGTGTTTATGCAACCATATTCATAGGTCATATGAGACAATATGTTTTACCACATATGTGTTTATTTTGACAAAATCATAAGCCATATGAGATGATGTTTTCTATCACATATGTTTTTATTCAACTAAATTTTAGTTACTAGATTCTAGTGTACAACCCCACCCTATAGGAATTGAATCTTGGACCTCCAATTTGGAGTTCCAAAGTCTTAACCCTTAAGACCACTAGAGTTGGACCTCTAATTGTATAATATAAAAATGAAATAAAGGTTTAAACCATAGGAGATTCACCCAACAAGCCTATACCACCTTCATTATTGTTGACCCAGTATGAGGGGGACCACTGATCACTCAGGATTTGTACCATCATTGTCGGTTTGGCATGCACTCAGGGGATTTAGATCAAACTACTACCTTTGCAACTGGCATGCCCCCAAGGTTTGAACATAGGTCTCTTCTTGATAAGTTCATAGTCAAATATATGTAATGTGCAACCCCCAACTGAGATTACCACTTATCACTCCGGTTGGGTGTTTTTGGTTTGATTTTTGTGTATTTTGCAATTTATGAAAGATAATAAAATACACACTGCTGAAATAAATAAATGCTTCTAACTTTGTTTCTACAACTCCGAATGCTACCAAATTTGTACACAAGCTTCCTCTAATATAGATAAACAAACCCAATGAAGGAAATTGCATTAAAATGAGAATACCCAAAAATATGAAGATCTGATATAAACTGGAAATTGCATGTCAACTACAGAAAACTCATTGTTTTGCTCATAACTTTAAAATTACAAACTTCTCCATCAAACTAGTGATAGTTTTAAATGCCCTCTATTGAGACAATGACAATGCAAGCTTGGAAATCTCCAAAAAACAAGGCGTCTCAACACCCAAGTCCCACGTTCCTCTCTGAGTTGTACAGCTAGGCTAGGAAGTTGTACAGCTACCAAGGACTCTTCCAATCTACCACGAACTTGACTAAATTCACTCCTATATGAAGCAGTTGGGTTGTATGAGGAAGTATGGTTACAATACAATCAAACCCTAGCTGAATTTTCCCCTTGCACAAGCTGATTTCACCTCAAAATGGTACGACCTCCTTGTAAGTTGAAGTACAAATAATGTACAGCTGATAATGTCTTCAAAATATCACAAGAAACATCAATTTGATACTAAAATATACCTCCAATTATGCTCAAATTCACTCCCAATGATTGAGAATGCAACTAACCAAAGTAAGGAGATATTTCACTCCCAGCAATGGTGTCCTCTGCTATGGTTTTCGTCACAACAAAGCAGCAATGAGAAACTCCTGCACAATGCAAGCTCTCCTTCAAATACTCCAAGAGAATACAATAGCAAAATATCCCTTCAAATGCTCTCACAACCTCTATTTATTCTTTCCTCAAGTTGGGCGATCCCATATGCTGGTGAATGTGGGATAAAAGAAACACTTACATTTCACAATATAAGCCAAGGAAGGGGTATTCCCTCTTGTCTAGGGAGCAAAAACACATTTAAATAATTTTTAATCAAAGCTTATTGTATGACCTTTAAATTAAATTGTCTTAAGGCACCCCTTCATCAAATATATAAGCCCAACATTAATATATTTAACTTTTATATTTAAATATAACATTATAAATCTTCGAGCATTAAAATTATTGTTCTCCCAACATCCAACCACCAAACAACTTACGAAAATGGATACCCATTAAGCCAAAGATGTTAGTCATACTTTTCATTTTTTGAGAATCCAACCCTAACTGACTTACTAAAAATAGTAATTCTCTAAAAATACTGCCAAAAATGGTCCTAAAAGCTGACAACTATGAATGCAGATCATCCAAAAATATCTCCATAACACCTAGTGGTTCCTAAACACTCGAAATTGCCTATAGAACCTTATGAATAGGCAAGTCCATATTACGCTCTGTTAGCTGACTAGGATGGGGACATTACAGTCCTCCCTCCCTAAAATTGCTTGCCCACAAGCAATTGGAGAGTTGGATGCTGCAATATCTGCTCATCCTCCCATGTCCTACTGTAAACTAGAATATCATCAAAAAATATCAACACAAACTTACGCAGCTGCCCCCTGAAAAATATCCTGCAACTACTGGGAAGAACCTCCCTCCATACTAGTTGTATGCTAGGATCCCATATAATGATACTATTGCTTTTGTTGTAATCTGAACTAATGAGTTTTTCCATATCTGACAAACACTCATAAAAGACTAGAACTCATAGGGAATCTGGCATCCCAACTAACTGAAGAATACTGCTGGGCTAAACTATGCACAAGTGAAACATTGTTCGGCCATATCTCTATCTCTGCACTAAATCCATTATGATGAACCATACAATTATCCCAAAAAAAAGTCATCTTACCTTCTAACGAAGAAGGCATCTCATATCCCAGTGAAGTGTACACTCTATTATAATATTTTTTCCTCCCACCATTATGCGTCATCAAAAATAAGGTCCACTCATCTATGTGTGGGCTGAAATCGAAATTATTAGCATACCTCACTATACCATCCATAAGGATTTCACAAATTGGCCTTTTGTGAAGCTCCAAACGATACTCTAAAGTATGAATTTTATCATCATCATTAGGATCAAAGTCAAGAAGTGTATTATTGTCAACAACACAAAATGAGGAAGGGGTATTCGTAAAATAAAATACATCATCACTCTGATCATACTCATACTTCCCTAGCTGAGTGAGCGTGGAATCATAATTTTTACTGATAAGTCCTTCCTCCTACCCAATCTCATTTATCCCCTCAATCAACTGCTTGACCACCATGGTCACCGAAATAGTCTCTAACTCCTATGAAGCGGCTACAACAAATGTCTATTTTCTCGCTGTGTAAAGTGAGTGATGAGCTAAAATCAACTCAATACAAAGCTCAACAATTTCCTCATCTCTCTGAATGAGATCTCAGAGAGTCCTCTCTACAAACTAAATAGCATGATCCCTATCAGAAAATAGCCTCAAATAATATGATTTGATCACCTCTAATGCTTGCTTGATGGCCTGCAAATCTGTAATAGTGGCTCCAACTGTCAATTCGTGTTGTCTCTATCCAAACTAGGATGTCTGAAAGAGGCACTCAACGAACTTGTGTTTGCTATCCAAGTGATTCAATGTGTGTATAATCTTCTCCTCTGTAACCTATAACTGATTCTGCAATAAATTAGAATCAGCATCCCACAACGAATCTATAGATGTACCTTCCAATGCACATTGATAGAACATAGCCTCTTTCACAAAACTGTACTCATTAACCTCATACTTTGTAGTGGTAGATATGTGCTCATCCTCTGAATCAAAAACTACATAAACAATTGATTCATCAACCACAAGATCAGCATGCTCGCTAATGTATACCTCTCAAATATCCAACACACAAGATGGATTAACCTCATCTTCAACAATCATAACTGCTATTTTTTTTCATTAGCACTAAATTCATCCTGATATTTAGTTATGCATGATGTCTGATATGAATCCTCTAAGGTTTCAATCGCCTTGTTGTCCTCTCCTTCATCTAGTTGCAAAATGTCATTTTTTTCTTCAATTGCCTTTGATTGTTCAGCTTCAACATCAATGGGTTCTGATTCAGTATTCATTGTTTCAAGCTTCTCTTTGGCACTTGAGTCCTTATGCTGAGGTTTTCTTATCCACTTTATGAAATTATTTTTAAAATTTTAATCCTTCCTCATGTTATCTAACATCTTTCCCATGTCATCTATATGTTGCAGAAGTTGTCTCATTTGACACTGAATTTCATTATTTAATGCCATTATGAATTTCTTGCAAATGTTGAAGCTCTACGTGTGAACCCTAAACAAGATGGTAGTGATTAAACTGAACCTTTGATACCAATGTAATGTGCAACCCCCAATTGATATTATCATGTATCACTCTGGTTGGGTGTTTTTGGTTTGATTTTTGTAAATTTTACAATTTATGAAAGATAATAAAATACACACTATTGAAATAAATAAATGCTTCTAACTTTGTTTCTACAACTCTGAATTGTACCAAATTTGTACACAAGCTTCCTCTAATATAGATAAAAAAACCCAATGAATGAAATTACATTAAAATTAGAATACCCAAAAATATGAAGATTTGATATAAACTAGAAATTGCATGTCAGCTACAGAAAATTCATTGTTTTGCTCATAACTTTCAAATTACAAACTTCTCCATAAAACTAGTGGTAGTTTTAAATGCCCTCTATTGAGACAAATGATAATGCAAGCTTGGAAAGCTAAAAAAAAAAAGGTGTCTCAACACCCAAGTCCCACGTTCCTCTCTAAATTGTATGGCCAGGTTGAGAAGTTGTACGGCTGCAAAGGACTCTTCCAATCTACTATGAACTTGACTAAATTCACTCCTATATGAAGTGACTGGGATGTATTATGAAGTATGCTTACAATACAATCAAACCCTAGCTGAATTTTCCCCTTGCACAAGTTGATTCCACCTCAAAATGGTATGGCCTCCTTGTGGGTTGAAGTACAAATAATGTACAGCTAATAATGTCTTCAAGTTCTCACAAGAAACATCAATTTAATATTGAAATATACCTCCAATTCTACTCAAATTCACTCCCAAGGATTGAGAATACAACTAACCAAAGTAAGGAGATATTTCACTCCCAACAATGGTGTCCTCTACTATGGTTTTCATCACAAAAAAGCAGCAATGAGAAATTCCTGCACAATACAAGATCTCCTTCAAAGACTCCAAGAGAATACAATAGCAAAATATCCCTTCAAATGCTCTCACAACCTCTATTTATTCTTTCCTCAAGTTGGGCGATCCCATATGCTGGTGAATGTGGGATAAAAGAAACACTTACATTTCACAATATAAGCCAAGGAAGGGGTCGTCCCTCTTGTCTAGGGAGCAAAAACACATTTAAATAATTTTTAATCAAAGCTTATTATATGACCTTTAAATTAAGTGGTCATAAGGCACCCCTTCATCAAATATATAAGCCCAACATTAATATATTTAACTTTTATATTTAAATATAACATTATAAATCTTTGAGCATTAAAATTATTGCTATCCCAACATCCAACCACAAAAGAACTTACGAAAACGGATACCCATTAAGCCGAAGATGCTAGTCATACTTTTTGTTTCCCGAGAATCCAACCCTAACTGACTTATTAAAAATAGTAAGTCTCTAAAAATATTGCTAAAAATGGTCCTGAAAGCTGACAACTGTGAATGCATATCGTCCAACAATATCTCCATAACACCTAATGGTTCCTAAACACTCGACATTGCCTATGGAACCTTATGAATGTTGGGAGTAAAACTAATGGGATTATTTTATTGATACAAATGAGTTACATATATAGGCAGAAGGCCTATATGATAAACTGACAAGTGTGAATATAAACTGACAAGTGTCAAAACAAAGTCATAGTGCACTTTAATTCTAACATTCCCCCTTAAAGTGCACTATCCTAACTAAAGAAGAAACACAAGTCAACATTAGGTAACATTCCCCCTTAATGTTGACTTTGCTAAAAAACAACCTATCATCCTCTTTTATTGCTGATTTGGTCTAGGCTCATGCATTTTACGCTTGGCTCTCCAATTGTGAATAATGCTAGATTCACTGTGTATACATCTCGTTTTGTTGCCTCGGGGTCAACCACTTCCATGGGTCTGTTGCCACTGGGTCAGTCGTTTAAGTGGCTTAGGGTCATCATGGGTGCCTCAAGGTCAGCCACTTCTGGGTTTGTTGCCTCTCCAGGTCATCCTCAGAGGATGTTGCCTCTCGTAGGTCACTGACTAGATTCACCATAAATATCAAATCCCTCCTTATGGTGAACTCAATCTAGAAGGTGTCGGTCTCTGCCGAAAATGCACCTTAATACAAAGGAAAAATGAGCCATATAAGAGTGTCGGTCTCTGTCGAAAATGCACTCAATACAATAAAATGAGCCATAGATCCAAATATGGAGGAGAAGAAGAAAGAAGAATAGAAGAGAATCTTCTGAAGTGTCTTCGTCTGTAGTCTTCAGAAGTAGATCCGGAAAAAACCTCGGATAGAGTCTAGGGTGTCTATGTTTGTAGTCCCTAGAATAAGTGTCCTTATGGTAGTCACCTCATCTTACCGAAATGCATGGGTAACTAGCCGTTGCATCCACCAAGTAGAAAGAGGTGAATACTAGATACTAGGTTCACTTACAAGTACCTTGGGAGTGTCGGGTACAACCGAAAGTGCACTCCAAGGTAGAAAAACTTTGAGGCTAAAAAACTCAATTGAAATAGCCTCAAAATTACAATTTGACACCACCATTGTGTTCGTCGTGGAAAAATGTTTCCAATGACTATAAATACCCCTATATTTGTGTTTGAATGAGGCCTTCAACATGTGGAAAAACAATAGCATGCCTATCTAGGTAGTAAGTAGACAACATCCCTCAATGGCAGCATCGCTCTCAGGCAGAAAAAATAGCATTAATACAATGTTACCTCGCACGGAATTTACTGGACCAGCCATATTTGAATACAATAAAGTGGCTATGAGAGTCTTCCAATCCCACATTCCATGTGGAAACAATCATGAAAAAACTAATGCCCCCATGCTTTGAAACCAATTTTAAAAAAACTTCAATGTCAACTGCAGTCTTCTGCCAAAAAAGCAATACGTCATTCTAGCCATGATTGGAAACTGCAGTCTTGGTAACTACCAAACTGGCACGTGTGCTGCCAGAGCTGGACGATCTCACAGTGGGCGTGATCATCAACGGCTACAGTAAACAAAATCATGAAGAAATAGCAAATCATGAAAAAATAGGCTATTAAAAAAAATGTACATAATGTGGCGTCAGGATGGGGGCCAACTATGCGTATGGATAGTCACCCTCCAATGGCCATCACAATCATGTCTACAATGCAAAAAAGTCCCTCGATCTTGCATGTTGGATCCAACACGGGTGCACACGTGGCTCCTCAAAATCATGTCTAGAATCCTCATCCAGAATAAAAATAATGGCGTGATATCTTAATGTAATCGGATTCTATCATCCTTAGATTGAAACTCGCAGTCGATCCATGTTCCGCAGTCTGGCGAGAACAAGCCGGTCCCGACAGGTGACCAGTAAATTAAAAAAAAAAAAGTTCACGTTAGTCGGTTAGATTGGAAGTTATCCCAGCGTCGGTCCCAGAGATCGAAGTCCGAGAGGTATTCCCCGTCCTGAATACCACCGGTAGCGATGCGCAGAGCTCCCACTCGTCCGCCCGCGAGTCGTAGATCTCGACTGCCAGGATTTTCTTTCATTAACTCTTCCTGCTCTATCTTCACCATGATCTCCTCAAAAATTAATCCACGACGGCAAGTCTCGAGAGTATAAGGTCATCTATTTTCTCTGTTCAGTCTCTGTTCATTATGTTCTCCGTCAACTGACGGAATTACAGAGTCTTTGAACTGTGGATATACTGCGGCAGAGGGGGGAGTGGGTGGGCAGGAGTCTCCGAGTAAATATCGTCTAAGGAATTCGAGAGCTGCGTATATCTCACCCATTTTTTTGGACCTGGGCTTTATCTTGTTCGAGATGGCGATCACACCTGAAACAAATGCCTTGCCTTCGAACTCCCCCGAGGATTTTCTCAATGAGAGAATGGTGGCTAAACCTAAAAAAAATTGATAATAGCCTAACCTTAACTGCCTTGCTTTCAAAAGCCATTGAGGACTTCCCCGACCAAAAAGCAGTAATCGTATCCGAGAAATACGAGTTGTTACATTCGGAGCTCCGAAGAATCGTCGATGCATGAATGGTGCAACTTAGAAAGGTGGGCACCGAATTCTATTTACAGGACTCTAAATTGAAGCTTCTTTTGGTGTCCTCTGAAGGAAACTCGGTCATGGAGTCCGCTGCGGTGAATCTGAAGATTCCAACAGCCGGTGCCCGATTTGGCATGCCCTCCAACGGTAGAAATGTTGTCAAATGTTTTCCCATGTGGCGGGCCTTGATCTCTGCAGCAGTGTCGAGGCCGTGCCTGACGCCTGCTACGATGTCCAAAACGTGGCAGATGATGTGGCCCTATGTTTTTTTTGCACACATCAGGAACAACTCTGACTCCTCCCCTTCCGAAGTGCTTTGCCATCATCGATACACATCCGCGCCTATTCCAGCGAAGGCTTGAAGGGTCATCCCATTGAGCGCTGATGCGGCGACACCCATGGAGGCCGTGACGAAGATGGAAGCATCCCCGTGTATTCTACGGAGGATTTTGACGACGTGCAGGTCGTTGGTTTTGTCGGTGCCGATAGCGCCCGTGAACAGGCATTTGTGGGCAAACGCAAAATATATAACAGGAACCCCTACATTTCAACCTCCACCTCTATTAGAATGAAAAATTTTAAGAGGTCGTACAACTCATTCTTCCCCGATCATTCGCGATCCGTCATTCACATCTGGTAAAGAGAACCATCTGGTTTATGATCCATCAAATGATGGAGAGCATACTCCCTCGGTAATTTTTTTTTTTTTAAATAGGGAAAAAAATAAAAAATAAATAAAAATAAATTAGGGGAGGGAGGATTTCCATGAGGGAAATCCCCCCTCAAGGGTTTTACAGGGCAAGAAAGGGAACCTGCTCTGATACCAAATGTTGGGACTGAAACTAATGGGATTATTTTATTGATACAAATGAGTTACATATATAGGCAGAAGGCCTATATGATAAACTGACAAGTGTCAATATAAAATGACAAGTGTCAAAACAGAGGCATAGTGCACTTTAATTCTAACAATGAATAGGCAAGTCCATATTACGCTCTGTTAGTTGATTAGGATGGGGATATTACAATAGACAACTATCAATCCACCTAGCCCTTGGGGGCTTTATTTGATTGACTTTTGTTGTTAACTCCTTGGTTTTTAACTTTCCTTCTCCCACTTATGTTAGAACCTAGACAAATTTTTGATAATCGTTTTGTTTGCTTGCTTAGTGAAATGAATCATTTCCTCCAAAAGTAACCTTGCTAAAATCAATTAACCTTGTAGATATTGAATAATTCTTAGGCTAGAGTAAGTCTATCATCTTGCTATGATCTTATACAAATGATGAAACACAAAGTTTTGTATCTTTCAAGCCCATTTGAATCCTTACTTCACTAGTTCTTTAGTGACTTCTTGGTTGCATATATATTAGTTTTCTCCTACATCATACTAAATTGTTTTGTTATGGAGTTTGGGTATTTGACCAAAATCTATCTACAAATTGAATCATGAGTTAGTGGTTTGAACGATCTTATTGCAAATGGTCATTACTTTGAATGGATCAAGACCATTTTTACTTATAGCAAAGAATGAGATGAATCATTTATTGGTTGTTGCTTTAATACTAATGAAGGTGAAGAAGCGATGGGTATGATGTTAGAAAAACTATCCATTGCTTGAAGTAAAATGAAAGAAAAAATATGATAGAGAGAGATAGAAAGTGTAGATTGAGAATACAATGAATGAGTTGGAAAATTAGTAGATGAACACAATTCTATAGTAGTTTGTAGTTGATATGTTGAAAGAATTTTAACAAATCAATTGACTGTAATGGGTTGATTATATCTGTAATGGGATATTGCAGCCTATCATGTAATAGTGCATCAATCGCTTCTTGATGTTCTTCATGCAATTATTATGTTTTACATGGGATATATTCTGCTTGAATTTTCCATCTTCTTTTTAAGATTCTAACTTCAACATATACCCCTTCTAACTCATAAAACCCTCTATAGAAATTAGAGGATTTTCTTTCATGGCAACAACCATGGGTACATCAATTACATTGGTTATAGGATGAATGGTGATTGTTGGGGTTGCGCCTTCTAAACCAAGTGTTGTTGTTGGATAATATACTCATTTTAGATTTTTATGGTGTATGTCAAGGGAGAAAAAAATCAAGATATAAAATATGCAGGAATGTAAGATGTTGAAATATGTTATTAATGGAAAGTGATGAAAATGATATGATGCAATATGGAGGAAAGATTTAGTATTCAATATGAATATTTGTCTTCTTGGTCCTTTGCATTGCTTATCTACTTTAGGATCAAGGCTTCTATGGCCTTTCTTCTATATCAAGGCTTTTGTGGCCTTTTCTTTAGAAATAAGACTTCTATGGCCTTTTCTTCTGTAATAAGGCTTCTATGGCCTTTTCTTCTGCAATGTGTATGTCTACAATAGGGCTTCCTTAAATTTATTTTTTTTGCAACAAGATATTAGTAAGATAATTATAAATATTGTCAATGACAAATATTAACTAGTTGATTTGTCAATCTAGTGGAATGAATGTTGAGTCATAATCTTCATGAATTTTCTATAACTCTATGGAAAGAATCTAACCAAATGCAATCTAAAAAATTCTAGAATTAAGATTTAATTTTCCTCTCTATCTCTTGTGACAACGTTTGCATGCAATGGTGCACAATGACAGATGATACCTTGTGGCTCTCCCTAATCCTATCGACCTATCATGGCTCTAATACCACTATTAGCTTTTGATGGTGTATGTCAAGGGAGAATATAATCACAAGATATAAAATATGCAAAAATGTAAGATGATGAAATATGCTATTAATAGAAAGTGATAAAAATGATACAATACAATATGGAGGAAATGAACACTCTAGAACTGATACTAAAGAACTACATTGTTGGCCAATCTATATGGTGATCTACACAACACAACTAGCACTACCTATAGCGGTATATAATCACTTACTATGAGGCCCTTTATATAGAAATATGAATTGCTTGGCCAACACTCTACCTATATGTACAAGGGGACACCTTGCACATTTACAACTTGCACATAGGCACTTGTGCATTTCTTATATTATTTAAAGTAACTAGCTAACTACCCATAAAGTAGTCTACTATTTTATTGGTACATTTATATGATCCAAATGATGTAATATACTCTAAAAAATCGTACTTGAAATAATGGATTAGAGATACCTTATATTTGGCTAGGCTATAGTTTCTTAGATATCCATCTTCTAAATTATTTTAGCTACCAAACCATATTATGCCAAGTTAGTTGGAGCTAGTTATTGCTTAAGCATGACTTGTATGCCAAGTTAGTTGAAACTAATTATTACTTAAACATGACTTTATTGTTTAAGATATTTTAGTTATATTATGTGAAGTAGGGGTGAAAGTTACTTACCCAAAACCTTCCCATTATTCCTTTGAGATTATCTACTTTTATGCTTATCTACTATCTTGCTTATTCCTTTGAGATTATCTACTTTTATGCATATCTACTATATTGCTTATTCCCTTGAGATTATTTACTGTTATGCTTGTCTACTATATTTTCTATCTACTTTTATGCTCTTTCTATTATCTATTTTATATTGCTTATCTACTTTAATGCTTATCTACTATATTGCCTATCTACTTTTATGCTCTTTCTATTATCTACTTCATATTGCTTATCTAATTTTATGCTCTTTCTATTATCTACTTCATATTGCTTATCTACTTTTATGCTCTTTCTATTATCTACTTTATATTGCTTATCTACTTTTATGCTCCCTTCCCATTATTCCTTTGAGATTATCTATATTATATTATCTACTTTTATGCTTATCTACTCTCTTGCTGATCTACTTATCTAATATCTTGCATATCTACTTATCTAATATCTTAGATATGCTTATCTACTTATCTAGTATCTTGCATATGCTTATCTACTTTTATGCTCTTTCTATTATCTACTTCTCCCTTATATTATGTTTATCTACTATCTTTGCCTATCTACTTTGCCATTTCTAATTTTATGATCTTTCTACTATCTTTTTAAGTGTATATTTGCTTTTAAATTTCTATATTCCAAATAATGTTCTATTATATTATGCTTATCTATTATCTTTGCTTATCTACTTCTTTTTAATTGTAGATTTTCTTTTAAATTATCTATTGGCTAATGTCCAATGTTCTATTATCTACTTTTATGCTCCTTATATTATCTTTGCTTATCTATTATCTATGCTTATCTACTAGTTTATGAGTGTAGATTTTCTTTTAAATTCTCTATCTTTGCTTATCTACTACTTTTTTAGTGTATATTTTCTTTTAAATTCTCTATCTTTGCTTATCTACTACTTTTTTAGTGTTTCTATTATCTACTTTTATGCTCCCTTATATTATGCTTAATGCTTATGCTTATCTATTATCTTGCTTATCTATATCTTTGCTTATCTACTACTTTTTGAGTGTTTCTATTATCTACTTTTATGCTCCCTTATATTATGCTTATCTATTACCTTGCTTATCTACTTTTTGAGTGTATTAATGTTCTATTATCTACTTTTATGCTCCCTTATCTATTACCTATTATCTTGATTATCTATTACCTTGCTTATCTACTTTTTGAGTGTATTAATATTCTATTATCTACTTTTATGCTCCCTTATATTATGCTTATCTATTACCTTGCTTATCTACTTTTTGAGTGTATTAATGTTCTATTATCTACTTTTATGCTCCCTTATATTATGCTTATCTACTTGAAGGACAATGTTCTATTATCTACTTTTATGCTCCCTTATATTATGCTTATCTACTTTTGAGTGTAGATTTTCATTTAAATTCTTTATTAATGTTCTATTGTGTAGATTTTCTTTTAAATTCTTTATTAATGTTCTATTATCTAATTTTATTAATGTTCTATTATCTACTTTTATGCTCCTTTATATTATGCTTACTCTTTTTTTTTTAATTCTTTATTAATGTTCTATTATCTATATTATATTATCTACTTTTATGCTCCCTTATATTATGCTTATCTACTTGAAGGGCTAATGTTCTATTATCTAGTTGGGCTAATGTTCTATTATCTACTTTTATGCTCCCTTATATTATGCTTATCTACTTGAAGGACTAACGTTCTATTATCTACTTTTATGCTCCCTTATATTATGCTATGCTCCCTTATATTATGTTTATCTACTTGAAGGACTAATGTTCTATTATCCTCCCTTATATTATGCTTATCTACTTGAAGGGCTAATGTTCTATTGTCTACTTTTATGCTCCCTTATATTATGCTTTTCTATATATTATGCTTATCTATTTAAAGGACTATTATCTATTTAAAGGACTAATGTTCTATTATCTACTTGTATGCTCCCTTATATTATGCTTATCTACTTGAAAGGATGTCTTGAAGGGTTGAAGAGGCTGTCTTGAAGGGCTAAGGTTCTATTATCTACTTTTATGCTCCCTTATATTATGCTTAATCTATTATCTACTTTTATGCTCCCTTATATTATGCTTAATCTATTATCTACTTTTATGCTCCCTTATATTATGCTTATCTACTTGAAGGGCTGCCTTGAAAGGCTAAGGTTGTCTTGAAGAGACAATGTTCTATTATTTACTTTTTTACTTCTCTTATATTATGCTTAGGCTAATGTTCTATTATCTACTTCTTTTATGCTCCTTTATATTATATTATGCTTATCTACTTGAAGGGCTAATGTTCTATTATGCTTATCTACTTGAAGGGCTAATGTTCTATTATGCTTATCTACTTGAAGGGCTAATGTTCTATTATCTACTTCTTTTATGCTCATTTATATTATATTACGCTTATCTACTTGAAGGGCTAATGTTCTATTATCTACTTTTATGCTCCTTTATATTATGCTCCTTTATATTATATTATGCCTCCTTTATATTATACTCCTTTATATTATATTATGCTTATCTACTTGAAGGACTAATGTTCTAATGTTCTATTATCTACTTCTTTTATGCTCCTTTATATTATGCTCCTTTATATTATATTATGCTTATCTACTTAAGGGCTAATGTTCTATTATCTACTTCTCCTTTCTATTATGCTCCTTTATATTATATTATGCTTATCTACTTCTTTTATGCTCCTTTATATTATGCTTATCTACTTTTTGAAGGGCTAATGTTTTATTTTTTTCTATTATAAATGCGTAGATTTTCTTTTAAATTCTCTATATTCCTTCACCAATTGGTGAAGGGCTAATTATTATTAGAATTTTCCTCTTAAAATTTTGGGGGTTTTTGAGAGGATGGTTTGGTCATGCTCTTTCATTATCTTTGGCTAATTATTAATGCGTAGAATTTTCCTCTTAAAATTTTGGTGAAGGGCTAATTATTATTAGAACCTTCGCCAATTGGTGAAGGGGTGATTATTATTAGAATTATCTTGTTTTTGTTTTCATTATCTTCGCGATATGTGGTCTACCAACAAGAATTTCATGGATAATCTGTGGTATACCACCTTTCATGTTTCATTATCCCTGTGATTTCATGTTTCATTATTATCCCTGTGATTTCATGTTTCATTATCTCCGTGATCTGTTGTCTACTGTGATTTCATGTTTCATTATCTCCGTGATCTGTGGTCTATCGATTTCATGTTTCATTATCTCATTATCTTCGTGATCTGTGGTCTATCGATTTCATGTTTCATGATCACGCATGTTTCATTATCTCATTATCTTCGTGATCTGTGGTCTATCGATTTCATGTTTCATTATCTCCGTGATCCGTGATCTGTGGTCTATCGATTTCATGTTTCATTATCTCATTATCTTCGTGATCTGTGGTCTATCGATTTCATGTTTCATTATCTCCGTGATCTGTGGTCTACCGACAAGAATACCCGTGATTCATTATCTCCGTGGTCTACCGACAAGAATACCCGTGATTCATTATCTCCGTGATCTGTGGTCTACCGACAAGAATACCCGTGATCTGTAGTCTACCGACAAGAATACCATTTGTGCATTATTAGTGATATCCGGCAAGAATACCACCTTTCAGGCAAGAATACCACCTCCCCGTGATCTGTGGTCTACCGACAACCGGCAAGAATACCACCTTTCATGTTTCATTATATCCGGCAAGAATACCACCTCCCCGTGATCTGTGGTCTACTACCGACAAAAATACCACTTGCGCATTATTAGTGATTTACCACGTGCACATTATTAGTGATATCCGGCAAGAATACCACCTCGTGCGCATTATTAGTGATATCCGGCAAGAATACCACCTTTCATGTTTCATTATATCCGGCAAGAATACCACCTCAGACCACAAAAATACCACTAAAATACCACTTGCGCATTATTAGTGATATCCGGCAAGAATACCACCTTTCATGTTTCATTATTAGTGATATCCGGCAAGAATACCACCTTTCATGTTTCATTATATCCAGCAAGAGTACCACCTTTCATGTTTCATTATCCCCGCCTTTCATGTTTCATTATCCCCGTGATCTGTGGTCTACCGGCAAGAATGATCTGATCCGCCTTTCATGTTTCATTATCCGCCTTTCATGTTTCATTATCCCCGTGATCTGTGGTCTACCGGCATTATCCGCCTTTCATGTTTCATTATCCCCGTGATCTGTGGTCTACCGGCAAGAATGATCTGATCTGTGGTCCACCGGCAAGAATACCCCGGTCCACCGGCAAGAATACCCCGGTCCACCGGCAAGAATACCCCGTGATCTGTGGTCTACCGCCGGCAAGAATACCCCGTGCGCATTATTAGTGATATAATGTGACCGAGGTTAATAATAAAAAGATATTAATAAAAATTAAAATAATAAATTGATGATAATCGACTGACATAATATTGTTTTAATTGGTTATATTTTTCAAACTTTCGACTCATGCCATGTAATAGATGAGAATGCAAAAAAACGTATTGTAATTGTAATGCCATAGTCATAATATAGAGGTAACACCGTTTCAAAAATTTAGAAAACAAGAGATGATAAGCATAAGTCTCATGATAGCCTTCTCTTGTTTTTGAGAAGGCAAGATGATTAAGATAAAGCCTTGTCCTATTGGCGTCAATGGTTGCCCAAGATGAATGTGGAGTCATTCATCAGTTAAATTGTGAATAATGTATTCAATAGAACATAATTAAAAGTTGTTAAGTATGGGTTAAAAAATAAAAAATAAAAAAAAGTTCTGGCTATATGCTGTAACATTGCAATTTTTGTACATGCAAATTATGCAAAGTCTCTGGGTATAATTGCTTCAGTTGAGTTAGTTTTAGGTGTCTTAATTTTTATTTTGCTTCCTGATACGTGGTTTCTTAAAATTCAAAACCTTCAAAAAAAATAAAATAAATAAATAAATAAAAAATAATGTCGAAGTAGACTGATAACAGACATGGAAACAACTACTCTTCATTAGATTACGAAGCCTCGAGACGATGTTACACAAGATCAAACCCTGCTCACTCTATACATTTAGTTCTCTGCAATCCCCACACGATCGTGTGCGATTGCTCCTAATACCTCAAAAAGCAGCAGCAGCAGCAGGGCCGAGACAACTTATTTATATTTATATACATACTTACTACTCTACTGCTCCTGCCCCAGCCTCTACCACTCGCCTCCTCCCCGCATGAAAATGCCTGCCCACACATACCAAACATCCAACCCATCAAACTCCAATTCCCAACATCAATTTCTAAATACTGCCAATTTTCATTTCATTACCACTAAATAAATAAGACCACCATTCAACTTCAACTTCTAAATTCTAATCTTCAATATCAGTAAGTAAATAAGACCACAAAATTCGAACTATTACTATCAGCAAACAAGCTAACAAGACCACTAATGGTGTCACCAGCAAGATCAAATCCCCTATTAAGTCAAGGGTTCGAGTCTCTTGAACACCTAAGGATCTTAAAAGGTTGTCCTAAGGATGAATCCCATACCCCAGGTCAAGGTGAGGATAATGGATAATAATGCCCTTAAAGCCTAAGGTGAGGATAATGGATAATGGATAATGCCCTTAAAGCCTAAGGTGAAGTGAAGGTTTCCAAGGGAAGGGCTATCCAGTGCCCCAGAGAGTTCCCAAATAGTGGGGTAAGCACTGGATAGTGTCCTGCAGGTGAAGGGTTGGAGCCCGCTTGACACTAGACAATAACAAATAAATAAATAAATAAACAAATACACAACATTTATCTTACGGGAAGGCAGGCCACGGCGGGAGATCGGGCACTGTCTGGGCTCGACATTGCACTGCCCAGGGAGTGCTCGTGCTCTTTCGAGTCGTCGGGTTCGCTCATCTTCCCTCTCTCTTCCGTGCTGGTTCATCATCTCTTCATATGATGAACTTCTTCCCTCCATTTCCTCGTACATCCTCCGGACGGCATTGCATCGGCAATCCCGTGGCATATTCCGCAATTCGTTGCAGCACCTCTCGGATGGCAGCTCTTCTTCGTCCTCACCATACCGCATTCGCCCACCGCGTACGAAGTCGCGGCAGTCCGAGAGCCGCTTGGGGTCACATTGAGTCTCCGGGTTTTTCTCCTCGTCTTCTTCCCTCCCACACTCCGCCATGACGAGCGGGGCCGCCGCCATGAGCAGCACCAGCCCTGCTACCAACCATTTCATCGTCGATCCCTTCATTTTCTTCCCTTTTTTTTTCGCCTTCTGATGATAATTCGTGGTATATGTTTTGGGTAGAGGATAGGCTTTTATAAGGGAGAAGAGGAGAGAACGAAGACGGAAGCCATGCAGTGTAAGCGTTTGGGAGGGTGACACGGTGAGGATATAGGCACGACACAGATGGAAGTGTGGGCTATGATGCATGCGGCGTACCCACGACGTTTTTGGCAATAAATTTCTGTGCAGGTTTGTTTTTTTAAGCCTGGGTCGGTTGTTTGTTGCCTGCATGTACATGACCCGTGTAAACGCTTTGCTTGCAGACTGAGACTGAGGTTGGTATGGCGGATGGCGTCTCGATCTTCATCGGGCTGTGAGTATGTCCACAGCTAGGCCTAGAATTTGATGTGTGGGTGTATGAGCCAGCTCTAGAAGATGACAGAATATTTAAACATATTTGATCTTAGGAATCTTATTATGCAGACATCTCTTAAGATTATAAAACTATGTCTACAAAACTAACTAGTCTTTCATATATATATATATATATATAGTAAATGTAAAGGGTGGACTTAACTATAAACATTCTTTAAAAATATAAAACTTTAATTTTATTTATATATTTCTTTTGTATAAGGAGTTATATTTATATTTGTTAAAGCAATGTCAAAATAATAGATTATATGTGGTTTTTATTGGGGTCATTTCTATCAAAATACTAAAATATTACATTTGCTGCAGTATAATTTTTTTTATCACATTTTTTTTATTTCTTTTTTCTCTTAAATATATTTTTCAACTTTTTTAAAGTGTTATATTTCCACAATCAGTTCCTTGACATCATTTTGATAAAAACATAAAATCCGGCTTGGCCAGTTGCCTTTAAAATTTGAATTTCACGGAGATCAAGATTAAAACCATAATTTACTAATTTATCTACTACTCAATATGTAAATATGCTCACATAGGAGATTGTCTATATTCCTTCTCTCTATAAATGTGCTCACATTGTGAGGAGATTGCATTTATTCCATCTCTATAAATATGTTCACATTGAGAGGAGATTGTCTTTATTCCTTTTCTGTAAATATGATCACATTGCGAGTATATTACCTTTAATAGATGATGAACATTAGAAATAAAATTATTTTTTTATCCAATCTTTGCATCCATATTTTTTAATAGCATTGATGATAATTTGTGAGTTATCCACAATTGAAATGTATTTCCATCATTTTTCTGTTGTAATTTTTATCCTTTTCAAAAGTGTCCTAGCCTCTCTGCATTATTGTTAATTGAAGTTCCATATGATTCTGAATAAGTGAGGAATTTTTTGCCTTCCCTATTTCTAGAAACACCACCACCAGCAGCTTTTCCTTTAGAGCTAGATTTCCTTTAGAAGCACCTTCAAAATTTATTTTTATAAAACCAATTTATGCATATTTCTATTTTACCATAGATCAAAGTAGATCCTTTGTTTTAATTTTGTTGTAGTAGATGACTCTTCCATGTATGTTCAAATCCTCTAACCAAATTATTAGTAGATCTTTTTCTACAATGAATACTTCTCATGATGAACACCATATTTTTAAAAAGGCAATAATACGGTTCCAAACTTGGGCATGATTTAAAATTTATTTTATAAAATTATGTGATTCCTTTCAAACCATAAATCCCAACAAATAATGGCATGGCCAATCCTCCAAAGAATACATAATGCTTTAGAATTGAAATAATTTATCCAAAATTTTATCAACTCTTTCAATGTTGATGGAGCTACCCAATATAATTTCACATTTTTTTTAAAATAACCCCAAATGGTATGAGCAAATGGATAATGAAGAAGTAAATGGTCTGATGTTTCTAAATCCTTCTTACACAAGGTACATCTAAAGGGTCCATAATATCCTCTTCTTTGTAGTTCTCCCATAAGAATCTTACTTTGAATTGCTAACCAAAGAAATGTTGAGGTCTTAGAGAGAGACTCTAATGATCAAACGTTCTTGCAAGGAAAATCTTTGGGAGAAGGAATTTTTTATTTTTCTAAATCCTCATATCCCAACTTGACCGAGTATCCACCATCCTCTGATAAATTCCAAATCAACTCATCTTTTAATGTAAAAATTAGCAAATAAAACTCTTGAAGCATCTTTTCAAGTTCATCTACAATTTGTTTGAGTTCCTCTCCTTCAACTAGGTTACTAAAAGAAATCCATGATATGAATATTTTTCTCATAATAATATAATATTTTAACTTTGGACCTATACAGGCTACGCACGCTTGAGCCAATGGTTTCTAGTTTGAGTCAAAGATAAGAGGATAAGGCTTCAACCAAGCATTAGACCAAAAATTTGCAAAACTCCTCTCATTGATTGACCATCTAATATGTTTCTTTATAAATTGCAAACTCTCTGATATGAAGTTCCATGTTGATGATCCTTTGGATAGAGTTATTTTCTTAAACAATTTCATTGCATCAAGAGAACCTATATATTTTAAAGTTCCAATTTGGAGCTCCAACGTCTTAACCCTTAAGACCAATTCAGTTGGACCTCCAATTGTATAATATAAAAATGAAATTATTTTACCTTTTATAGGGGAGAGGAACATATTAGTAGATTTGAAACACTAAATATCAATTCTTACAATATTTTAATGTTTTTTTAAATGAAAAACAATATTGATGGTTGCATCTACTATCGGTATCTAATTTACCAATGATTGTATATTTGCAAGGTTATCTCCTATCTGAGTGACTATTCTTTGCTTTACTAAGATAGAATTATATTTTGATTGATTAACTTGATCAATATGATTCAATATTTTTTTTGCAACATTTACAACTTTCTCTCATGTAGTGGAATCGACTCTTTATCTTATTTATCTATATATATATATATATATATATAACATGTCTACTTAATCATTTGGGTTCCATACCTACTCAAGCACTTCTATGATTGATTGTTGCTTTTTTTTTATCTCTACTACTATGTCATTCCCACTAATTTTATTTCTAAATAACATCCCTTTATCTAAACATGTTCTCCTCAATCATCAATTATTGAATTTGACTCTCCAAGGAAGCAATTTTATTATTCTTTTCATTAATTTTCTCATTTGAAGGTACTAATTTGAGTTCATCTATAAACCTTTTATTCTTCATTGGCCTAAATGGATGTCTTTATTTGATTGACTTTTTTTGTTAACTCCTTGTGTTTTAACTTTAATTCTCCCACTTATGGTAGAACCTAGGGAAATTTATGATAATCATTTTGTTTGCTTGCTTAGTGAATTGAATCATTTCCTCCAGAAGTAGCATTGCTAAAATCAATTGACATTATGGATGTTGAATAATTCTTAGGCTAGATCAAGTCTATCACCTTGCTATGATCTTATACAGTTGATGAAACATGGAGTTTTGTATATTTCAAGTCCATTTGACTCCTTACTTCGCTAGTTATTTAGTTACTTCTTGGTTGCATATTTATTAGTTTTCTCTTGCATCACCCTAAAATGGTTTGTTATGGAGTTTGGGGATTTGATCGAAATCTATCTAGGAATTGAATCATGAGTTAGTGGTTTGAACAATCTTATTAAAAATGGTCATTGCTTTGAATGGCTCAAGATCTTATTTACTTATAGAAATGAATGAGGTGCATCATTTATTGGTTGTTGCTTTAATAGTAATGAATGTGAATAAGGGATGGGTAGGATGTTAGAAAAACTATCCATTACTTTAATTAAAATGGAATAAAAAATGTGATAGGTAGAGATAGAAAGTGTAGATTGAGAATATGATGAATGAGTTGGGGAATTAGTAGATGAACACAAGTCTATAATAGGTTGTAGTTGATATGTTGAAAGAATTTTAAAAAAATCAATTGATTATGATAGGTTGATTATCTTTGTGATGGGAAATTGCAGCCTATCCTTTTATAGTGCATTGATCTCTTATTGATGTTATTTTTGCATTTATTATGTTGTACATAAGATATATTTTTCTTGAATTTTCCATCTTCTTTTTAAGATTCTAACTTCAACATATGCTTCCTTCTAACTCATAAAATATATATAGAAATTAGAGGATTTTTCTTTCATGGCAATAACCATGGGCACATCAATTACATTGATTATAGGATGAATGGTGATTATTAGGGTTATTCCTTCTAAACCAAGTGTTGTTGTGGGAAAATATACTTCTACTTGAATTAATGGGTCATGGATACCTTATGTTTTGTGGCCATATTTTCTTAGATATCCCATCTTCTAAATGATTTTAGCTACCTAACCATAATATGCCAAGCTAGTTGGATCGAGTTCGTTATATTATGTGAAGTAGGGGTGAAAGTTACTTGACCAAAACCTTCCCATTATTCCTTTGATATTTTCTACTTTTATGCTCTTTCTACTATCTTTCTTGTTGTTGAGGTTGAGGTAGTGGCTTTTGGGTGTATATTTTCTTTTAAATTCTCCATATAACATCACCAAGGGCTAATTATTATTAGAGTTATCCTCTTGAAATTTATTTTCATTGAGATTAAACTAATCCCATATCTTCTTAATTTTTTTTTTGTTTAGCCCTTCTTCTTCCAGCATGCCTGTAAGTCCAGTCTCACACCTCATTTACTGAAACATGTGAATTTTTCCTTTGGTACATTCACTTTTTGTAATAAAATTTTGTAGATCACACTAATTTTATGCTCTTTGATCTTACCTAAATTGCATTTTATATTTATTGGATAGAATACAAGCCAAGTGGAGGTGCTTTTCAAAAATTATCTACTAGTTAAGTTCTTTGGATGATTTGATTCTTGCATTGACAACTTGTTTAAAAAAACTTTTGAAGGTTTCAAAATTAGGCATGTATTGATGTTAATATATGATTTTTAACATGAGAAAACATATTTTAACGATAAATAATCCTTCTAGATCATATGATCATCCATATGTGACCTTTATTAGGCCTATCTTTATCAAGGACCTGTTTAGACATTGTCAAAATTTGACTTATTTTTCATCATGAAAATGTATATAAAACATAGGATAAAATTCACATCCTTTAAAAAAAAAATTAAATTCACATCCTTTCAAAATTATGTAGTATTGTTGATCTAGGGCTATCATTGGTCACTCAACCACGGGTGGAGCTCTGCTAGGGTTTGATGAGGAAAGCTGCTTTGCTGGAATTTTTTTGAGACCTATCTGGTGGGCTCTGCGGGGATGGCAGCAGTTTCTGGAGGAGGTATGAACAACTGGAGGAATGTAGTGATGGCATCGGGTCCGTCACAGAGCGTGCATGCTAGGGCTGGTATTTCTTTTAAAAATGATTGGAAGGAACAGGATTTCCCATTGCATGCCGGGAATCGCTTGTTAAAGAACAATGGATGTTTGGAACGATGTGAAGCCGGGCCGGTTCTAGTGGTTCAACCGGACTCGGTGGCGAGAAGATGTGGAGTATTTAACCAAACATGCGCTTATTGGTAAATTTATGGGCATCCGAATTTCTCTTCCCTTTGTGGAGGCTTGGGTTAGGAAGACTTGGAACCCTGAAGGTGATGTGGAGGTGATGCTGAGTGCAAACAACTATTTTATGGTGGTTTTTCTTGTCTTGCGGATCGTAACAAAGCATTTGAAGGAGGTCCCTATTTCTGTAACCAAGCGGGACTCTTTCTTAAACCCTGGCATGTGGGTTTCAACCCATCAGAGGAGCGGCCGTCACGGGTTCCGGTGTGGGTTCGGCTTCCGTGGCTCCCATTGGAATTTTGGAGAAATGACATCTTGCATATGATTGCCCTTCTACTTGGGAAGCCGGTTGGGCCGTCATGACAAATGTTGGATAAAAAGGTAATCTCTGTTGCCCGTATCTATGTTGAAATTGATTTAAACAATCCTATTCCAGATTCTATTGAAATACAGTTCGGATCAACCAAATGGGTTCAAAAACTTGACTATGAAGCTCTCCCATTTCGTTGCCGGATTTGCCATGAATATGGCCACTTACAAAGAAAATGCCCTAAGTTTGTCCTACTTGTGGCTTCAAATCCTGGGCCCTCTCGAGCTGTACAAAATATGGATAAAGGAAAAGCCTCGATAAAGGAGGGGGATCGGGATAAGGAAGGCTTTGTTATGGTAAAACCTCGAAACAAAGGAAGAAAGGCAAAAAGAGACATTAAGGATAACCAGCCAGATGCTCAGCTTAACCGTTTTGAAATTCTAGAGAATCTTGATCGGTGCGTGGAGATACGAAACATCGCTACTGTTATAGATATAACGGGACCAAATCGGTTGTCTCTTCATGAGGTGGAACCAAGGGAACCAGATATAGGGGTTTAAATGAAGAACAGAGGGCTTTGGTTACGAGTATAGGTGATATGGTTGGCCCTAGCACTGGAAGTGAAGTTATCTTAGAAAATGGCACAGATTTAGATATGCCCTCTCCTACCCAGGCATCGATGCAGTCATCCATGGTTGTAAAACTCCTACGGTCTTGGGATTGCAGCATAAAATAATTAAAAAAAATGCTTGAGATAAGAATATGAAGGTGGGTCGGAAGAAAGACCAGGATAAAATTAAGTTAATGGGGGAGACTTTGGTAGAGTCAGGTTTGGTGAGAACATTGGACTCCCATTTTTATAACCCCCAAAAATGATTGTACTTTCATGGAATGTAAGGGGGTTGAACAGCATCCCTAGACAAAAAGTTGTTCGTGATTTGATTCGTGTTCATTCTCCGGATGTGGTTTTTATTCAGGAGACTAAATTAGCTATTGATAGTTTGTTCAATATTGCTCCCAAGTTGTGGAGAAAGGGGCAATGTCGGTGTATTGGTGCATGTGGATATGCTGGTGGCCTTGCTTGTTTATGGGATCCAGTTAAGATCTCTCCTCTTACCTGGATTTCCAGCAGGTGGTCTATTTCGATGATCGGGCATGATAATGAATCTGGTGAGACCATCCTACTTACAAACGTGTATGCTCCTATTGATTACAATGGTAAAGTGAATTTATGGGAGCACATTGGCTTTGTGAGAAGTCTGGCTCCCCTGTACCCATGGATTTTGGTGGAGACTTCAATTCTATCACTTGTCCGGAGCAAAAACGTGGTGGGATTGATCGTCTTGAGCCTTTTTCTTCTGTCTTCAATGCTCATATCCGGGCCTTGAACTTGGTTGACATCAAGCCGGATAATGGGATATTTACTTGGCATAATAGAAGATGTGGGGAATATTCCATTTCAGAGAGACTGGATAGGTTTCTGATCTCTAGTTTTTGGATTGGCAATAATAGAAGCACTAGTTATGTGATTATGGAGGGTAGAGGATCTGATCATTGGCCTATCAAACTCTCTGCTCTGGAGTTAGGGCTAAAAAGAATCCCTCATTTAAGTTTCAACTTATGTGGCTGCGAGATCCTAAGCTTCATGATTTCATGCGAGGCTGGTGGACTAATGGCAAACCTCCTCATGGCATTGCTATGTACTCCTTTATGAAGCGGCTTCAATTTGTTAAGCATAAATTGAAGAGATGGAATAGACTAAATTTTGGGAACCTTTCCTTGGCTAAGCTGGCGGCTCTTAGGAGGGTGGAAGAAGCCTCAAGGAAGATTAGAGATCGAGGGACTCACGAGAGGAGCTTCTTGTTGAGGAATCCGAAGGTGTAAAAGACCTTCTTGAATGGGAGCGAGGGAAGAAATTTTTGGAAACAAAAAGCTCGAGTAGATTGGCTTCAGGAAGGGGATAGGAACACAACCTTCTTTTATAACTCTGTTAAGGCTCGTCGTAATGGTAACTTGATTACCTCTCTTGTTAATTCTCAGGGTGCCCTGCTTTCTTCTTTCAGGGATATTTAGAAGAGACTAAGAGGTATTTTCCTCTCTCTTCAAGGAGGATGCCCTCTCAGATGATGAGGAAGAAAAACTTATTCTAAACTGTATTCCCTCGATTGTTTCTAGAGAGATGAATGAGCACTTGATGGATCCAATTTCCCTTGAGGAGCTGAAAAGTGTTGTATTCAAGATGAAAAAGGGGAAAGCCCGGGTCCGGATGGATTCTCGATTGAGTTTTATCAAGAGTTTTGGGAGTTAATCAAATTTGACCTTTTGGAAGTGGTCCGTGAGTCCCAAAAGAACAAACAGATGCTAAGGGCCCTAAATGCTACCTTTGTGGTGCTTATTCCCAAGAAAGAGGGAGCGAATTCCTTGGATATGTTCAGGCCTATTGCTCTCTGTAATGTTGTATATAAGATCATCACAAAAATTATTCTTGAGAGGCTTGAAGATATGGTTGAGCAAAATCATCTCTGAGGAGCAAGGTGGGTTTGTTGTTGGCCGACAAATCATGGATGGGGTTGTTATTGCTACGAAGCTATTCACTCAATGGAAACTTCTAAGGAGAAAACTATGTTCATTAAGTTGGACATGGCAAAAGCCTATGACGAGTTAGATGGTCCTTTCTTCAAAAAGTTCTTGCTGCTTTTGGCTTTGAGGAGGAATGGATTAGATGGGTGATGAGTTGTATTTCTTCTTCCTCATTCTCTGTTCTTGTTAATAACGAGACTACGGAGTTGTTTGAGGCCTCAAGGGGATTGAGGCAAGGAGATCCTCTATCTCCTTATTTGTTTATCATTATGGCAGAAGGGTTGGGCAGATTACTCAAGTCTCAGGTCAGGCATGGTCTCATTCGGGGGTGGAAGTGGGATAACGGTTTGCCACCTCTTTCCCACCTTCAATTTGTTGATGATCTTGCTTTGTTGGGAGTTGCCACTATCAAGGAGGCTGGAAACATTAGACAGTCTCTTGACATATATCTTGGTGCTTTCGGACAGGTGATTAATGAGGACAAGTCCTTTATTTTCTTCTTCAATACCCCCCCTCTTATTCAAGCCAGGATTGCTCGCATTCTAAGATTCCAGGTCGGGACTCCCCCCTTCATTTATCTTGGGATCCCGATTTCATCTCATCCTCTGCCTAGATCTTCTTGGCAGTCTATACTTGATAAGTTTAGAAGGAAGGTAAATCATTGGATTGTCAGATGGCTATCCTCTGCGGGTAGAGTATTGCTTTTAAAATCTGTTATTCAAGCTTTACCCATTTACAGATGTTTTGTGCAAACAGCTCCTTCTCGTTTCATCAAGGACATGGATGCTCTGTCAAGACAGTTTTTGTGGTCTGGCAAACTTGATCAATCTAAATGGAGTTTGGTTAGATGGGATTCCATTTGTAGGCCAGTTCAAGAGGGAGGCCTTGGGTTGCGACAGGCAACTCTTTCTGGGCAGGCTTTGGCTGCGAAACTTTATTGGAGATGGTGTACCTCTCAAGATCAGATTTGGGCTAAAATATTATCTTATAAATACTTGAGA
Source organism: Wollemia nobilis (assembly GCA_028583015.1). Taxonomy (NCBI): domain Eukaryota; kingdom Viridiplantae; phylum Streptophyta; class Pinopsida; order Araucariales; family Araucariaceae; genus Wollemia; species Wollemia nobilis. Next base: position 200,354 of record JAQPPZ010000854.1, on the reverse strand, counting down.
GGTATTTACGAGGTGAGATATCCCTAGAGCCAGTTTGGTTGGGAAAGGTTATGTTATACGGGACACTACGAAAGAGGAGCTAATCTAATTAAGCGGGGTTTGTTACGGATTTGCAATCAGGGATCAGATGTTTTTTTTGGGAGGATTCTTGGGATGGCCACCCTCCTATCTTGACTCAATATCCCAGGTTACATTCCCTAAGCATTTGTTTCTTGGAAGCAGGTTGGTCTCATGTGGAGGACTTTAAAAAAATCTAGTATTTTGGAAATATGGAGATGTACAAATGGAAAGATCCACAGGAATGGCCCCAAGGGGGATTGGCCGAGGATAGAGAGGTGCTTGCTCTTATTCTTGCAGGGAGGTACTGTTCTTCATTGAGGGATAAAGACATTATGGCTTGGAACCCTAATCCCAAGGGAACCTACTCTGTAGCCTATGGTTATCAAGTTCTTGATAAGCAAAAGTTAGGGAGTCTCCCTGTCACATGGTGGAAAAAGGTGTGGAATAGATTTGCTTGGCCGAAATGTAACTTTTTCTCTGGCTGGTAGCTCGTAATAAATGCCTCACTTGGGATAACTTGAGGAAGAGGGGATTTCAGGGTCCCTCTTTATGTGTCCTTTGTGGTAAGAATGAGGATGACTCTTCTCATTTATTTTTCCAATGCTCCCTTGCCAGAGACATTTGGCACTGTTGGTGGAGTGCCTGGAACCATCCTTGTTTTCATGTGCTCTCCCTAGTGGAGTTTTGGAGTAGTCTAGGCAGACCTCCAGCCAAGGCCCCCTTCCTCCAAGTGGCTTGGAATTTGGGCCCTTCTTGCATCATCGGCAGATTTGGCTCGAACGAAACCGACGCATTTTTGAGGGAAGTCATTTGGCTGCTTCAACGAGATCTGGCAAAGGATCCTGTGTATGGTTCAAGAAACTATCCATAGTAAATGTGATGTGGACCCTCATTTGGACTCTAGGGAGGAGAAGGTACGACAGGCCCTTGGTTTGTTTGGGGTTGGTGTGAATTCTTCTAGCCCTAGTAGGATTCCTCGGCTTAGCAAGAAGGTTAGGAGAGAGGGTAGATGGAGACTGCCCCCTAGAGGAGTTTTAAAAATTAATACTGATGGGTCGTCCAGGGGCAATCCTGGACATGTTGGAATTGGTGGTGTTGGGAGAGATTCTGTTGGCGTGGTCAGTTTTTCTTTTCCATTTATAAAGGTGTTCACTCCAACAATCTTATGGAAGCTCTGGCGATACTTGAGGCCTTGCAAAGGGGTTTTCTCTTGGGTGGCGCGAGGATTCTTTGTGAGTCGACTCTCAAATTTTGGTTAATCTTTTAAACGGCAAAAGAGTGGAGGATGTTAATTGGCAGTTGGCCTCTATGACCATTCAGATTCTCAGAATGAGTGAAGAGTTCGAATTTATATCCTTTGTGCACATTCCAAGGGAATGGAATGGGGTTGCTAACTACCAGGCCAAAAGGGCTTCTGAGCTATTGGATACTCAGAGTATTGATAACTGGGAGAGTCTCCCGTCTAGGGATTCTCAACACCTACGGGAGTTGATCCATAAGGATGTTCAGACTTAATGTGGTTTGTTTTTTTTGGTTTTCTTTGGGAGTTGACCTTGTCTGGTGATTTAGCCTGTCTTGTTGCTTATTTGAGTCCTGGGTGGGGGCTCAGTTGTACTTTGTAATCCAGACTTTTTATCAATAAATTTTTACCCCTTTATTTAAAAAAAAATTATGTAGTATTGCTAATGTATAATATTCATTTGTATCATACATTCCATAAAAAAAACTATTATTAGTGATGTATGTAGGTAGAGAAAAAAATTTTCCTATAAAACAAAATATTTTGATAATGAAAAAGAGGCTCCAATATACCAGTCCCCAATTGCATGTTCTTCTAAATATAAAATTATACAAAATTGGCTTAACAATCATGTCAATGACCCTTAAATATATTGTAGGGAAATAATGAGGAGTTTATCATGAAAATCATAATAGGAATGCCCTTACCCAAGGTTCAATGTCTTTGTCAAATCAATCTTTACTGGGCTATTTTCTCAAGCATCCTTCTGTATGCATATTTTTTTAAACCATCTTTCCCACTGTTATAGTATCATACATAATATATATGAATAAAAGGGGGATTATTTTATCTTTATATATTATTTGATATGCTTATGGATACCTTTAGTAATAAGAATTGTATATATGAAAAAGTTTTCTTTGTCCTCGTGTTAAATTTCTATTGAATGCAACAAAACCAACTATACCTTGTCCACCTCTTTAACATTGGATTGATCCAAAATAAGTGCAGAGGTGAAAATATCTTGTTGCACAAATTTTTGGAACTATGGATGGCGTATAATGGTCATGTTTTAATTTATTTAACTTTTAATATGTCCTTGAGGAATTTACCTCAATCATCCTAGGAAAGTCTCATAGAATCCATTTTGGTTCCTCATGATTGGTATTATTACTTGTTCCTCTATAGAATAATGGATTCTAAGCATTTATTTTTTATTTCTCTATTCCTTGACCTATATTTTATTGCACAAGATTCAAAATATTTAGGGATAAATATGTTTCCTTGACCAAACTCTTGCTAAGCCACTAACCCATATCTCTTCTATCCTACCCAAATATTGCTTGTAGTATCATATTTATGACATGCATCTCTTCTAATTACTCTTACTAAGTGGATCAAAATTGGGCCAAAAATACTTTTGTTTAGATCAACAACTAATTTCACAATGTCCACAATGAGGGCAAGATCTATTTAGGATTCTCCAACTACCACACTAGGGGTCATTGCTTGTGTCATATGTCTTTACTAGAGAGAAAAAAAAATTGAAGTGGGTTTACAAAATGATATACTATAACTCTATTATTTAGAGTATCTACATTGTGGGATACTAATCCCCTAATTATACAATTTATGGACAATAAAAATTATAGTTGACACTCAAATATCAACAAACTTCCTTTAAAATATAAAAACTATAGGTTGGCAAAGCTACTGCATGGATTAACTCACTTATTATCAAAATATTAATATCATCAAATGTTTAACGTAGGATTCTACTCAAATAATGACCTCATGTTACAAGTATAAGGTTTAATTACACATATGCTCTTTAATGCTCAATGCCTCACCATAATGCTTAGGATGCAAGGTGGTGTGCATGGTTTGAGTGTGGATTTTAGTTTTTATTTTTGTATTTTAGTCATGTCATTATAACCATTAGGACACCATGGTTATGCCTTATTGATTATGTTCTTTAGCTTCTTATGTGCACATGTCCTAAGGTATTCAACATCGATTTTCTATGAATGGGGACATCTACCTAAATAGCACTTGCCAACTTTCCAATGATTATTATTGATGTGTCACCTTCTCAAATATTATCACATTGCCTAAGATTTATTTGGAAACTGAATTTGCATAGTGAACTTAATTGTGGTTTCCATCATACATTAAAATCATCTATCAAGCACACAATTAGATAAAATTTCATTGAATTCTAGAGATTTTCGATAGATTTTTGTTGTCATTATTTATTTCCTTGGGCTAGGTACTTCAATTTTTTAATTGTATTTTCTTCATGCATATAGGACTATTGAGTAGAAATTTGGTAGTCAATCAAAAGGTAAATAATATTTATGGCTAAAATTTCAATCTTTCTACTAATTTTGATTGGCTATTAAGGTAACATTGCAAAGGTACTTTCTAAAGTAATGCACACAAAGGTACTTTCTAAAGTAATTTCCACTTTTAAAATCTCTTCATGAAGAGCTCTAGTGCATCTATAATAGAAACATCATAAGAATTCAAAATCAATTACTCTAGAACTATTTACATAGATTTTACCACCTTCTTTATTTGCTTGAGTACCTTCTTAAAGAGTATGATATTATTTTGAATCACTTGTCCTTGCAACATAGGAATTAATTTAATTGTTTGATATTTTGAAATTCTACCTTCAAGGTAGAACTCTAAAAGGTTTGAAGGTTGGAAAAGCAAATCAAGATTGGGTGGATATAAAATTGAGATCCTAGCAAAGCATGGATTATAATAAACCATTGTTTACATTTGTATAAATGGATAAAAATAACACAAGAAACTTCCACACTTTGCTTATTAGTATGAATGCATAATTTACAATTATAGTGTTATACATATCATAGGTGATATGCCCATAAATGCACAAGTTGAACCTCTTTACTTCTTATGAATTACTAAGAATGCTTTTACTCCTAGACCAGAAACCTTAGGGTTCCCTTAAACTAAAAATATTTGGCCACTTTTAGCCCAAGAGAGCATTTTTTATTTTTCTTTCTATATTGTGCCTCTAAAATGTTGCCATTGAACATGAATTTAGATTCTTCAAATCTTTAAATATTCAATGAATACTAATCTTTAGTTATGATACTAATTAGATATTACATATAAGTTCTAGATCCAAAATATTTCAAATAAATTACACTTGGGTCTAACTAGGCATGCCAAAATTAAATTATTGAGCAGTCTATGGTAATCAAGTTCTAATCTAATCCATTGCATCCGAACCACTAATTTTTTGGATGTTTGAATTCTATTCTAGATGTCCTTTGGATATGACTAGATTAATGAATGTTGGTATCCAATATGGTATAGGTATTCTTGGAGAGAAAAATGGGAAAGAAATCCTACAATAACATTCAAAATATGATTGATAATACAAGGTGCTCTCTCAAATGAGACATAAAATATAAGACCTAAATGATCAAATTTTGTTGAAACAAAATATTAAACCATTTATTTTATAGTAATACTTTGTTAGAAGAGAATTAATAGATAATGGTACTCCTATTATGAGAGAAATATCATAACATTAATTCCATCAATGTTTAGTCTTAATTGGACTAGTACTCACGCATGAATATAAATAGTAATGTCAAGAATGAAAAAAGTAGATCCTTACATTAACATACATCACCATGCTAAATATCTATTAAAAAGGGACTAACATAAGGAAAAGGCATCTCATAGTACTTACTCTTAACAATACTTTATACTATTTACCGAATACGATTTAGAAGTAAGCTACGTTTTACAACATTTTTTAGCCTATATAACTTGTCATTATTTATGGTGGTTTTAGATCTGATCTACCAATTTTGACTATTGGTACCAAAATATAAAATATTAGTATGTTTGGATCCTTGAATATTCCTCCTTGATTAGTTGTACTTCATGAAATTTCTTCTTGATTTTTACTTTTTATACAAGATCCATTAGATGAGTTCTTTAAAGCTATAGATTTGCTTTTGCCAAGTATTGTAGCTTTTCCTCTTTAAAGAGGGATGAACTTTATTACTCTTCACTTCAATATTCGCATGCTCATTAATTTTATCTCTCATAATGGAAAGTTATTTAAATGTGTAATTTTCTATACCTATCACCTGTATGTTTTTTGAATGACTTTTCCCAGATTGTTGTGGTTGATCCACATTATTAGCTTTTTGAAAGTTTTGAATTATTGATGCCTATGACTTATTAATAATTGAGACCACTATAAGCACTTCAAAAGTATGACCTATGGTTTTTTCCTCTTTCTAATTCTATTACAATTTATCATCAACTTGGTTACTAAAGCTATTCAAAAGATTTAACTTTTATCTTGCATTTTGAACTTCCAAGAGCTATTCAAAACTTGGAATTTTTTTTTTGAAAATGATGAAAATATTATTAAGAAGACAAATACAAATTTATATTAATTAGCTTACCACTTTTGGCTAGCCCCAAGAACCTAATAAAAGTAACTCTAACATCTTCTTGGCCCAAAACATTCTTAGTGCTATCCAAAGAGTATAAAATCCTATGTTGAGTATAATTTTGGTTGAATACTATGCTAGAGAGTCCAAATTAGCTTCTCCCTCTTGCCATGAATTTAGGGGCTACCCAAAATTGGGACTAATAGCACTAAAAGTAGCAATGTGATATTGGACTTGAGGCTAATAATCATAATCATCTACCCTAGTCCAACACACTTCATTATCTAAATCCCTATTGGCTAGTAATAAAACTTGTTGGTTCACCTTCATCCAATATATAGTATCCCTATTATGAACAGATTTCAACAAATAGCAAGATGCTCATTATCCATTTTAGACAAAAATTCAATTGTAAAATTCTTTCCTTTACCTACATGAACCAAAATTGCATCCTCAAACTATTTCTATATGGATTTGATATGACTCACTATGTTCTTGATTTGCCATACACTCATTCTAAATTTCCTAAATTGATTTAGTGACACCACTAACATTTGTAATTCAAACTCCACTATGATATTCTAAACTCCATTATCCTAAGCATTGAGAGAGCCTTGTTTGATTGCCAAAGCCTTAACTTCATTATTTGTTGCTAATCCTAGGCCTCCCAATTCCTAATGAAGGACCTTTCCATTATAGTATTTTATGAGGAAACCAATGTTTGTTGCCCTTGGGTTATCCTTGGTTGTTCCATTTGTGTTTATTTTTTCTTATCTTAGGGGTGGAGGTTGCCAAGCCCCATGAGTCTTCCTCCTAGTATCATTCTTTTCAAACTGGATATTCTTCTCCCCCACATAAGATTTTATTATTTTTGTAATTTTTTTTTAATATTTTCTACCAATATAGCTCTATCAGAGTTTATTTCTCTCTAAAAAATATGGCATTTATTTATAGCCATATATGTGCCACCAAATAAATCTTAGACCTAGAGACCAACCCACCTGAATTAATTTATTTTTTAACCTTATTTATTTCTAGACCTACCATGTATTAGTATAAATTTTTGGTTGATATGAGCCTTGAAGGGATTAACCCATTAACTCCACAACTTCAAGATAAAGTCATACTAGAAGATAAAATGATCTATTGTCTCCTCCTGGGTATTACACATTATACATTTAGAGGGACTATGAAAACCTCTCTTATATAAGCTATCATACGTGAGGAAGCTCTGGTGCATAACATGCCAAAAAATAAAATTATTTTTTGGTTAGACCTTTGCCAACCATACTCTATCCCATGGAACATCCAATAGCGTTGATGGGGAAGGGAGTAATTCATTATAACCTTCCTAAAGTGTATATATGTCTAGTTTTCCAAGAACCCAAGCTATCTTGTCGTCTTCTTTCTCTCTTGTAAGGTGGCATTGCTTTAATATCCTCTCTAATAGAAACACCAAATTCAAGTATATTATGATTGACTACTTTTACCACTACTTTAGTTGCATAACAGAGAAGGTCCCAATATACCTTGTATGTATATAGCATGCTATATTGATCCAAACTATAGCCTCAAGGATCTATTGGAGGAGCTGCAACTCTAGAAAGTCTAAAACTAAGGTGGATTATTGGTCCAAAAAGTTACTTTATCCCCTTTAACCACTTTCCAAAATATTTTTGTTTTTACCATTTCTCTCCTAATTTTAGCACCTTCCAAACCACAAAACCTTGGACACCATTAGTTATGTGGTCTACTTCCTCATGGAGAATTTTACCCAAATTCTTACTAGTTTGAATTTGCTAAACAAAACTTAATGATTGGATATCCATCCCCAATAAAGTTTTCCTACTTGTGCTTGGTTATTCAATGTTGCTTTTCATATTCCTACTTATTTACTTAATTTAATCTGGAAAATTTTATTCTAACTTACTAGAACACATCACATACCCATCCCAAAGGAATTTTTGTATGAGTGAGTCCAAATACTTCAATATTTTGATCAAAGTAGTAAGGATAAAAAACTTGTAAATTAGAATTGCTTGAACCACTAATTGAAGAAGAGTCACTCTTCCTCTAAAATAAATCTGGTGGTACATCCAATGATTTATTTTTGCACCAATTTTGTCCACCAAAAATTTCCATTCCACCACCTTCAGCTTCTTATCATGGATAGGAAACCCTAGTTGGTCTAACAAGATAGAACCCTATGAGAAGCCTAATATATTTGGAATATGAACCTAGATCTCCATTTTGGTATTACAGAACACTACCTTGGACTTAGATGCATTCATTTCATGGACTGTCACTTCCAAATATGTATTTAATGTAGCTTTGAGTACTCTTGACTCCATAACATTGGCCATTCCAAGAAACCCTATTTCATCCATAAATTGTAAATTAGTTACATTCATATATCCCACTTGCACTCCTAAGATAACTCCTCATATGTTCCTTCAAAAAGTCTTCCCAATACTTTAGCAAGCATAAAAATAGGTATGAGGATATATGAAATTTTTGTTGAACTCCTTTAGAGGACTAAAAGGGAGTTGAGGTAATACCATTGATGAGAACTAAGAAGGAGGTCAAAGAGACTCAACTCATGATCCACTTTCTTTGGCCCTAAGAGAAACCAAAGTTCTATAAAGCCCGTACCATTGTGTTGTTCCATGGGACTAATGTAAAGGTTGAACTTAACTATAAACATTCCTTAAAAATATAAAATTTTAATTTTACTTATACATTTACTTTGTATAACAAAGCTATATTTATAATTTTAAGAGCAATATCTACTGATTTTATTTTTTTAAATAGGTTATATATTGTTTCTATTGAGGCTACTATATCAAAATACCAAAATATTACAATATCTTTTTATCATAGTTTTTTCATTTTGTTTCTTCTCCTAAATATATTTTTCAACTTTTTTGAAGTGCTATGTTTCTACAATGAGTTCATTGACATCAAATTGATTAAAACATAAAATATCAATTGGCCAATTGCCTTCTAATATTTGAATTTCACCAACGTTTCCTAGATTTCCTCTAGAAGCACCATCAAATTTATTTTTTATAAAACCAATTTCTACACATTTTCATTTTACCATAGATGAAAGTCGATCCTTTGTTTTAATTTTGTTGTAATAGATGACTCTTCCATGTATGTTCAAATCCTATAGCCAAGTTATTAACACCTCTTTTTTTACAACTAAGACTTTTCCACAATGAGCATCATATTTGTAAACATTCTACAAGAGAGGCAATAATATAGCTCCAAACGTGGGCATGATTTTGAGATTTATATTTAATAATTCTATTGTTTATTTCAATCCATAAATTCCAGTAAATAATGGTAAGGCCGATACTCCAAATAATACATAATGTTTTAGCTTTAAAATAATTTATCCAACATTTTATCAACTCTTTCAATGTTTATGGAGCTGCCCATTGTAATTTCATATTTTTTAAAAAATAACCCCAAATGGTATGAGCAAATGGACAATTAATAAGTAAATAGGTTAATGTTTCTAAATCCTTCTCACTCAAGGCAAATCTAAAGGGTCCATAATATCCTCTTCTTTGTATACTCTCTCCCAATGAAGAAGTAAATGGTTCGATGTTTCTAAATCCTTCTCACAAAAGGCACATCTGAAGGGTCTATAATATCCTCTTCTTTGTAGACTCTCTCCCATAATAATCTTACTTTCAACTACTAACCAAAGAAATGTTGAGGCCTTAGGAAGAGCCTTTAATGACCAAACATTCTTCCAAAGAAAATCTATGGGAGAGGGAAGTTTTGATTGTTCTAAATCCTCATATCCCAACCTGATCAAGTATCCACCATCCTTTGATAAATTCCAAACCAACTCATCCTTTCATGTAAAAATAAACAAATTAAACTCTTGAATCATCTTTTTAAGTTTATCTAAAATTTATTTTAGTTCCTCTCCTTCAACCAAGTTACTAAAAGAGATCCATGATATGGATTTTTTGCTCATAATAATATAATCTTTGACCTTTGGACTTATACATTCTAGGCATGCTTGAGCCAATGGTTTTCATTTTGAGTTAAATATAAGAGGATAAGACTTCAACCAAGCATTAAATCAAAAAAATTGTATAACTCCCCTCATTGACTAACCATATAATATGTTTCTTTATCAATTTCAAACAATTTGATATGAAGTTACATGTTGAAAATCCTTTGGGTAGAGTTATTTTCCTAAAAAAAATCATTGTATCAAAAGAACCTATATATTTTTGAAGTAATATTTTTACCCAATTCTTTCCTTGATATTTGAATAATCTCCACCCAATATTTGCTCCTAATGCTAAATTCATAAGTCTACAATTCCACAACCCTGATCCTCCAATATTTTTTCCTTTGTAAACCCTATCCCACTTATAAAGAGGAAACCTAAATTTTTCCTCACAACCTTTCCATAGAAAGTCTCTTTGAAGTTCATTAATTTTTGATGCAATGTCTGTTCATAGTCTTCAAAGTGACATCATATAAATAGGAATCAATTGAAATGTATTATTTATGAATTGTAGCCTTTGTAACAATCCTAAAAATCCAACCAACTAGAGAGATAAAAAAATTGTATGCCCATCCCTACACCGTACCTAAACCTGTCTAGGTAGATTCATTAATAATATCATAAGTAAGTCATACCTCTCATCTACATGATGAGCTAAATTACTAATATGGAAAACACTCTTAAAAGGCAACACGAAATGGCACAAATGAAAACTGAGAATTGCATTAATAAAAAACATATTTATAGGCATGTCTGCCTTTACAAGTCGACATTTAATACGCATGATCCATGTGAGTATTAAATGCAATATATCATGATCCATGTGAAAAGGGATAATATTATAGAATATAATATTAATCCCTATCATTCCTCCCCATCGTAGAAGCATTGGTCTCCAATGCGCTCAAAAGGGAAGGAAAATCTTGAACCATATGACTGTGAGAAAGCCAACGAGCCTGATGTGGAAGTTGTCCACGATGTCCAACAAGATAGGAAGTGGAAGAACCTTGATGTGTGGTATGGGTCTTGGTGTCAAAAATATGATCTTCCTCCAATGGAAGTTGGAAATTAGGTACAACATATGTTGGATGACTGATGACTGGTTCACTCTCCAAAGTAGATTCATGGTACAATCGGAGTAAGTCAACATTGACAACATCATGGATGCCCAAGTGTGTTGGCAAATCAAGATGAAAAGCATTCTTGGACACCTACTGGATTATAGTGTAAGGCCCATAACAAAGAGGTTTGATCTTGCTATGTGCCTTCTCCGAAAACCTACGGTGATCAAGGTACAACCAAACTCTATCTCCAACCTGGAATGAATGTGGAACACGATGATGATCCATGGCCTACTTCTACTATTGTTGGATCTTCTACAAAATGTGAACAACCTTGGACTGGAGCTACTGCAAATGCTGAATGAAAGAGTGAGCTCTGTCTTGTTCTTTGTGCATGTGGACTGTGATAGGAGATGAAAGCGACAAGGGTAACTCATATGGAGCAAGAGGTTGAAAACCTAGACATACCTCAAATGGGGAATGACCTGTGGATGAATGGATAACCCTATTGTACGCATGCTCAATATGAGTTAGACTCAAATCCCACTTAGACGGACTCGAATGATGGAAGACACACAGACTTTGGACAAGTGTATGATTGACGACTTCTGTTTGACCATCTGATTGTGGATGAAAGGTTATGGAAAAATTAAGGGACACTCCTAATAATTTCCACAAAGAACGCCAAAAGTGATCAACAAAATGAGAATCACGATCAGACACAATACTGGTGGGAAGACCAAATGAATGCCAAACGACATCAAAGAACATTTGGGCTAAGTCGACAACAGAACTGGTTTTACGACAAGGAATGAACTTAGCCATTTTACTAAAATGGTCAACTATGACAAAGACACAATCATGCTGATGGACAGTCATAGGAAAACCACTGACAAGATCCATAGAAATACTTTCCCAAGGATGGGAGGCAATGGGCAAGGGTATACTAAGACCAAACTTATGGTTAGCTGGCTTAGACCGACTACAAAGGACACACTATTTCAAGTACCTGAGAACATCACGCTGCATGTGGGGCCAATAAAAGAATCTCTACAAATGATGAAGAGTCTTATGTTTGCCAAAATGACCACCATAAAGGGTAGAATGGGCCTCCTTCAAAAGGGATTGTCGGTTCTCACGAGGGACACAAAGTTTGTCGAGACGGTAAAGCAAACCCTCCTTAAGATGGTAGTCCTGAAAAGGGGACAAGTTTGAGGAAGAAGGATGTTGTAAATGTTGATAAACTTGTGCAAAGTTAGGGTCATGAGGATACTCAGAAGGCCAAGACTGAAAACCCAAGTGAGAAGTAGTGACAATGGTTAAAACATGAGCAGAAGGAGGACGACTGAGACAATCAACAACAAAATTTTGACTACCCTTTTTGTACTTGATGACAAGGTGAAACTGCTGAAGGTAGGAGGCCCATTTCATGTGGCGTGCTTCTTGAATCTTTGTTTGTGATTGGAGAAACTATAAAGGCAAATGATCAGTGTGCACAATTGTTTCTTTGTCGAGGAGATAGTGATGCCAATATTTGATTGCTTGGACTAAGGCATATAGTTCTTTATCATATGTGGAGTAGTTTTGTTTTGCTGTGGAAAATGACTCAAAATGATAAGCTATAGGATGGCCATTTTGTTTGAGAACAACACCAAGGGCAAACTGAGAGGCATCAGTTTCTATTTCAAAAGGTTGTCTAAGATCAGGAATGGCTAAAATAGGAGCAGAACAAAGCTTATCCTTCAGAGTGGCAAAGGCATGATTGTGAGTAGTAGTCCAATGAAAAATATATTTTGCCTTAGTCAAGGAATGCAATGGAGCAACAATGGTGGAATATCCTAGAATGAATTTGCGGTAGAAGTTGGCAAGGCCAAGAAAACTTCATAGCTCAGTGATGTTTGTGGGAGGAGGCCAATTGAGGAGAACTTCTACTTTGACAGGATCCACTTGAATACCTTTGGCATTAATGATGAAGCCAAGGTATGAAATGGATGTTTTCCCAAAGGAACATTTTGGCAAACTTGCATACAACTGATTCTTCTGAAGAATTGAAAGAACATGCTCAATATGTTGCAAATGTGCCTACCATGTGGTGGAAAATATCAAAATATCATCTAGATAGATAATGACATATCTATCTAAGCACTCATGGAACACTTCATTCATTAGCCTCATAAATGTAGCAGGAGCATTAGTTAGACCAAAGGGCATAACCAACCATTCAAACAATCCCATTTTGGTCTTGAAAGTTGTTTTCCATGTATCCTCAACCTGTATGTGAACCTGATGGTAGCCACTTTTAAGATCAAGTTTACTAAAAATTTTGGCACCTTGAAGTTGATCTAACAAGTCATCAATGCGAGGAAGTGGATACCTATTTTTAATAGTGATTTTATTGAGTGCTCTAAAATCAATACAAAATCACCAAGTGCCATATTTTTTGAGAACAAGAAGAATAGGGGAGGCACAAGGAGAAATGCTAGGTTTGATGAAACCCTTATCTAGCAATTCCTATAGTTGTTTCTTTATCTCATCATATTGTAGAATGGATTGCCTGTACATTGGAACATTTGGAAGAGGTGTTGCTGGAATTATTTCAATACTGTGATTAATTGCTCTTTCAGGAGGCAAAGAAGTGGGTTCTTGAAAAACACTCTCATACTTGTGTAATATTTTATCCACCTGTGTGTTATTACTGCTTTTTGATACTTTTGCTTGGGCTTGTTGTGCTTGTGGGCGAATGAAAATTAGTGCAAGTGCTTGTGCTTGATTAGTGGCTTTCCTGGCTTGGTGGTAAGTAAGAAGAATATTAGTGGTGTGCTTTGCAGATAGTGGAGTGCTTTTAATGAGATAGTGCTTTTGATATTTTTGTAATGTGTATGTGTTTTTATATGCATCATATGTTTCCCTCCTATCATATTGGTAAGGTTTACCCAGAAGTAACCCACAACAATCCATTGGTGTGACATCACACGTGACCAAATCCCAAAACTTGGGGCCAAATACAAATGTGATGGTGCACGTGTGTGTGATTTGTGATGTGTTTGTGCTATCCTTCCACCCAAGAGAGTAGGGGCGAGGATGTTTTGATGTAGGGAGCTTGAGCCTATCGACAATGGACTATGCAATCAGATTCTTTTGCGATCCATTGTCGATTATACAATCTACTACAAAGTTATGGAGCAAGTGAGCCCGAGTGAAAAATAGATGGTCATGGTCACCTACTCTGGAATGGTGATTCATGAGTGTTACATTATTGAGTTGCCCTCTCAACTCCTCATAAATTTCTTCTTCTCCAGTAGTCTCGATGGGGTTATCACAAGTGCCCTCATCAGACTGTACAAAAATATTCTTCTTCTTTTGTAATTGTGGACATTGATTTTTATCATGGCCTTGCCTCTTACAATAGTTACAAAATTTAGTAGTTTGAGCATGAGAGAATGAAGAAGAAGAGGAAGAAGAAAATGAATTTTTAGAAGTAGGGGATGAGTAAGAAGTGGGAGTAATAGAAGAAGAAAAGTGAGAAGATCTCTTTCATCCTTGGTTGATGCTTGTGCCCATCTTCTATCGAACCACCGGAAGAGTAGCGAGGCTCCCTCCATTGTGCCACGAACTTCTCCTCAGCTAGCTGCACATGTTTGAATGCATCATCCAATGTAGTGCAAGTAGTATATTTGATCTCCCTATAAAAGTGTGCGAGAAGACCACTTTTAAACTTTGCAATCAAGACAACATCATAATATGAAATGCCAAGTAAGACTCGAAGGTGGTTGAAATGATGAATGAAATCTTGTATAGATTCCCTCTTGCCTTGAAAGAGGTGTAGCCATTGATTCAGTAAGTCCTCATAATTTTATGGATAAAATGAGGCCTTCAAAACTTGTACCATCTCCTCCCATGTACAAATTGGATTGTGGTGATTGGAAATGAGGACTTTGGTGATGTTGGAAATTTTGAGCTTTGCAAATGGAACCTTTTCATCATTAGGAGTGTGAGTATATTCAAACCAGGTCTCCATGTCAAGGATCCAACTATTGAGTACATTAGGGTCTCGAGAGCCTTCATATATTTTTACTTCACACCTTGGACGAGGAGGATGGGAGGAACATTGAAGGTTTTGCAACATGGCAGCCATTTCCACCATTTTTCATTTTGGGCTACAGTGATTTCAGCCAATTTTTCAACAATGGCCATGTTTGTAGCCATAGGTTTACTAGGAGTGGCCAAGGGTTTACTAGGTGCCATATTGAGTGGTAAAATGAGAATATGCGATAAAAATTATGGTCAAATTTTAATGGGCCTTCTCTCTATTATTGGAAAAGGATTAGACTATAAGGTAATTAATTAGGCAAGCATTAATTGGAAGCATAATATCTTAACTAAAAACCAATCACAATGCAATTAATGAGGGTGGAACCAATTCACAAGGTATGCACTTAATGTAATCAACACAATGTCATAGCAACCAATGATCAACACAATCACCACCATCAAACAATTCTCCAATGGTAAATCAACTCTAACCACTCATGAAATCCTATGATCGAACACCCCACAACATGACAACATACCGACTAGCTATTGATAGAATCAACAGCTTCAAACCAACAGGAAATCGATCAACTTTGACCAACAGGAAACTAACCAACTTTAACAATTGATAGTGATCAACAAGTGACATAGATAACTGGCAATAAAAACAACCTGAAGATTCGATGAGAGAGATGAGGGACACAAAAAGCTAATGATACACAACATGTCGACTGGCAACACAACAGGGACAATGACTTAGTGACTAACTACTAACGATATCGATGCAACACATGGTAGAACAAACCAAAAACATGGGATATGAAAAAAGGTGTTTGTGGGGACCAACGAATGAGAAGGTATTTAGCATATGTTGGCTACCAAAAAACTAGTGAAGTAGGAATTAAAGACAACTAATGACTCCCTCTTTTAGTAGATGTGGGATAAACCCACAAAAAATATTTAAAAGGACATAGCTTTCCAATCGACGTCAAAGACAACATTGCCGATGAAGATGAAACCTGATGTTGAACAAAACACATCACTGAAAAACATTAAATAAATTTTGCAAACCTTAGAAAATACAAATTTTGGACACCAAATTTTTTTTGAGTCACCAAAAAATGTAGAAACTTTATGATTTTGATCATAAAATTACAAAATAGCATTTGAAAGGCATATTTGAGTTGACTGACATTTACAGGCTGGATATTGCTCAGAGGAATGGTTTCAGATACCTAGAAATGCCAAATATCACCACAATTTAAATCAGACACCATCTTCTCTTACCAAAAATTGTAGGAAACTCTAGATCCTAATTTATCGATTTACATCATAGGAACCACTAGAGATATTTTTGAAACCTCCTTGCATTTTTTGATCTTTGGCAGGGCGTGCATTCTTTGATCGACATCTTGTTACTTCATCAATATTCATTAGGGCATGCATTCTTTGATCAACATCTTGTTAAATCTCCATAATTTGGATCTACATAACTTTGATGCTCCTTTGAGCTATACTATGAGATGCCCAACATAGGTTCAAATATGCAAGAACATATCTACTTTGTCCACTCCCCAAAATTTGGACATTCACCCTCGATCGATTGAAGAATGGCCAACATTGCATCTCTTTGCAAAGAAATTTTATACCTTAATAGAGAGTAGATTTTCTCCTCATTCAAATGTGCGGAATAGGAATCTCACCAAGAAGGAACTGAGCACCAAGGATTCCTAATAAAATTGGAAAACACAATGAGCGAAGAGATAGAAATATGCAAGGGTTTGAAGGAATGCATCAAGTTGTCCAGGGATGACAAATCCAAGTGTGAGAACTTCGAATAAGAGCTGAGGGTTGGGGTCATATGGACCCTAGCTAGCTAAAGGTCGGGGGTTAGAGAGATCCTAGTAAAAATTTTCAAAATAGGATTGCTCGAAGGTATTTGTGAAAGAAGGAAATAATGTTCCTCCAAATCCAAGATTCATTGGTGGTTTTCTTGTTCCTCTTTTGAATTGACTGGCCTAGAGGAAGAGGACACTCACCTATGCAATGCTAATCTCTGATACCAATGATATAAAAAACACTCTTAAAAGGCAACACGAAATGGTACAAATGAAAACTAAGAATTGCATTAATAAAAAATGTATTTATAGGTATGTCTACCTTTATAATCAACATTTAATAGGCATGATCTATATGGGTATAAAATGCAATATAGCATGATCCATGTGAGGAGGGGTAATATTATAGAATATAATATTAATCCCTATCACTTACCCCATTTTTACTAGTTAAAAGGGTGCATCAATCCTCATCTCCTACATAATCCAATCTATGTAGGTGTGCTAAGCGTAATGCAATCACATTATTTATCTCACTCCATGATGAGCTATCTCTTACCTTCTATCACTCTACGTGATAGTCAACTTACTAGAACTACAACCTATTCATTTCCTTATCACAACTACTAAGGTTTACCTTGACCAAAGGAACCCCATAATCCCTTTGGTTCAACTTTCTTTCTCTCATCCTCTAATGGTCAAAGCCCTTCTTTCCCATTAGTCCCCTAATGGACAAAGCCATTCTTGCCCACTAGTTCTCTAATGGACAAAGCCTTTCTTGCCCACTAGTCCTCTAATGGACAAAACCTTTCTTGTCCACTAGAGAGTGATGGAACATCTCTAATCATGAATACCCTCTATATGACTAGACTAAGTTGATTATCTTACAAACACAACTTTCATCTTAACCATTAGTTATCATGAGCCTATGCTAGATACCAATCACATGTGACCCATTAGCCAATGCATATATTCATGGCTTCCCTTCTTAAATGTAGAGTAACCAAATCCATAACAACTCTAGATAGCAATAAGAATCAAGATCATAAGATATCAACAATCCAATCACATATGACACATCTTTTATCCTAGGAAACCCTTGCAGGAAAAACCCATCCTTAAATATCCTTGACCCATTTATTAATGATGAATTTTATAATACAATCATTAGAGGAATCCCTTGGTTCCTTTTTCAACTCACTATTACAATTTATGGGCACATAAGGACCCCATAATCCCTATGTCCCATATTGTGAATCGGCTTGTTAATTCACATTTCTTGATACATGAGGGAACCCCATAGTTCCCTTGGATGAACTCCATGTTCATCCTCCCAAGGATAACTTCTTCCTTTGACCCAAACTCAAGGAACATCTTCCCTCAAGAGTTTAATGTAATCATACATCAACCATAGAACTGCACACACAACAACTCATTAGAGAGGACCCCATAATCCCCTCTAATGAATCCTCATGCAAACATACCAAGGATATGAGGAACCTTCTCCTACTTTCTCCAAGAAATGAGATATAATATCCACTATTGCATCTCAAGTCCATTCCACTAAAGGACCATAATATCCATTATATATTTTCCAAGTCAATTCTATTGAAATGAAACATAATACCTACTACTATATTTCAAGTCTATTCCATTAAAATGAAACATAATATCCACTACTATATTTCAAGTCTATTCCATTAAAATGAAACATAATATCCACTACTATATTTCAAGTCTATGCTATTAAAATGAAACATAATATCCACTACTACATTTCAAGTCTATCCCATTAAAATGAAATATAATATCCACTACTATATTTCAAGTCCATTCTATTATAATGAAACATAATATCCACTACTATATTTCAAGTCTATTCCATTAAAATGAAACATAATATCCACTACTATATTTGAAGTCTATTCCATTAAAATGAAACATAATATCCACTATTATATTTCAAGTCTATTCCATTAAAATGAAACATAATATCCACTACTATATTTCAAGTCTATTCCATTAAAATGAAACATAATATCCACTACTATATTTCAAGTCCATTCTAATTAAAATGAAATACAACATCCACTATTATATTCCAAGTCCAATCTAATTAAAATGAAATATAATATCCACTATTATATTCCAAGTCCAATCTAATTAAAATGAAATATAATGTGCACTACTATATTCCAAGTCCATTCTAATTAAAATGAAATATAGTATCCACTACTATATTCCATTTAGATCAACCAAATGAAATATACTATCCTCTAATATATTTCTCATTTAAAATAAACAAACATAATATACCATCCATTAATATATTTCTCATTTAAATTAATCAAATGCAATGTACTTTCCGCTAATATATTTCTAACATATGAAATATATATTATCCACTAATGTACTTCACATTATCCACCAACATCGTTCTATGTCAATCAATCCAAATGGACTATAATAGCCACTAATACATTTCCACCTCATTTAACCAAATGAAATGTAATATCCATTAAGGTATTTATATTACCTTTAATGCGAATGAAAACTATTCTCTAAGTTATCTTGACAATAATACTCTACGAAAACCACACACACAAATATATAACTATATGTTTCCATACATATATCAATCCAAGAGGATAAATGATACTTCCTAATTCTAAATCCAAATATAATTAAACCCCAAAGAGGGTAAATAATTCCAACAAGGTGGGTAACCAAGGGTCAAATTCCAGTTAGACAGTCAAGCCATGGTAAGCAACCACACAATCATCACCCTCATAGCAAGGAGTTCAAAAGGAGAGGTCAATGATAGTCAATGAGGTCCAATCATGCAGTTCAATATAGATAACAAGTGGCTAATAGCCAAGTACCTAACCTTGGTGCTTGGTTTTTAAGCCATGCATCTCCAAAACCCTACAAGGGTCACAACAATCTTTGTACCCCAAGTGTGGTACCAAATCCCTTAACAAATATTAAACACCCCCCTCATTCACATAGGAACATAGGGCTCCCTAGGACCCTACCATGTCGATCCATTGATGTGTGACACTTTTGGGGGTGATATTTGACAGTTTCAAATTAAGGGTGAGTGCTAAGGTTTCTTTAAGTGCTTTCAAGGATAGTCAACATCGTAGCAAATTTTGCTACTAAGACCATGACTATATCTTGAAGGATATCGAAGGCTACCTAGGGAGAGGTCCAATCGAGGTGAAGCCTAAGCTCTAGACTCAAGTGTACAAAGGGAAGACTGTGTAACCAGATTTTACCATGTAGTTCAACATGTGGCATCCATAACCTCCCCCCACCAAGCCTAATATTTAGAACAAGATTAATATGTGAAGGTTGAGAGTCACAAACACATTAACATTTACCTTTGAGTGCATAACATATTGTAGAGGGGGCACGCTACACCACTCTAAGTGACATGATGAGTGCCAAGCAAGGCTCTTTTGAGCCTACATCTGTAGGGAGACACTGAATTAGTTTAATGGCATCGATCACACTACAGAAAGGGGAGATTCAATAGGGTTCTAGGTTTCAGCATAGGGTCGATCGATTCCCAAGAAAAGCATAAAAAAAGGAGGCATAGGTGTTTGAGTCCAGAGGAGCACAAGTGCTCAATCGAGCATTCGCTCACTCGAATGATACATAGGCACTCCCATTCAAGCTCAAAGTGCCTAAACACAACATAGGATGCTCTCATTCGAGCTCAAATTATCTAACCAAGCACAAGATGCTCATATTCAAACTCAGATTATCTAACAAAGCATAGGATGCTCATATTCAAGAGGTAAACCTAATTTCTTCCAACATAGCACTCCCAACTTGAACACAGGTATCCAAGCAATACATAGAGTTCAAAAAACTTCAATCATGGGTCATCTTAGGTATTAAATATTTCAATCATCAAAAAGGATGGAAATACCTTAGGCATGGGCTACAATTACTCATTCAAGGGATTGAGTCTAGATAGACAGGAGAGGTCGAATCACTCAGACCAAAGTGGCACACATTCACACAGGTAGACTCGGCCCAAGCTTAATCGAGCTTATCTCAAAAGAAGAAAATCATACTATCTATACTAATAGGAACACCATTACTTTAGAGATTCAACTATGAAACTAAGAGTATTATGAAAGAGGGGATCCAACCTGGTTCTTTCTTGGATCTAATACAATAACTCTCTTCTTCTTTTTTTCTTTCTTCCAATCCTTCTCAGACCTCCTCCCTTCTTCCCTTCTCCTCCCTACTATTTCTCCTTTTTTTTAAAAACTCCCTTTCACAATCAATCGCAAGTGTCCCTTACCTTGGGATCCTCCTCCTCCTTCAAGCCCACTTACATGCAAAAACCCAAAATCATGGAGTGCCATTAGAGCTCTCTTCAACAAGTTGGCAAGAAGGGAGTGTACTAGCCATTAAGGTCAGCCCCCTTGCGCATTCCTCAATGATAGAGGTCATTTACTCTTCCTTAAAAAAATAGGCATCCTCCTAAAGATTTCAAAGTATTTACTTCTTATGGAAAGTCAAAGGAGACTCATACAACTACAATGAGTGTTAAAAAATGCATGATCCTGGCCACATTAATTGAGGCCATCATTTGCATAGAAAAAATACTAATCATTCCCTTTTGCTTAAACAAATCAATAGCAATGTTTGAAGCACAAATTAAATTGTCATCTTAATATTATGTTGGCCAATCCTTCAAACCCACTATGTGCATTAACAATGTTAAACATTTCATTTTCTAATCAATTTAATAAGCAATGACCAAATTAATATTAAATTGCTAGCTTAGTCATGTAATGGCTTACCATTTTAATTAAACCATTATTTCCATAAGGCAAATATCAATATTTCCCTTTACTAAACCATTAAAAGGTAACATCAGGGTGAATATTAAATCGTTAGCTTGCTATTATAATGGTTAGTCAATTCAATTCAAAATTATTATAAGAAATGCTATTATTCAACTCTTTTGTTGATCAATTTAAAGGTATCATCAATGCTATTATCAAATTGATAGCTTGACATTGTCCACCTACAATCACGGTTAGCCCTATGAAACCACATAAAATTAGTAGCATTGTAATCATGAACAAAACTAAATGCCATGATTTATCCTTGCATATTTGTAGCATCAACAATGTTTAGACATCAAAACAATAGGTCTAGTTATATTATATTTTCCTCAAGGGTCCTATCTGATGGGTCGTGATAGCCTTCCTACCATGTTTGAACAATATCTTCTAATTAATTTCATATTATTTTATATTTGATAATTTTTTAATTGAACGACATTAGTTTTTTCATTATATTCTTGAATTTTAAAAGAGAAGATATAAGGTGAGACTCACTTCAATTTCACATAGTCAATTCAAAAAGTAATAATGTTCAATATAAATAATAGGAATATATGTAATAAATATTTTAGATGATAATAGGGTGCATAAATAATATTTTCTAATTTAATAGGAAAATAAAAATGAAATATAATTTAAAACTTTGTTTGTCTTTCCAATTGTGTTGATGTGAAAGGGTATATGCCAAATTTCAAGCTTAGATGGAACAACTTTCAATTCTACAATAAAGTAAAGTAGATTTTAACATAAACAAAGATATAGATTATGTGGGATAATAAGTTTTCTCACATATGTGTTTATGCAACCATATAAATAGGCCATATGAGACAATATGTTTTACCACATATGTGTTTATTTTGACAAACTCATAAGCCATATGAGATGATGTGTTCTATCACATATGTGTTTATTCAACCAAATTTCAGTTTAGTAGATTATGGTGTATAACCCCACCCTATAGAAATTGAATCTTGGACCTCCAATTTGGAGTTCCAAAGTCTTAACCCTTGGGACTACTTGAGTTGGACCTCCAATTTGGAGTTCCAAAGTCTTAACCCATAAGACCACTTGAGTTGTACCTCTAATTGTATAATATAAAAATGAAAGCATTTCACCTTTTATAGGGGACAAGAACATACTAGTAGATTTGAGACACTAAATCTCAATTCTTACAATTTTTTAATGTGTTTTTAAAATGAAAAACAATATTAATGGTTTCACGTATCTAATTTTCCAATGATTGTATATTTGCAAGGTTATCTCCTACTTGAGTGGCTATTATTTTCTTTACTATGATAGCATTAGCTTTTTTTTTATAAACTTGATCAATATGATCCAATAATTTTTATTTTTGTGCAACATTTACAACTTTCTCTCATGTAGTGGAATTGACTTTTAGCTTATTTATATTTTTTTTATATAGCATGCCTACTTAATCATTTGGGTTCCATACCTCCTCAAACACTTCTATGATTGAATATTGCTCTATTTGTATCTACTACTCTTTGTCATTCCCACTATTTTTCTTTCTAAATAACATCCCTTTCTCTAACCATGTTCTCCTCAATCATCAATTATTGAATTTGACTCTCCAAGGAGGCAATTTTATTATTCTTTTCATTGATTTCCTGCTTTGGAGGTACTAATTTGAGTTCATCTATAAACCTTTGATTCCACTCTTAATTGACCTAAATAGAGGTCTTTATTTAATTGAATTTTTTTTGGATACATAGGGGAGTTGGTTACATCCACACTATTTTTAGTAACTTCCAAGTGCAAGGTTCAAACCATAGGAGATGCACCCAACAAGCCTATACCACCTCATTTTTTTTACCAAATATGAGGGGGACCACTGATCACTTAGAATTTGTACCATAATCATTGATCTGGCATGCACTCAGAGGATTTAGATCAGACTAATACCTTTACAATTGTCGTGCCCCGAAGGTTTGAACATAGGTCTCTTATTGGTAAGTACCTTTTCAAATAGACAACTACCAATCCACCTAGACCCTAGGAGCTTTATTTGATTGACTTTTGTTGTTAACTCCTTGGTTTTTAAATTTTCTTATCCCACTTATGGTAGAACCTAGATAAATTTATGACAATAATTTGGTTTGCTTGCTTAGTGAATTAAATCATTTCCTCCAAAAGTTACCTTGCTAAAATCAATTTACCTTGTGGATTTTGAATATTTCTTAGGTTAGAATAAGTCTATCACCTTGCTATGATCTTATAAAAAAGATGAAACACAAAGTTTTGTATCTTTCAAGCACATTTCAATCCTTACTTCGCTAATTCTTTAGTGACTTCTTGGTTGCATATATATTAGTTTTATCCTACATCACCCTAAATATTTTTGTTATGGAGTTTGAGGATTTGATTGAAATCTATCTAGGAATTGAATCATGAGTTAGTGGTTTGAATGAGTTGCATATTGAGTATATGGTTGCACTGTTATCTATTTCGTACTTTGTTATTGGTTGTGTTGTTGGTTTTTGATAAGTGGACATCTATGTGTTTTGGTGACCTTACCTTCGTTGTCACTTAATTAAATCTTTTGTAGCATCATTCTGACCTTGTTTTTAAACTGAGGAGTGAACCCGTTGGTACTCTTGAAGTAATTTAAAAAAAAAACACCAATTTTAGTATTAAAATGCATATGAACGTCAATAGTTTTTGACCCTTAATTCACCTATAATAACGGATTGACTTTCGACAAATCGAGTAAAATAATGCCACTGTGAAAAATTATGGCCTCTGTTCATGTATTAAAAATAGATTGGGACAGTGATTAATTCCACCATAAATCTACTATGTTTGTTAAAAGACCTAAGTTTATTTTCTGAGATTGTAATTTAGGAATTGGCAGTAATATAATTATTAAATCTTTTGGCCCTCAAACCTGCGGATGTCACCGGTGGTTAATCATTAAGTCCCCTAGGTTTATTCAGTGTTATTTTCTTTTAATAAAAGCATGAATGCATCTTGTATGGGT
Organism: Wollemia nobilis; assembly: GCA_028583015.1. Taxonomy (NCBI): domain Eukaryota; kingdom Viridiplantae; phylum Streptophyta; class Pinopsida; order Araucariales; family Araucariaceae; genus Wollemia; species Wollemia nobilis. Next base: position 175,767 of record JAQPPZ010000854.1, on the reverse strand, counting down.
TTCTAAAATCTGCACCATAAACATTATTTTGTAATGATATAATCCCTTGGCATTAATTTAGAAAAACATTCTATGGCAGTGACACCCAAAATTGTTCTCTTTTTAATAGGACTATGTGTCGAAGATGCTTGGAAGTAAGCAAGTTAAATTTGTAAGTGTCTTCATGGTGCAGCATTATTAAGGAAACCATAGCTTCCCTTACCTTCAAGATATTCTTGAATTTTGGACCCATCTGGGTGTCACCATATGATCCTAATATTCTTTAACTATCGATTTATGTCATATGTCTTGTTGATATGGCCAATTGATTATCTCTTCTTCCAAAGGATTGCACTTAGTCAAAAGTCCTAAATCATGATTCCATTAGATTATGAGCTTTATTATGGAGTGTCGTATACAGTGATTGACCTCGTATGCTTGTGATAATTGTAATCACACCAACCTCTAGATACCCATGTCATAAACTAATGCATAACATTTATTAATATAGTTGAAAATTGGTATGTCGCACGTCGATGTTAGTCTGAGTAAATCTGGAAGTATTGGAAGTCTAAAATTTAATCATGAGGCTCCTTAAACAGAATTATATTATGATGATTCAAATTTTGTAATTATTTTATATTGATCTGGAATTAATTAGCAGTGCTCTCCTTTACGTAATTGCTATTGGGTTTCATGTGCCAGTGGTAAAAAAGATATCATTAGAATTGATATTAAAAAATGAGAGGAAAACATTATTTGTCATATGCTGTCAGAAAATGATACTTGTCTTTATGCATTAAAATGAAAAGGGTAAATAGTTATATGGTTTATGTAAAAATACTATGAGAGATGGATATTATTTGATTTATGTTTTAATGATAAATGAGAAATATCCTTAGGATAATGGATCATGGGAAACGTTTTAAAACAAAAGAAAATAAATAAATAGAAAATGTTATTTTTGTATGTTGTTACACTTTTGAAAAGTTATATGTTTTTCTTGAAATTAGAAAAGGGATGACATTTTTTTGGTTTTATGTATAGTGATGACAATAGACCTTATGTTTTTAAGATAGGGGAAATTGTTTAAGGAAAATGATTATTTCTTTTAAAGAGAAGAAATCGACATTCGTCTTTATAGATATTATGTCTTTATGTTTTCAAAATTTTATTTATTTATATGCTTAACATAGATACAGGGGAAATTATTGGAAATATTATTATGAGTGATAAGCTTTGGTTTTCTTCTGATATGGGTAACATGAATTAATCAAGCTTGTGGAACCTGAGAAAATTATGAATATACCTTAATAGTCCCTTCGGAAAATTATAACCAAACATCAACCATATTCCATTAACCCTTGATGAAACCATGTTAAAATACCTTTGAAAGTGGGAAGGTAATCCTCGAGATTGTGGGAAGACAATCTCAATGATGTTGCATGTAGGAAACCATCAAGAATTAATATTAATGATGATATGGGTAGGTAATAATCATGGTTTAGGGATTTAACCGTATTTATGATGGGAAGGTCAGAACGGGAGGTAACGAAGGGTTGTATGGGCATCCCTTCTAGGTTATCTGCTAGTAATAGAGTGGTGGAATGTGTTGACTAGGTAATATCAACAACATGATGGTATGGGACATCATGTTGGTTAATCAACACATAACTTCGGGTGGATACCATGGTATTGGTAAAACCTTAGATGATGCTCCAAGGCAAGTGGATGATCATCTAGCTTGAGCATGCATGCACTAAGCCTTACAGGTAAAAAGGCCTAAATACTAGCCAATCCTGTAAGACATAGGAATGTAAGCATCACACCTCTAGGTGAAATGAGCCCTAGATGTTAAAATAAACCCACTGTCTGGTCTTAGGACCTCGGGAGGAGAGTGAAGTTCCAAATGAAAACTAAGAAAGACCTGGCCAAATCCTAATCTCATGGGTATTCTGGCTACAGTGGAATGGCACTCATGAAGATAGTATTAACATGCTCAAACTATCGAAAGAAATGAATAAATTAAAATAAAATAAAAAGAAATTTTTTTACTCCTAAGTGATAGTGACTTGGGGAGAATTGAAAACTAGGTGGTTGTGACCTGAGGTGTTGCGGGAGGTACCTTCCAACTAGCTTTGTCTTACTTATATTGTACTTCAAATTCCTCCTCCATAATTCCTATATTAGCCTGAGTTTCCTCTTTAACATACACTACCATAATTTCCATGACTTTTTTCAAAATGATCTACTAGATGTCATCTAAGGAGGATAAGGTTTCTATAAAAAAAAAAATCATTTCTATCCATCCATAATTACCACTAAATAAAAAACCCAGGTGTTGTAGGTGAGTTGGAGAGGAGAGGACAATCCTCCAAGGGAGGTCCCAGGTTCGAATATCCACCCTACCAAAAAGTTGAATTGGGTACCCAAAATCCAATTGATAATGTTGGTGCGGGCAGGGCTAGGTGCGACCCCCGGGTGACTTTGATCGTGTAGAACCCCCTTTTCGTGGTCTCTTAGACCAAGGTGGCCCCACAAGGGGTTTTTCACTTTAAAAAAAAAAAATGCCACTAAATAAAATAATCCAAGCTTCCACCTAATACAAAGAGCTTTAGATTTAAATTTACCCCTCTTCCATATTTTCAAAATATTAATCCAATTTAGATCAATTTTGGCTCAAATTTTATAAGCTAATAACCATATCTTCCAGACCTAGCATGTGAATGAGAATGCAAGCATCAGGTGGTCAAATGTTTCCTCACTTTTGTAGTATAACACACACTAGGATGGACCAACAATTACCCTACATGTCAGTTTGTTGAAGGTAAGAATTCCATTGTGGATGAACTACCAAGAAAAGAAGCTTACTTTTGACTAGACCTTGGATTACCAAATATTTATCCAATCCTCAACTTGATATGCATAAGTAATATGATCTAGAAGGATGCCTTCATATCCATCCTTCACCATGTAGACTCCAAGGCTCCTATAGCACCAAGCTAATTCATCCTCATCCCTATCTATGAGAAATATTTCTGCCAAGATATTAGTCATGACGGGTACCAATTCTAGAGAGATTGGAATTGGCCACTTGACCAATTTATTAAGTTGCTTAAATGTATAGTCCCCAAGCTGGTTGGTGTAAAAATAAATTTCAATCTTAATCCAACCCTTGCTTTCCATGGTTATTTTTACCACTTTCAATTTTTGAAATTCAACAATGATAGGTGGGTATTGATCCCACGAATCTATCCAAAATATTGTCTTCTCCTCAAGATAAATTTTTCCAAGCCTTCAACCCATATGATAAAAATATAAAGAGAACAAGGATTTCCCTGATGAAGGTCTCTAATGGCTCCAAATGGTTGAAAGGAAATATCATTGATTATCACTATGTTAGAATAGAGATGCAACTCACGACCCACTCAATACAATCCTAAGAGAAGTTTAAGGTTGTCATCATCATTGCCAATAAGCTTCACTCCACCTTATCATAAGCCATTGGCATATCCAATTTTATGAACATTCCTCTAGTGCTATATTATTGCATTGAGTGGATTTCCTTTTGAGCTAGAACCATACCATCCAATATTTTCTTGCCCTCTACATAACCCCCTTGTTTTAGGGAGATATATCTATCTAGTAGAGGTTTTATTCGCTCAACCATTACCTTAATTATTATTTTGTATATGAAATTGCATAAGGTGATAGTTATATAGTCTAAAATATGCACCCCATCCTCCCATTTTAGAATTAAGGCAATGAAGGAAAAATTTAATGCTTGCAGCATTATTTTACTGCACTTACACTCCCTATGACAACCATTACATCATCCTCCAAGTTTTTTTAAAAGTTATAAAAAAAAACTTGATTGGGAAACCATTTGGACCTGGCATTTTTTCTATACTCATTCTAAAGATTACCTACTTTAGTTCATCTCTATCGATGGGTTTAAGTAGGGCTTGGTTTTTCTCTAAAAATATTATAGAAGGTATGGTAGCAAGAACTTTTTCTACAACCTCCTCGTCTTGCATTAGACCTTCCTTAAATAATTTAGCAGAATAATCCATTGAATGAAAGTGCATACCTAGGATTGTATCAAAGGAGAGCCTGAAATCATTTTGGAGAGTTTCCATCTCATCTGCCTACCTCCTATAACAATTGGTTCAATGGAAAATATGATGTTTTTGTCCTCTTCTACTAACTAAGTGTTTCTTGCTCTCTACTACTTTGAGCTACTCCACAATTGTTTCCTCGTTGAACAATTGTTGCACATCTCACCTGGCCACCAATGGATCTCTTTGGTCTTAGAAGTATGACTTGTTAGATCTCGTCCACTATTTCAATTGATCCTTGACATAATGAAGTTGCTTGTGGAAGCTAATCATTATTGTCCCATACTCTAGACATTCATATTCCCACCATTATGGGATTTTATTTTAAATTTCCTCCTTTTGTAACAAATGTTTTTTAAATCTAAACGATTTTCGATGCTACCCCATCTTAATCACCCCTCCAATAGAATAGATAAGTGATATAAGACCAGGTCCTCCAAAATATGAAAATTTAGATTCCATTTCACAAATGACTCCTTTGAAACTAGAAATCAATCTAACTTCACCTTCTACTATGTGGTAACCTCCTCTTGTTAGTTCAAGTATAGTTGGATCTAGGGCATTGTATATCCATCAAGTGTAATGCATGGACTTGGGCAATCATGGGTCGATACCATGAGTCTAACACTGAATTTCCTCCTTCTTGATATTTGTATGATAGTTTAGCATTAAAATTCCCAATAATAATCCAATATATCTCCTCCCTCAAGACTCATACTATGCTCCACTCTCTACTGATAAATATTTCCATCTAGGTTTTGGGACCCATAAAAATTTGTGTTTAATACTTTGCTTAGTTGTCACATTATTCTTAAAATGGGATGTGAGGACACCCCTCCAAGCTATATGCTCTATTTTCATCCATTCAAGAGAGTTACACAAGGTAATTATCCCCTTGAGGCTTCTTCAACAACCACTTCCATATGATCAACACCCCTCCAAAGTCCATTTATTATTTTACACATGAGATCCACTGCCATTTTTGTCTCTTGAATAAGCAAAAAAAATATTTTACTTTTATCTAAGAGTATTCAAACAATATATTGATGGATTTTATTTTTTAAACCCCTAATGTTCCATTATTGTATAATCATTGGTTACCTTGAGGCTGATAAGAATCTGTTACCTTCATCATTCCCCCATTGACCAGCTTGTCTATTTAGAGGCTATCAATTCCTTGTTTGATTTTTTTCCATTCCTTGAATGTTGATGTTCTTCACTCTCTTCTCCACCTATTTGATCCTCAAATTTGGCTTCTCTCTATTATTTTATGCTACACCCATTATGACATCCTTTACTATCGAATGCTCTTGGTTATGCACTAACAAAGCCCCTACCATATTTGATCATTGTAACCCACTATACTCTATCACTTGCTCTAAGATAGGAGCCAAAATAGGGGCTCGAACATGAGTGTTACTAATTTTATTATTACCATCCACTTCTTCCATGAGTTGTTTTCCTTCCTACTTCACCAGTATCTTGAAGATCACATACCTATTTGAGGGCCTAGGTTGGTTTTGATCCTTGCCATATTTTTTATTTTGCCTCATTTTGGGTTGTTCAAAACCATCTCCCTTTGCTTCTCCCTGATAAGTACTAACTACTCCTTTGGTGATTGTAAACTTACTCTCCTTAGGAGAATCTAACATTACCAAAGTGGCCTCTGATTCTTTGATCATACTGGGTAGAATTAGGCTAAGTGACCATGTTTGTGGTAAACTCTACACCTAAAGGGCAACATCTCATAATCTATTTATTGAATCCATGATAGTCTTGTAAGTTCAAGTTCCACCTTTGTTGAAATAGGTTAGCTAAGATTCATTTCAATGCATAATCTAGCATAGATGGTTGTGTTTCCTTCCATTGTGTCTCTAGAGACACCCAAATACCTTCCTAGGAAGTTATCTATGGTTTCCAAGACTTGCTCACTCTAAAACTCCATTGGGAGTGCATACATTTGGACTCAAACTGAGACAATAGTGGATTCAATTCAGGGATCAAATCCCACTCTCCAGGGTTGAACAAATAATATTTTTAGGTCGTGGTTCCTATTTTTTTATTTGAATGCCCTATCTTTGTTGACTAGTAAGAAAAAACTAATAATGAAATATCCATTACTAATAAACCACATAGGATACTCACCAAGAGGCTCCCAATTCATTCGAACCCATGAATGCAAGAATATCAGGATAGGGCGAGTACCCATGAATTTGTAAAACATATCATGATTGACTATAGATAAGATTATTTATTCTGCTATGCTTTGCTCAATGACAATATTTGGTCTTGATTCAGACTGTGGTAAGCATCCATTTACTCCTTGATGTGCATCCTTTCTCATTGATCTTATTCTAGCAACCAAAAAGAGCATTTTTAGTTATGTTTATCTTTCTTCTTTAGTCTTTGTTTGAGGTTTCTCCTTCAACAAATCTATAAATGAACTATCTATCTGATAGAGTTTATAGAGGTGCTATCATTGGGAAATCTTAGGGTAACATTCTCATCTAGGATTTTTCCTCCATAACCTTCCAAAATCATCTAGGGCTTTTTTCTTAATCAACACTCCAAAAAATTATATTATTGGTAAATTTCTCCATGATTTTATTTAATATTTTTTCTTTGATAGAAATCCATGGATCATCCAACTAAGGAATGCATGCTATTATGAGTTCCATAAAAGATATGAAATTATTAGATATGCTACTTTTACAATAGGTTTTTCAAAATATAAGGATGAGATGATCACTCCTTTATAACCATTTGGATCAACTCTTGTTCCTGAAATAAATGAAGAGTTCATATATGATTATGATAGCATATCTAGATATATGAAGAAATACATGTTGAAGTAGCAAATTTACCAAACTACGAATTACATTTAAATTACATCTTTAGCATGGTCAATTTTTTTACAAATGTGTGTTAGAGGTGTCTTTTCAATGATTAAAGAAGTTTTCAATAAACAAAATATTGAGTACTACTTACAAAGATACACTCAGGTCAAGTGAAAGTTATTAAAAGCTTGAGTTAATGGTGATGGGAATGCCTTAGAAAAAAGTTCTTTTATTCTTGAGGCAAATTTTAAATTAAAATTATAAAATTTAATACAATTTATATTTCAAATCAAGTTTACCAACTTATAATTTGTATAAAATTGTATTTTTAATAAATTTAAATTAAACTTTATAAATTTGATATAAAGTATACTTATTTTATGAGTTAAAAAAATACATCATATTCAATGGCTTGAAGCCTAACATGTGTATTATAGTATCATTCTAGTGACAAAAAATCCTTAGGGTCAAATCAAAGATTAAAAATATAGCAGATGGAAATTGAGGGCCAACCCTAATGATATTTCATAGGACACAAATGAGTCATGTATTATTACCTTGTCTAACATATTTATACTATAGTATCTTTTTTTTTTTTTTTTAAAGCAAAAAACCCTTTGCGGGGCTGCCTTGGTCTAAGAGACCATGAACAAGGGGTTCTACACCGTCAAAGTCACCCGGGGTCGCACCCGACCCTACCCACACCAACATTATCAATTGGATTTTGGGTACCCAATTCAGATTTTTTGGTAGGGTGGATATTCAAACCTGGGACCTCCCTTGGAGGATTGCCCTCTCCTCTCCAAATCACCTACAACACCTGGGTGTAAACTAATTTATAGTGGAAAACACCCCTTTCGAGGTGCCACTTTCAACAGGTTGGGCATAGGAGGAATGGAGCCTTGTCGGCCTCTACCATAGGACATTCCTAACTATACCTTATATCTACAGGATGGAGACAATGGGAATGGAACCTGGTTCGGACTCTACTAGCACCCAGGACATTTACCACTACACCACAACAAGCAGATTAAAAACTAATTTATAGTGGAAAACACCCCTTTTGAGGCGCCACTTTCAATAGTTTGGGCATAGAAGAAATGGAGCCTTGTCGGCCTCTACCAGCACATAGGACATTCCTAACTATACCATATATCTGTAGGATGGAGACAAGGGGAATGGAACCTGGGTCGGCCTCTACCAGCACCCAAGGCATTTACCACTGCACCACAACAAACATATTATACTATAGTATCTTTGTTATGTGGTCACCACTAACATTCTTTGGATTCAAAGATTAAAAGTGTAATGGAAATTTTGGGTCAACTCTAATGATGTATCATGAGAAACAATTGACTCTTATTATTACTTTGTATGATGCAAGTCTATATAAAATTCTTAGTTTCAATCTACTAATATAATAAACATAAATAAATTGTAACTCAAGTGTTTTTAAAAAAAATAAACATTGGATGATGGAACTTTCTTGAATTTGACTTTATTAGTGTTAGATTTTTATGGTGTATGCCAAGGGAGAACGCAATTACAGAATATAAAATATGTAAAAATGTAAGATGCTGAAATATGCTATTAATGGAAAGTGACTAAAATGATACAATGTTGTATGGAGGAAATGAACACTCTAGAACTGATGCCAAAGAACTACATTGTACTCCATCACCAATCTATATGGTTATGTACCCAGTATACCTACTACTACCTACAAAAATATATAATCACTCACTATGAGGCACTTTATATAGAAATATGGATTGCTTGGCCAAAACTCTACTTAGTTGTACAAGGGGACACCTTGCACATAGACACTTGTGCATTTATTATATTGCTTGAAGTAACTAGCTAACTACCCCCTAAAGTAATCTACTACTATAGTTATGTACGAAGGGTGGTACATTTACATGACCCAAATGATGTAATATAATCTAACACCCCTATATTACATTATTTGGGTATTGAAGACTTTAGTATTCAATATGGATCTTCTTCTCGTTATTAGTCTTTATCTTCAACAGGGACATCATCTTCTTCTATCCAGTTTCCTTTGTCTGAATCTTGATGAGTTTTATCATCTGGTTCTATTTCTTCTTCAGATTGTAGGTGGATGAGTAGGGCATATTGTTGTGGTCCTCTCATCCTTTTTATTTTGAAACTTCTATTTCTTTGCTTGCTTTTATGATAACTCGGATTTTGGTTTTCTGCAACATGTTCCTCAAGAAATGTATTAGTTTTATTTTGAAATACAACAATGTCGTGTGAGATCTCAATAGTGTCTAAGGTGTATGTATTTTCATGGAGAGATCCTCTAGCTTCTATATTTCTTTTATTCTTAATGAGACATGTATTAACTCTATTTATGTATCTAAAATCAACCATTCTATTTCTTTCTACTAGCTTGCCTATTGAAATAAGATTGAATGTTAATCTAGGAACATATATCACTTTTTATAGTAGAAAGTTTGAAAATGATTTGCTTGATGTTACACACCCATATACATGGATAGGATAAGTCTTGCTATCTTCTATTCTCAATTTGTAACCATTAATAACTTCAACACATTCAAACCATTGTAGATTTCCTATCATGTGATTACTAACATCTGAGTCAATATACCAGATGTTCTTTTGTTTTTTAGATTGGTTTATGCTAGAACTTATTTTGCATTTGAGACATGATGTATTATGTGTATTTTGTTCTTGCATTATTTTGTGATAATATTCTCTTATTTCCATTGTAATATGAAGTATTTTTATGACCTTTGTAGTAGTCTTCCTTATGACCCCCTAGTTTAAGATATATGAGTTGGTTTGATAAAACTTATTCAAGTCTTATCTTTTGTAGAATACCTTATTTATCTTTAGTTAAGATATGTGAACTAATTTGATAAAACCTTTCTTATAATTAGGTTTTTTAGGCTTCCATAAATATCCCTAATAATTAGAATATGTTAAGTTCACCTTCTAAGTTGAGTTTGTAATATTTTAAGAATAATCATTTTTTAAATTTTTGCCTTATCTTTCCCAATGAAGTAATGCTTTAATTGTTGGATTTATTTTTGTCTCCTTAGAATGAGTATGAGACAAAATTTTACCAATTAATTCCAACTCTATATGTAGGCAATTGATTTGCTTCTTTTACCAATAGATTAATTTTTCTAAATTCCAAGTTATGTATATAGTTTGAAGTAGTATGCTTTATATCTCCCTACTTTTGGAATATTAGAAAATAATGGTATTTGCAATTTAATAATGATTTAATCAAGGTTGAAAACCTTATATTTGCCAAATATTGCAAATATTATATTATGTATATATTCCAATTTATGTATATAGTTCTAAGTAGTATGCTTTATATCTCCCTAATTTTAGAATATTAGAAAATAATGGTATTTGCAATTTAATAATTATTTAATCAAGGTTGAAAACCTTATATCTCCTAAATATTTCAAATATTATATTATGTCTATGCACCTCAATAATTATTCTTTTGAATATAAACTTGATTTATTATCTATTAATTATTGGCTGAATTTGTATCATCTAGTGCATAGTAAACCTTATAAAAATCACCTTATAGCTCCTTTTAGATTTTAGTAACACAAGTAAATAACCTTCATAATATGAGCGCACAATATACCTTAGTAATATTTGTGTATCATCTTCTCTTGATACGTTGAGCCAATAAATTTGGTGGTAGTGGCAGCTTTTGAAATGTGGCACTAATGAGTATTTAATGCTCTCTTTGATCAATGATGGTTTCCTCTTTGTATGGCACTTGTTTCCTTATTGAATGGTGCTTGTTTCCTTATTGAATGGTGATTGTTTCCACCTTGAATTACGCTTGGTCAATGTAAGTAATATTCAACTGAAGAGTGCTGGAGTTGTTGGTTTATGACAGGCCTTTAATGTAGGCTTACCCCTCTTGAATGACACACAGGCTTGATTTAGCTCCTTCCTACAACTATGCTTCCACACCTTTCAATTCTTGACCTTGATTTTACTTTGTCGTTATTTCTTCCCCTAAGTTGGGTGCTTTAAATAGAACAGATTCCTTCCAACTTCGGATAAGTGTCACATGGGAGTTACAATGAACATAGGCATTGATATTATTTCAACATTCATTCTTGTGTGCAATGATGACTTAAGTAACCTCCTCAATGATTTTCGTAACTCCTCAAGGTAAGTGTTGGATTATCCCTTGAGTGTGAGGAATGAGATGGCACCTAGAGTGTTTGCACCAAGTGGCACTCAAGGTATTTGCATGTAAATACTTTCTTGAATGTTATAACCTTCCTCTTGCTTGTTTCTTCACACTATTTGTTGACTCGTTTTGTTTCTTTGAAAACAAGTTACCATATTCTTGCATACTATTTTTATGGTCGGCTCTAGCTGCGATACACTAAGATTCTATGGAGCTTTGAATGATGATATTATGGCTTATTTGAGTGCTTCTTCTAGGTGTATGTTCTCTCCAAGCTATGGTCTTGGGTATAACACATTTTCCCTTATTCTCTTATGCTTTAAATATTTTTATTAAGTGTTGCATTTTTAGTGTAGATAATACCTTTGTAATGGCTCCTTGTACTTGGCTTAATAATGTTGTTATGTCCACGTTGGTAGATGTATATTTTGATGTAGATAAGCACCTTCTAATGTAGACCTTAATATTGTCCTTTCTCCACATAGATACTGATCAATAATAGCATTCTTGTGTTGATTTTAATATTACAGGTGAATGCTTGCTACTAGGTGATTGATTTGACGCGGAGCAATGGTGTCTTTAGGAACCTTGAATTTTGAGAAAAATGAGTTATTTGGTGGCTCTCTTCTATTGTTAGAACTCTGACCTTATACCTATTGAGGTGATGATCATGTTTCTTGTTGTAATATGAGAACTTTTGTCCTTGAACGGATAAAAGTGGTGCCTATAATAGTTAGAATTTTGCACCAATATGATGGAAAAAATGTCTCCCTTTTTGAAATGCTCTTTATATTTTTGATGAGGCAATTCCTTGAGCAAAGTATTGATGCCTTCACTAATTACTATTAGACAACTGATTTCTAATTTTTTCACTTGGATAATTTAGTAACAATGAATCCAAGCTAATGCACATAGTATGCCCCTTTTGAAGTAGTAATTTATGCACTAAATTTTACCTTTAATGAAGTCTTTAGTGCACCTCAAATATGAGACTCACCAAGTCTCAATTTGTATCGTCTATCACTGATTTAATGGATGCCTTCTTCTTATCCACTCCTTGGAGGAATTTTGATCTAATTGGTGGCTTCTATAGGCCACAATAACTTGCAGGTATTGAGTTCTAAATAGTGTCTTTAGACACTTTGATATTTGCATATTTTTGTGTCCTTTATCTTAACAATCAATACACAAAATAACTCTTTGAGAGTAACTAGTTAAAGAACAACTAGTATAGTGCAATGAATCAATAATGCCTTCAAATTAATGCACTTTTAAAGGTAACAATAATATCACCTTATTGCTCCTGTAAATAACCTCTCAAAGTAGTTTCAAATGCACTAATGATCATTATTTTTTTTTTTTAATGTAGTCCTCTTCTCAATAATTAGATAATGGGAAGAATGTATCTAACTCCTATTAATGTGCATGTATTGAACCTTAATAGAAATTATCTTTTACACTTTATTTGAGGACTTAAAATGCAACATTCTATTTTGCAACTTCCAAATTCTAATAAGGTGTTAAATGAAAGTTAAGTAGTAATTCGAATTAAGTGTTTAAGTAATGAACCATTTGCACCTAAGTTGCTTACCTTTGATGATTAATATCTTGATGAGTCGATTAACCAAATTTCTTGTCTGGAATAGTGGTTTCTCATAGCTATGAATGCTTCTAGTCTACTACTCTAAAATTATAGTAGATGATTTCAACTTCTCCTTTAGGATCTGGCATGGAACTTCGAAGTCTTGTATCTAGTAATGTTATCTTGATTGTTGCCCTTTAGCAATCAATATAGTCACTAAAATGTTTTCCTTATTAGAACCCTTTCAGTATTTTGTTGTGAATCCAACAAATATCTAGCTCTGAAATGTGTCTTCTTTAGCTATGAAGGGCAATATCCAAATATTCTTGGATTTGGTAGGTTTCTTCTATTTGAGTTCTTCTTCAACCTCTTTATCAGGTTTTGACTTCAAACATGATTTTCTTCTAAATAATATGAAGATATTGAGGTCTTAACAAATCTTCTCTCTAAATTTTAACAATTTATTTGCCAAATATTTCTCATTTGGGATTGTTGTCGGATGGCGATAATTATCCCAAGTCTTTCACTATATTTTATAGTGAATTTTTCCAATGACTTCTCTTAGGAACTTTTTTGATGGCTTCTCCAATTTCTACAATGAGGCTATCCAATACTTCTTCTTGTTTCTCCTTGATACCTCTCCAAGATATTTAGTCTTGTAGCTCTTCTTAACGAGACCTTTCCTTTAACCTTCAACTACAGAAGTGTTGGCAATGAGATCTTCACAAATATCTAGAATAGGACTTTTGATAGTCTTTCTCTATCTATTTCAAAGATGGAAGTTCTTCAATAAGATATTTTATGGGTCTCTTAAAATTATTCTAGAGGAAGTCTTCAATCAGAAAAGAATATCACCAATCTCCTATATTTCATGGACTCTTCTCTGGAGTTTTCTTTAGGATAAAGGCTTCTATGACATTTTCTTCTAGATCAAGTTCTATGGACTTTTCTTTTGCAATGTGCAGATCTGCAACAGGGCTTCCTTTAGTTTCCTTTTTTTGCAACAATATATTAGTAATATTATTATAAGTCTTATCAATAATGAATCTTCACTAGTTGATTTTTCAATCTAATGTAACGAATGTTGAGTCATAGTCTTCACAAGTTTTCTATAACTTTGAGGAAAGACTAGCCAAATGCAATCTCAAAAATTTTAGAACTAAAATTTATTTTTCCTCTTTCTCTTGTGATGATGTTTGCATGCAACAACACACAATGAAAGATAATCCCTTATGGATATCCCTAATTCTATCGAATTATTGTGGCTCCGATACCACAATTAACTTTTGATAGTGTATGTCAAGGAAGAAAATAGTCATAGGATATAAAATATGCAGAAATATAAGATGATGAAATATATTATTAATGGAAAGTGAAAAAAATGATACAATGTAATATGAAGGAAATGAACACTCTAAAACTGATGCCAATAACTACATTGTATCCATAACCAATATATATGATGATCTACACAACACTACTACTACCTATAACAATATATAATCACTCACTATGAGGCCTTTATATAAAAATATGGATTGCTTGACCAACACTCTACCTAGTTGTACAAGGGGAAACCTTGCACATTTACAACTTATAGATAGCTAACTACCTTGGGTGGTACATTTACATGACCCAAATAATGTAATATGCTCTAACAGCTTGTACTTGAATTAATGGGTCAGGGATACCAAAGTACTTGAATTAATGGGTTAGGGATACCTTATATTTGGTATAGGCTATATTCAAAATGATTTTAGCTACCAAAACATATTATGACAAGTTATTTGGAGCTAGTTGTTGCCTAGGCATGACTTGTATTGTTTGATATATTTAGTTATATTATGTGAAGTAGGGATGAAAGTAACCTGTCCAAAACCTTCTCTTTCTACAAGATTATCCTTCCATATTATTCCTTTAATATTGCTCTTTGATATTATCTACTTTTATGCTCTTTCTACTATCTTTCTTATCTACTTTTATGCTCTTTCTACTATCTTGCTTGTTGAGGTAGTGACTTCTCAAAATAATTCCATATATTTTACTTGTTAAGGTAGTGACTTCTCAAAGAAATTCCTTGTTGAGGCTCAAATAAATTCCTTCTATCTTCCTTGTTGAGGTAGTGACTTCTCAAATAAATTCCTTCGAGATTTTTTTTTTCTGCTTATCTACTTTCTACTATCTTGCTTGTTTGCTTCTTTTTTGAGGTAGTGACTTTTGGGTGTAGATTTTATTTAAAATTCTCCATATTTCTTCTAAATTATTTTTACATTGAGATAAAACTAATCCTATATCTTCTTTATTTTAATTGAGATAAAACTAATCCTATATCTTTATCTCATCCTATATCTTAACTAACTCCATATCTTCTTTATTTTTTTTAATTTTTTTTATCGTTTAGCCCTTCTTTGTTTGCATATGATAAAAATAATCCCATATCTTCTTTATTTTTTTATCGTTTAGCCTTTCTTATTTTTTTTCATTGAGATAAAACTAATCCCATATCTTCTTTATTTTTTTATTGTTTAGCCCTCCTTCCAAGATGCTTGTAAATCCTAAAACATGTGAATTTTTCCTTGTTACATTCACTTTTGGTAATAAATTTCTCTAGATCACACTAATTTTTCCTTGGTACATTCATTTTTTTTAAATATTTCTCAAGATCACACTAATTTTATGCTCTTTGAGATTACTTAAATTGAATTTCACTTTTATAATAAATTTCTTTAGATCACACTAATACAAGCCAAGTGGAGGTGCTTTTCAAAAACTATCTACTAGATCTACTAGTTAAGTTCTTGCATTGACAACTTGTTTAGACAAACTTTTGAAGGTTTGGTTTCAAAAAAATCAAGTATGTGGTGAAAATAAGTATAAATGAGTCTAAAATGCTGATGAAAACCTAGAGCCAAAAAAATTATGTTTTCCAAGAAATTTTGATGTTGCATGCATAGGTTCCTGTGTGGGGTTTGGTGGCTTGGTTTCTATTAAATGGCCTCTGGACATTCAGTGGCTTCAACTCCTATCGAAGTTGCTGGACTTAACAATGGCGTGCAACAAAGAGCCAAGGAAATTTGTCCCAAAAGTCTTCCACGAGGTAATGCCCTTGTTCCTGATGTTATCATTCCATTAGAGGATTTTAATAAATCTTGTAGTTGGCTAGAGAAGAATATGCTTATTGGTTATTTTCTGGGATGAATTCCCAATGAATCGCTAATCCATGGATGGATTCAGCATTATTGGACTCCCTATGGTATTGAGGTTGAAGGAATCCAAAACCTAACAAAAGGGTTCTTTCTGTTTTGTTTCCCTGCTCCTGAGCATGCACAGGCAGTATTTGACCATGGCCCTTGGTATGTCCGCAATTCCCTACTAGTTTTCCAGCCCTGGACCTGGGAGTTTTCTATCGAAGAGGGTGCATCCCTTGAGGTGCCTATTTGGGTTGAGCTCCCTGGTCTACCGGTGGCTCTTTGGCCTTTCTTGGAAACCCTAGTTGCCCCATTAGGCCACTTTGTCTACATAGAAAATCCAAAGTTTTTTGGCGTTCGACCCTTTCGAAGGGTTTGTGTGAAAATTGATTTATCCAAAGACCTCAAGGATCATCTCACCATTAATATTGGGGATGTCTCATTTGTTCAGAAGTTGGTTTACATAAACCTGCCGAACACTTGCTACCACTGCCAGTCGATAGCGCACAAGATTAAAGATTATCCTCTCATGGAGGGGCATTTCAAGAATAACAAAGTTATGGCCAACCCTCCAAGCCTTGCACCTGTAGCACCATCTCGGGCCACTCAGGGCGAGCAGAGAACCACGAATAATGGTTCTCAGGAGTCCTGGACCACTGTTGCTAAAAAAATCACCCCATCAAGCCTTTGGTTAAGCCGACAGGATAGAGGATGGCCCCTTCATTGCATGCACACAAAAAAATGGACATGTAGGTTGCAGCTACTGAGTCCCTCCATGGACCCTCTGCTTTGATGGAGAATGCGAGGCTTCAGCATAAAGTACAAGCTACCCTTGAGACGGTGCGTGCGAGAAGATCTCGTAGCCCCAACAGTGACAAACATCCATTTAGCATGTTTTTGGAAGGCAATCATGATCGATTCCTCTCGAACACATACTCCTCGCTTGGGGAGTTAGGTGCTTTAGAGGATATTGATGGTGATATGCATCTAGACTATTCCTCATGATATTTCTATCATGGAATGTCAGAGGGTTGACGGACCCGATCCGTAAGTATTTGGTCCATAGCGAGGTTGATAGTCTTTTTCGTCAGCACGACAGGTTTGATTTTCTTTGCTTACAAGAAGTCAAAATTTTTGCTTTCAATTTACAATGTGCATGTTCTTTTATTTGGCCTGGCAGCCAGTTCTATTCTACTAATCATTCTCTGGGTCGAGGAGGAGTTGTCACCTTCGTGGCTCCCACCTGGCAGTCCCATCTGGTTACTTGGGGGGTGGATCCCTCTAATCAGGCTGTGTGGACCCTTTTTGAAATTGATGGACATTCCTTCAGAATTGTCAATGTATATGCTTCCAATCATGCCCCCGAACGATGTGCTCTTTGGCGATGGTTGGCCTTGTCTTTACCCTCCGCTGTCTGGTTGCTCTGTGGTGACTTCAATATGATAGAGACAACTTCTGATAAAGTGGGCCGCCTCCCAATGCGGTGGTGCACTGGGGAAAGAGAAGCTTGGTTTTTTATGAAGAACAAGTTGGGTCTTGTTGACCCCAATGCATGTTCTTCTTCCAAGGATTTCTCGCACTCGCTTTGGTTTTCTTGGTCCAATTTTCAAAGTGGAGATGATCGTATCTTAAAACGGCTTGATAGAGCGATGCTTACGGATCACTTTGGGTTCAATTTTTAGAACATTGTGCAATTCGCTCCTCCGATGGCTGCTCTTCCTGGCACTACTATGTTGGATCATGTGCCCATTATATTCAACATCTCTTCAAACCCATTTCCAGCCAAGACATTTCACTCTCAGTTTTTCTTGAATGTCTCTTTCCTTCAACATCCAACCTCGATTGCACATATTGTTAGGGTTTGGAACCTGGTTCCATGACCATCCGGGACCATGGGTTGGATTGCATGGTGGAGTGATGCCATTGCTCGCACAACCACCTTGCTTCATGCTCTTGGGGTCAAGCTTGCTCAACTACGTAAGCACTCCAATTTGGCGCTGAAGCATGAGTTTGCCAAAGCCTCGGTTAGACTTGATGCATCCCCCTCAGTGTCCCTCTGCAATAACATGTTGCAATCCTTCGGCATGAGCTTAAGAAGGTTGAACTCTATGAAGCCAGAGGTGCTCAAATCCGTGCCCGAATGCACTGGCTCAAAGTCGAAGATAGGGTCTCCAAGGAATTCTTTCAGTGCCTCAGACCGCCCAGGCAAGCGGTTCAGTTCAAAGCCATTATGGATAATGGCGAATGACTTACAGAGTTGCCTGACATTTCCAAGGTGTTTGTTAGCCACTATCAACAGGTTTTTGTAGCTCAACATCTCTCGTATGAGAGACTGCAAGCACTGGAGGAGTGTTGCTCCGTGGTTCCCAACAAATTATCAACCTCCCAGAAAGAAGCCTACGAAAAGCCTCTTTCCTTAGAGGATCTTGTTGAGGCTCTATCCCACATGGCCAATGACAAAGCGCCAGGTCTGGATGGTTTCCCTTGTGAATTTTATAAAACTTTGTGGGATTTGATTGGCCCAGACCTTCTACGAGTTTATCAGGAAGCCATGTTCACTGGCTCCTTAGGGTCCATTATTAATAGAGGTAACATAAAATTCATCCCCAAGCCTGGAAATCCTGAGGTGATCACCAACTGGAGGCCTATCACTCTATTGAATGTCAGCTACAAAATTATTTCTAAGGCCCTTGCTCTTCGGCTTTGGCCTCTACTTCCTATTATTGTGAGACATGAGCAAACAGGTTTCATTCGTAATCGATATATTCTGGATAATGTCCTTGCAGTTTGGGAAGGCATGGAATGGGCTCGACAGTCTCAGCAAGAGGCCCTGTTTATCAAAATTGACTTTGAAAAAGCATATGATAGAATTGAATGGCATTTCATTCTATCCATGCTTACAACACTTGGATTTGGTCCTGGCTTTGTTCAATCTATGAAGATGTTGTTTACACATGCTTCAACGGTTCTCACGTTGAATGGTGTTCAAACAAAGAGCATTGGCCTGTTCAGGTCTGTTCACTAGGGGTGTCCTCTTGCCCCCTCCCTCTATGTGCTTGCGGCTGAAGCATTTGGTTACCTTCTTGCCCACAAAGCCTCACAAGGGCTGGTTAAGGGTATTTCCCTACCAGGGAGGCAAGGGCAACTCATTAATGGTCATTTTGTTGATGATTCCTTTTTAACTCTCAGTGAGGATGAGGTTTCTATCACATAGGCTCTTTCCTACCTGGATTTGTTTTGCAAGGCTTCTGGTTCCAGCATTCAGTGGAGGAAGACTGCGTGTTACAGGTAATCCTCCAGTCCCCTTCCACCCTGGCTTGAACACTACCAGTGGATGTGGATTCAATCGGGGAGATGTTCAAGTTTTTGGGCATCCCCTTTGCTTTTTAGAGTACCCCATCCCAGCTTTGGGATTATGTGGTGCAAAGAGTGGAGGAAAATCTCACTTACTGGGTCACCAAGAAGTTGTCCCTTGTGGGTAAATTCCAAATATGTTCTAAAGTTCTTGCCAGTACTCATGTTTATTATTCCTCCTATTGGGTTCCTTCTCAAGCTTGCTATAAGAAGTTGGAAAAACTTCTGCGGGATTTTCTCTGGTCCAGTTCTTCTCAGAAGCATGGCTTTCACAGAGTTGCTTGGGAATTATGTTGCCTCCCTAAGAGCTCGGGAGGTTTGGGGCTGTTCAATTGCTACCATCAAGGTCTGGCTCTCAGTGCCAAGTGGATTATCAAGGCTCTTAAAGGTGTTGAAGCCTGGAAAGTTTTGATTCGGAATTGTGTTGCCACAAGGTTACCATTTGGCAAAAAATATTGGAAGGGGTTGGATCTACCCTCCATACTTGTAGCTCCTGTTCCTATTAAAATTTTTGGGTCCTTTGTGACTCAAAGTATTTGGTGGGCCTGGGAGTCTATCAAGCCCTGGCTCCATTGGAAAGGTGTTGGTCACCACCGTGGGGCAGCTGTAGCGGATATGAATATATGGTGGTCCCCTGTGGTTCAATATCAGGGACAACCACTCACCCAAGTTCAATGGATTCATGCTAAAAAATTATTTAAAAAGGGCATTGTGTCTATTTCTGACTTTTGTTGTAGGCAGACTCGAGATTGGATCCCTTGGGAGATTTTTCAACAACAACATGCCTTAAAGCCCATAGATAAAGCCACTTATGATATGGTTACCAATTGTACACCCTTTTCCCTTTGGCCAAAGCTTGGTCAGGTTGTCCAACAACCTTGGTGGAAAGAGTGGGAATGGTATAAACATGTGCCTATGTTTAATTACATGACTAAGCAGGGTTATTGTTGGCTTTCACCCAATCTCCCAATGGTACCAAAGCTCAATGGGCACTGGGATTTGTTCTCATCCAAGTCTAGATGGTGGGCATGATTTCAGATTACTTGGGCCCCATATATTGAGCCCAAGCAGGCCATTTTTACCTGGAGTTTGTTGTTTCATGGTCTACCACTTGGCCAGAGGCTTAGGCACTTGGGAGTTGACAATCCCACTTGCCCTTTCTATGGGGAGGCAGAGTCTACTTTGCATATTTTCTGGGACTGCAACAGAGCAAGGATGGCCTAGGAGTGGATGGAGTCTTTTTTCTGGTCGTTCTTGCATTCTCCGTTAACTTGGCTTCACAATCTGTTGGGGGATCCACCTGATTTTTCTCAACCTCTGTTAGAATTCTGGAACATCTTTAGAATTAGCATTCTGTTTCATATTTGGAAAGCCAAAAATGAGATAGTTTTTTCAGATAAAACTCCCTCTATTATTTTCTCTCTTTTAGATAAGCTGATGGTATTTCATGATGCCTGGTTACAGATTCGGGTGCAAGCCGATAAGGCTGCAATGGAAATCAAACATCTTCAGGAGCTGATTGACTATTGGGGCAATGCTCCATGTGTTGTGAGCAGAGTCCCCCTAGAGCCTGAACAACATGCCCATTCCAGATCCCGACAGCGTCGTCGCCCACCACCGGATAGGTGGGACCGACCAGCCTCTAGGGCTCGCACACAACCGTCTGGTAGAAGCACGCAGGGATTGCCACTCTCAAACACTTCTTAGCAGTCTACTGATTGGGGAGCTCACCCACGATCTGATTCATTTCACTGTGAGGATGGTTGGGGAACTCACCCACGTTCTCCCTACCAAGTTGGTTGTCAGAAGGGTGGTGATGGTGATGCCAGTAATGGATGGAGCACGGGCATTGATGGTGGTATAGCTGCGCATACAAGTTGGAGCACTCCTAGTGAGGCTCCACTGAGTCCAACTCGCCAGCCTATTCTTGAGACGCATGTCACGATGCCAGGGTTGGGTTGGAACAATTAATGGCTGATGTGATTTATTTTTCTTTTTGTAGTTAAGCCCGCCTATATGTAGTCTTCTGGCGGTGAACCTTTGAACTATGTCCAAGCTGTCATATCAGCCGATTTCTTTTGCACTATGTCCAAGCTGTCATATCAGCCGATTTTTTTTGCACTATGTCCAAGATGTCATATCAGCCAATTGTATTTTTAAGGCTTGTATTTAATATAATGCTTTTTTCATTCAAAAAAGCAACATGAATCATATGATGTTTAATATAATAAACTATATTTTGACAATGAATAATACTTCTACGTTATATTGTCATCAATTTATTAGACATATCTTTATCAAGGACTTTGACTTATTTTTATGAAATATAGAATAAAATTCACATCCGTTCATCCTTTTGTAGTATTGCTTATGTATAAAATCCATTTGAATCATATATAAAACATAGGATAAAATTCACATCCTTTCATCCTTATGTAGTATTGCTTACGTATAAAATCCATTTGTATCATACACTCCATAACAAAACTATGATTTGTGATGTATGTAGGTAGAGCAAAAGGTTTTCTTATAAAACGAAACATTTTGATAATAAGAAAGAGGCTCCAAGATACCGGTCCCCAATTGCATGTTCTTCTAAATGTAAAATCATATAAACTTGAATTAACAGGCATGTAAGTGACCCTTTAATATGTAGTAGGGATAGGGAAAGAATGAGGAGTTTATCATGAAAATCATAATAGAAATGCCCTTACCCAAGGCTCAGTGTCTTTGTCCGATCAATCTTCACTGGGCTATTTTCTCAAGCATCCTGCCCTATGCATATTTTTGAAAACCATCTTTCCCACTGGTGCACTTGGAAACAACTACTCTTCATTAGAGTACGAAGCCTCGAGACGATCTTACACAAGTCAAGGGTTCGAGTCTCTTGAACACCTAAGTAAAAGATGTTAAAAGGTTATCCAAAGGATGAGTCCCATACCCCAGGTCAAGGTGAGGATAATGGATAATGCCCTTAACACTCGATAATGCCTTAGGTGAGGATAATGGATAATGCCCTTAAATCCTAAGGTGAAGTGAAGGTTTCCAAGGGAAGGGCTATCCAGTGCACCTGGTTTAGCTTCCAGCAAGCACTGAATAGTGACCCAAATAGTGGGGTAAGCACTGGATAGTGTCCTGCAGGTGAAGGGTTGGAGCCCGCTTGACACTAGATAATAACAAACAAATAAATAAACAAATACACAACATTTATCTTACGGGAAGGCAGGCCACGGCGGGGGATCGGGCACTGTCTGGGCTCGATATTGCACTGCCCAGGGAGTGCTCGTGCTCTTTCGAGTCGTCGGGTTCGCTCATCTTCCCTTCCGTGCTGGTTCATCATCTCTTCATATGATGAACTTCTTCCCTTCATTTCCTCGTACATGCTCCGGACAGCATTGCATCGGCAATCCCGTGGCATATTCCGCAATTCGTTGCAGCACCTCTCGGATGGCCGCTCTTCTTCGTCCTCCTCCTCACTCCGACCATACCGCATTCGCCCGCCGCGTACGAAGTCGCGGCAGTCCGAGAGCCGCTTGGGGTCACATCGAGTCTCCTGGTTTTTCTCCTCGTCTTCTTCCCTCCCACACTCTGTCTTGCAATTTTTATTAGACTGCATTGTTGTTAATTGAAGTTCCATGTGATTCTAAATAAGTGAGTAGATTTTTTCCTTCATTATTTTTAAGAACACATTTTCACTAGCTTTTCCTTTAGAGCTAGATTTCCTTTAGAAGCACCATCAAAATTAATTTTTATAAAACCAATTTATGCAGATTTCTAATATGTTTCCTTATAAATTGCAAACTCTATGATATGAGATCTTTTGGGTAGAGTTCTTTTCCTAAACAATTTCATTGCATCAAGAAAACCTATATATTTTTAAGTTCCAATTTGGAGTTCCAAAATCTTAACCCTTAAGACCGCTTGAGTTGGACCTCCAATTGTATAGTATAAAAATGAAAGTATTTTACCTTTTATAGGGGAGAGGAACATATTAGTAGATTTGAGACACTAAATCTCAGTTTTTACAACGTTTTAATGTTTTTTTTAAATGAAAAACAATATTAATTGTTTCATCTACTATTGGTTCTGATTTGCCAATGATTGTATATTTGCAAGGTTATCTCCTACCTAAGTGGCTATTCTTTGCTTTACTATGATAGCATTAGCTTTTGTTTTATCAACTTGATCAAGATGATCCTTTTTTTTTTGCAACATTTACAACTTTCTCTCATGTAGTGGAATCGACTCTTTAGCTTATTTATATTTTTATATATATAGCATGTCTACTTAATCATTTGGGTTCCATACCTACTCAAGCACTTCTATGATTGACTATTGCTCTATTTATCTCTACTAATCTATCATTCCCACTACTTTTCTTTATAAATAACATCCCTTTCTCTAACCATGTTCTCCTCAATCATCATTTATTGAATTTGACTCTCCAATGAAGCAATTTTACTATTATTTTCATTGACTTCCTCCTTTGAAGGTACTAATTTGATTTCATCTATAAACCTTTGATTATACTCTTCGTTGGCCTAAATGGAGGTCTTTATTTGATTGAATTTTGTTGTTAACTCCTTGGTTTTTAACTTCCCTTCTCCCACTTATGGTAGAACCTAAGGAAAATTATGATAAACATTTTGTTTGCTTGATTAGTGAATTGAATCATTTCCTCTAGAAGTGGCCTTGCTAAAATCAATTGATATTATTGATGTTGAATAATTCTTGGCTAAAGCAAGTCTATCACCTTGCTATGATCTTATAAAGCCGATGAAACACGAAGTTTTGTATCTTTCAAGACCATTTGACTCCTTACTTTGCTAGTTCTTTAGTGACTTCTTGGTTGCATATTTATTAGTTTTCTCTTGCATCATCCTATTTTTTTTTTTATGGAGTTTGGGGATTTGATTGAAATCTATCTAGAAATTGAATCATGAGTTAGTGGTTTGAACAATCTTATTGAAAGTTGTCATTGCTTTGAATGGCTCAAGACCATATTTACTTATAACAATGAATGAGATGAATCATTTATTGGTTTTTGCTTTAATAGTAATGAAGGTGAATAAGGGATGGGTAGAATGTTAGAAAAACTATCCATTGCTTGAAGTAAAATGGAAGAAAAACGTGATAGGGAGAGATAGAAAGTGTAGATTGAGAATATGATGAATGAGTTGGGGAATGAGTAGATGAACACAAGTCTATAGTAGGTTATAGTTGATATGTTGAAATAATTTTAACAAATCAATTGATTGTGATGGGTTGATTATCTTTGTGATGGGAAATTGCAACCTATCCTTTTATAGTGCATCAATCGCTTCTTGATGTTCTTTCTACATTTATTATGTTTTACATGAGAGATATTTTGCTTGAATTTTCCCTATATTTTTTAAGATTCTAACTTCAATATATTCTAACTCATAAAAATCTCTATAGAAATTAGAGGATTTGCTTTCATGGCAATAACCATGGGTACATCAATTACTTTGGTTATAATATGAATGGTGATTATTGGGGTTAAGCCTTCTAAACCAAGTGTTGTTATGGGATAATATACTTCTAGTTGAATTAATGGGTCATGGATACCTTATGTTTGGCTAGGCTATAGTTTTTTAGATATCCCATCTTCTAAATTATTTTAGCTATCTAACCATAATATGCCAAGCTAGTTGGTTATATTATGTGAAGTAGGGGTGAAAGTTACTTGCCCAAAACCTTCCCATTATTCCTTTGATATTATCTACTTTTATGCTCTTTCTACTATCTTGCTTGTTGTTGAGGTTGAGGTAGTGGCTTTTGGGTGCAGATTTTCTTTTAAATTATCCATATAACTTCACCAAGGGCTAATTATTATTAGATTTATCCTCTTGAAATTTATTTTCATTGAGATAAAACTAATCCCACATTTTTTTTTTTTTTTTTCGTTTAGCCTTTCTTCTTCCAGAATACCTTTAATATTGTAAATATGGTCAGTTTCAGTGAGCAATGTAAATAGTATGAGGTCAAGCATCAGTTTTCATGAGCAATGCAAGAAAAATATTGCTTCTAGGCCTCAGGGAAAATAATATTATAATATACCTATTATAATATTCAAGGTGGTCAAATAAGGTCTAAAAGAGCAATAGGAAGGCCCAAGAAAATAATATTATAATTTTATATTATAATATTAAAGGTCTAAAGTATAGACCTAAAATAATTAAATTAATTATAAATTAATTACAATAACTTTTTATAAATTAATTTATAATTTAAATTTAATTAAATAACCCTAAGGTTAGGGTTACAAAGGGCAAGCGATTAAAATTAAGGTGTCGACGTCGACTATATTTTTCACCCGTCGACGTGCTATAGGGGAGAGCACATTGGTATAAATACCAAGTGCTTTGGTAATCCCAAAGTTATCCTTCGAATGAATTAAAATTGGAGTGCATGCAAATTGTGAACTGCATGGAAAAAGAGGAAAATATTTTTTTCTTACATGGCGGTCATCGAACGCATAAGTGGAAGGAGGCTTGGAGCCTCATAGCCAACCGTGGTGATTGGGCCAATAGTAGGTGACTGTGTGCTTAGGGCGCTAACAAATGAGAGGTCATGTGATCAAAACCCACTGGCAATGTTTTGGTAGAGATTCGCATTTTGGTTTTGGCACCCAGGTGAAGCAATAAAGTGCACGAGGCGCTTCTTGCTTCTAAGGTGAGTGCCTAGCTCATGTGGCATGTGGGTCACAACTAGGGTGTTGTGGAAGTGCAAGCGGGAGTTCGAATCCCATCGAGGGTAAAGGTATTTAACTTTTTGGAAAATTAAATTGCTTCTAAAGGTTTAAGGTAACATATTTACTTTTTGCTAAGGGGAGTTATAAGGTTTTTAGGGATAATTATTTTATTGTAATTTTTTATAAAGTAAATTAAGATAGGAGTTATAAGGTTGAAAAAATAAAATTATTTTTTGGTTGGGATAAGCTATGATGTGTTAAATACTTTGAGAAAATATTTAAGGGTTTATAAAGAAAATTATTGTGATTATTTTCTTTAAACAAAATGTTGGCTTATATTTTGAAGTGTAGAGATTATAAGGTGTAATAGAAATTTATTGCTATGTATGGTGAAATATTTTGAGGGATCATTTGAGTTAATTTTTGAGAAGGTATTGCTACCTACCTTTGAGATTGGCAAAGAGGGTGATTGTGATTCAGACAAGTTTTGAGGTCAATTCTTCATCAAACAAAAGGTATGGGCACATATTTCTTGTGAGTGATAGTTGGATGTTATTAATGCTAAGTTGGAGTGAAAAGGTTCTTGTTTGATAAGCATTGTTGAGTAAGCCTTTATATGCATGATTGGTGAATGCTTGAGTGAGAACTTGAGAACTATCTTGAACTAGGGTTTGTTAAAGATCATGAGTATCATTGTTATGTGATATTGTTTGATAAGCATTTTTGGAAAGTGTTAGAGTGATAGTTCAAGTTCTTTGAAATAATTTGTTCTATATTCTGAATTAATTATTGAAAGTGATTGAGTATTGTTGTGAGTGAGTAACATATTGAGTCTCTAACCATTCTCTATATGTTTCTAAGAGTCAAACAAAATTCTGAGTGAAATTTATTTGTGTGATTGAAGAGGTTTTCTAAAAGAGATTGAGTTGATTTTGTATGCAAGTTTTGTAGTTGATTTGAAATAGCTTTTGAAATCTTGTGAGCTAATTTGAGTAAGATTTTATAAAAGCTTAAAGACAAATTTGTGTGAGCTTTTGTGGAAATCTTACAAGAAGGTTTGAGGTAAGTCTTGGTGAAGACTTGTGGACAGATTTGGGATAAGTCTTGGTAAAGACTTGTTGTGCAGATTTTGAGATAGAGATTGAGCAGATTTGTGCTAGACCGATGGATAGTGTTTAGTGTATATTTGAGATAGATATTGAGCATATTTGTGTAGTGCATAGAATAGTGTTCAGTACAGATCTAAGATAGAGATAGAATTGAGTAAGAGCAGACTTTGGAGGCGATAGAGCAAAGGATAGTAGTCTCCAGTGGATAGAGATCCATTAACCAAGGTAGTGTTGACAAAGGTCTTCTAAGTGAGTACAAGGGTCTTCAGTGGAGAGAGATCCACAAGCCAAAGTAGTGGAGGTAGTAGTCTTCTAAGAGGATCACCAGCTAGAGTAAAGGATAAAGAGTTCTCCTGTGGATGGAGATTCACAAACTTGATTAGGGGATTAGTGTCTCCTTTGGATAGAGGTCCATAAATATTGTAATAGGAAAAGTATTCCCAAGAGAATTTGTTGAGAAAATTTTATATGGAATATTTTCTTCGTAGATTAGCCCACATTGCGTGAACCACGTTAAATCATGTCTCTCATGTGTGTGATGCTTTGTGTAATTTTTACTGCTTTAATATTATTGATGTTATCATATGGATTGAAAAGCAAAAAAATATATATTATAATGTTCACCCTCCCTCTTAGTATAAGAACATGTTCTTCATTTAAGTCCAGTATCACACCTCATTTATTAAAACATGTGAATTTTCCCTTTGGTACTTTCACTTTTTGTAATAAAATTTTATAGATCACACTAATTTTATGCTATTTGATCTTACCTAAATTGTATTTTATATTTATTAGATAGAATACAAACCAAGTGGAGGTTCTTTTCAAAAATTATCTACTAGGTAAGTTCTTTGGATGATTTGATTCTTGCATTGACAACTTGTTTAGACAAACTTTTGAAGGCTTCAAAATCAGTCATGTATTGATGTTAATATATGACGTTTAATATGATAAAATATATTTTGACAATAAATAATCCTTTTATATCATATTGTCATCCATATATGACCTTTATTAGGTCTATATTTATCATTGACTTATTTAGATTTTGTCAAAATTTGACTTATTTTTCATCAAGAAAAGGTATATGAAACATAGGATAAAATTCACATCATTTCATAATTATGTGGTATTGCTAGTGTATAAAATTTATTTGTATCATACATTCCATAACAAAACTATGATTTGTGATGTATGTAGGTAGAGCAAAAGGTTTTCCTATAAAACGAAATATTTTGATAATAAGAAAGAGGATCCAAGATGTTAGTCCCTAATTGCATGTTCTTCTAAATATAAAATTATACAAACTTGGCTTAACAATCATGTCAATGAATATTTAATATGTTGTAGGGAAATAATGAGGAATTTATCATGAAAATCATAATAGGAATGCCCTTGCCCAAGGCTCAATGTCTTTGTCCAATCAATATTCACTGGGCTATTTTCTCAAGCATCCTTCCCTATGCATATTTTTTAATTCCATCTTTCCCATTGGTATAGTATCATCCACAATATATATGAACAAAAGTGGGATTATTTTATCTTTAAATATTATTTGAGATGCTTATGGATGCCTTTAGCAATCAACTTTGTATATATGAAAAGGTTTATTTGCCCTTGTGTTAATTTTCTATTGAATGCAACAAAACCAACTATACCTTGTCCACCTCTTTAACATTGGGTTGACCCAAAATAAGTGCAAAATTGAAAAGCTCTTGTTGCATAAATTTTTGGAACTATCGATGGTGTATAATGGTCATGTTTTTATTTATTTAATTTTTAAGATGTCCTAGAGGAATTTACCTCAATCATCGTAGGAAAGTCTCATAGAATCCATTTTGGTTCCTCATGATTGGTATAATTACTTGTTCCTCTATAGAATGATGGATGCTAAGCATTTAACCAATGATCATAGCTTTAGTTCTTATTTCTCCATTCCTTGAACTATATTTTACTGCACAAGCTTCAAAATCTTTAGGTATGGATATGTTTCCTTGACCAAAACTCTTGCTAATCCACTAATCCAGATCTCTTCTACCCTACCCAAATATTGCTTGTAGTATCATATTTATGACATGCATCTCTTCTTACTACTCTCACTTGGTGGATCAGAATTGGGTCAACAATACATTTTTTTAGGTCAACAATACATTTTTTTAGGTCAACAACTAATTTTACAATGTCCACAATGAGGGCAAGATCCATTTAGGATTCTCCAACTACCACACTAGGGGTCACTACTTGTGTCATATGTCTTTACTAGAGAGAATAAAATATCAAAGTGGGTTTACAAAATGATATACTAGAACTCTATTATTTAGAATGTTTATATTGTGGGATACTAATCCCTAATTATACAATTTATGAATAGTAAAAATTATAATTGACACTTAAAAATAAAAAAACTTCCTTTAAAATATAAAAAACTATAGGTTGGCAAAGCTACTACATGGATTAACTCACTTCTTATTAAAATATTATTATCATCAAATATTTAGCGTAGGATTCTACTCAAAAAATGACCTCATGTTACAAGTATAGGGTTTCATTACACATATGCTCTTAAATGCTCAATGCCTCACCATAATACTCAAGATGCAAGGTGGTGTGCATGTTTTGAGTGTGTATTATAGTTTTTTATTTTGTATTTTAGTTTTGTCATTATAACCATTAGGAAACCATGGTTGTGCCTTATTTATTATGTTGTGTAGCTTATTATATGCACATGTCCTAAGCTATTCAACATCGATTTGCTGAGAATAGGGACATCTACCTAATAGCTCTTGCCAACTTTCCAATGAATATTATTGATGTGTCTGCTTCTCAAATATCATCACATTTTCTAAGATTTATTTGGAAACTTATGTTACCTAGTGCACTTAATTATGGTTTCCATCATACATTGAAATCAATCTATCAAGCACACAATTAGATAAATTTTTATTGAATTCTAGTGCTTTTTTATAGCTTTTTGTCGTCATTATTTATTTTCTTGGGCTAGGTACTTAAATTTTTTAATCGTATTTACTTCATGCATATAGGACTATTGAGTTGACATTTAATAGCCAATTAAAAGATAAAAAAAACTTTATGGCTAAAATTTCAATTTTTCTACTAATTTTGATTGGCTATTAAGGTGACATTGCAAAGGTACTTTCTAAAGTAATGCCCACAAATGTACTTTCTAAAGTAATTGTCACTTTTAGAAGCTCTTCATGAAGAGCTTTAGTTCATAAATAATAGAAACATCATAAGACTTCAAAATCAATTACTATAGAACTATTTACATAGATTTTTCCACCTTCTTTATTTTCTTGAGTACCTTCTTCAAGAGTATGCGATAATTTTGAA
Source organism: Wollemia nobilis (assembly GCA_028583015.1). Taxonomy (NCBI): domain Eukaryota; kingdom Viridiplantae; phylum Streptophyta; class Pinopsida; order Araucariales; family Araucariaceae; genus Wollemia; species Wollemia nobilis. Next base: position 145,315 of record JAQPPZ010000854.1, on the reverse strand, counting down.
TCACTTATCCTTGCAACATGGGAATTATTTTAGTTGTTTGATCTTTATAAAATCTACCTTCAAGGTAGAACTCTAAAAGGTTTGAAGGCTAGAAAACCAAATCAAGCTTGGATGGATAAAAAATTGAGCTCCTAGAAAAGCATGAATTATAGTAAAGCATTGTTTACATGTGTATAAATGGATCAAAATCTCACAATAATCTTCCACACTTTGCTTATTAGTATGAATACATCATTTACAATCATAGTCTTATACATCTCATAGATGATATGCCCATCAATACACAAGTTGGACCTCTTTACTTCTTATGACTTACTGAGAATGTTTTTACTCCTAGACTAGAAACCTTAGGGTTCCCATCGACTAAAAATCCTTGGCCACTTTTAGCCCAACAAAATGTTTTTCTTTTGATTTCTATATTGTGCCTCTATAGAGTTGCCATTGAATGTGAATTTATATTCTTCAAATCTTAAAATATTCAATCAACACTAATATTTAGATATGATATTCATTAGATATTATATATGAGTTCTAGATCCAAATGATTTCAAAGAAATTGCACTTGGGTCCAACTAGGCATGCCAAAATTAAATTATTGAGCAGTCTATGGTAATCAAGTTCTAATCTAATCCCTTGCACCCCAAACACTAGTTTTTTGGATGTTTAAATTCTATTCTAGATGTCCTTTGGAGATGACTAGATTTATGAATGTTGGTGTCCAATATGGTATAGGGATTCTTGGAGAGAAAAAAGGGGAAGGAAATACTACATTAACATTCAAATATGATTGATAATACAAGGTGCTCTCTCAAATGAGACATAAAACATAAGACCTAAATGATCAAATTTTTTTGAAAAAAAATATTAAACCATTTATTTTATAGTAATACTTTGCTATAAGAGAATTAATAGATAATGGTACTCCTATCATGAGAGATATCTCATAACATTAATTCCATCAATGCTTAGTCTAAATTGGACCAATACTCATGCATGATTATAAATAGTATTGTCAAGCATGAAAAAAGTAGATCCTTACATTAACATACATCACCATGCTAAATATCTATTAAAAAGGGACTACCATAAGGAAAAGGTATATCATAGTACTTAATCTTACCAATACATAATTCCAAATACTAGTACTACTCTATGAGAGGTATCTCATAAAAATTAAACCTACAATGCATAGTAATAGTACAATAAACCCCTGCACAATCGTAACATGTAGGGTAGACTTATAAAAACTTTGTTGGTAAATTTCATATTCAATAAAAGAGGGTTGATCTTACATTCAACTCCAAGTTAATCAAAATATTTATATTACATGCACAATTACTCCCTAATGTAGACCCCATTAATAGACAATTTACTTTGCATTAAAGCATCTATATATAAAATTCTTCTTGATCTTATGTGTAGCAATGCTTTATAATATTTACCAAAAAAAATTTAGAAGCTAAGCTACATTTTACAATATTGTTTAACCTATATAACTTGTCATTATTTATGGTGGTTTTAGATTTGATCTACCACTTTTGACTATTGGAACCAAAATCTAAAATATTTGTATGTTTGGATCCTTGAATATTCCTCCTTGATTAGTTGTACTTCATGAGTTTTCTTCTTGATTTGTACTTATTTATATAAGATCCATTATATGAGTTCTTTATAGCTATGGATTTGCTTTTGCCAAATGTTGTAGATTTTCTCTTTAAAGAGGTATGATCCTTATTACTCTTCACTTTAATATTTGCATGCTCATTAGTTTCATCTCTCATCATGGAAAGTTATTTAAATGTGTAATGTTCTATACCTATCACTTGTATGTTGTTTGAATGATTTTTCCCATATTGTTGTGGTTGATCCACGTTGTTATATTTTTGAAAATTTTGAATTATTGAGGCCTATGCCTTATTAATAGTTGATACTACTATAAGCACTTAAAAAGAATGACCTATGCCCTTTTCCTCTTTCTAATTCTCTTATAATTTTTCATCAACTTGGTTGCTAAAGATATTCAAAAGATTTTAATTTTATCTTGCATGTTGAACTTCCAAGAGCTATTCAAAACTTAAAAACGTTTTTTTTTTTAAATATGAAATTATTATTAAGAAGAAAAATCCAAATTTATGGTAATTAGCCTACCACTTTTGGCCAGCCTCAAGACCCTAATAAAACTAACTCTAACATCTTCTTGGCCCACAAATTTATTAGTGTTATCCAAAGAGTAGAAAATCCTATGTTGGTTACAATTTTGGTTAATATTATTCTAGAGTGTCCAAATTAGCTTCTCCTTCTTGCCATGACTTTAGGGGATATCCCAAATTGGTTCTAAGAGAACTACAAGTAGCAATGTGATGTTGTACTAGAGGCTAATCATCATAATCATCTACCCTAGTCCAACACACTTCATTATCTAAATCCCTATTGGCTAGTAATAAAACTTGTTGGTTCACCTCTATCCAATCTATAGTATCCCTATTATTATCTGATTTTAACAAGTAGCAAGATATCATTTTACTTTTTAGACAAAAATTCAATTGCAAAATTCTTCTCTTTACCTACATGAACCATAATTGCATCCTCAAACTATTTCCAGATGGATTTGATATGATTCACTATGTTCTTGATTTACCATACACTCAGTCTAAATTTCCTAATTTTATCTAGTGATCCCACTAACATTTGTAAGTAAAACTCCACTATGATCTTCTAAACACCATTATCCTAAGTATTAATAGAGCCTTGTTTTATTTTGAAAGTCTTTACTTCATTATTTGTTACTAATCCTAGGCCTTCCAATTCCAAATTAAGTACTTTTCCCTTGTAGTATTTTATGAGGAAACTAATGTCTATTGCCATTAGCTTATCATTGGTTGTTCCATTTGTGTTAATTTTTTCATAGTCTAGGGGTGGAGGTTGCCAAGCCCCATGAGTCTTCCTCCTAGTAGAATTCTCTTCCTCCTGGATATTTTGCTCCCCCATATAATTTTTTACTATTTTTGTGACCATGTTTAATATTTTCTACTAAACTAGCTCTATCAGAGTTTATTCCTCTCTCAAAAATATGGTATTTCTTTCTAGCCATATATGTGCCACCAAATAAATATTAGACCTAGAGACCAACCCAACTTAATTGATTTATTTTTTAACCTTCTTTATTTCTAGACCTCCCATATATTAGTATGGTATGGTCTTATTCCTTTGTTTTTTGGTTGATATGGGCCTTGAAGATATTAACCCATCAACTCCACAACTTCAATATAAAGTCATACTAGAAGAGAAAATGATCTATTGTCTCCTCATGGGTATTGCACATGATAAATTTAGAAGGGCCATGAAAACCTCTCTTATATAAGCTATCATAAGTGAGGAAGCTCTGGTGCATAACTTGCCAAAAAATAAAATAATTTTATGGCTAGCCCTTTGCCAACCATTCTGTATCCCATGGAACATCCAATAGCACTTATGGGGAATGGAGCAATTCATTATAACTTTCCTAAAGCATATATATATATATAAATTCCCATGACCTCAAGCTATCTTATCATCTTCTTTCTCTCCTGTAAGATGGCATTGCTTTAATATCCTCTCTAATAACAACACCAAATTCAAATATATTGGGATTACCCACTTTTTCCATTACTTTAGTTGCATAACAAAGAAGATCCCAATCTGCCTTGTATGTACATAGCATGCTATCTTGATCCAACCTATAGCCTCAAGGATATATTGAAGGAGCTTCAAATCTAGAAAGTATAAAACTAAGGTGGAGTATTGGTCCAAAAATTTACTTTATCCTAATTTTAGCACCTTCTAAACCACAAAACATTGGACACCATTAGGTATGTGGCCTACTTCATTGTGGGGAATGTTACCCAAATACTTACTAGTATTGACTTTTTTAAACAACACTTCCTGACTGGAGATCCATCTCCAATAAATCTTTCCTACTTGGGCTTGGTTATTCAATCTTGCTTTTAAAATTCCTACTTCTTTGCTTAATTTAGGATGAAAACGTTTGTTCAAACTTACTAGAACACATCACTTACCCATCCCAAAGGAATTTTTGCATGAGTGAGTCCAATTTATTCAATATTTCGATCAAATTATTAAGGATAAAAAACTTGTAAATTAGCATTGCTTGAACCACTGATTGAAGAAGAGTCACTCTTCCTCTAAAATTAATATGGTGGTACATCCAATTATTTATCTTTACACCAATTTTGTCCACCATTTTTTTCCATTCCACCACCTTCAGCTTCTTATCATGGAGTGGAAACCCTAGGTAGTCTAACAAGAGGGGGCCCTGTGAGAAGCCTAATATGTTTATAATTTGAACCTAGATCCCCCTTTCGATATTAAATAACACTACCTTGAACTTGGATGCATTCACTTCATGGACTGTGGCTTCCAAATATGTATTTGAGGTAGCTTTGAGTGCTCTTGCCTCCATAACATTGGCCACCCCAAGCAACCCTTTTTCATCCATAAATTGTAAATGAGTTAAATTCATCGATCCCACTTGCACTCCTAAGATAACTCCTTGTATGTTCCTTCAAAAATTATTACCAATCCTTTAGAAAGAATAAAAAGAGGTATGAGGATATAGGATATCCTTGTTGAACTCCTCTAGAGTACTAAAAGGGAGTTGATGAAATACCATTGATGAGAACTAATAAGGAGGTCAAAGAGACACAACTCATGATCCACTCTCTTTGGACCTAATAGAAACCCAAGTTCTATAAAATTCAATCTAGAAATTTCCAAGGAACTCTATCATAGGTCTTAGACATGATAATTTGATAAACATATTTCTTTGACCTTTTTTATGGAATGGGTTAATTGCTTCTTGTGCCGATATTACTCCATCCAAAATGTATCGCCCCTCCACAAATCCTCCTTACTCTAGAGATATAATACTATCTAGTACATTTTTTATCCTTTCAACCATAATTTTAATAATGATCTTGTATACTACATTACAACATGTAATCGAGAAAAATTCTCCAAGGTTAGAAGATTCTCCTACATTAGGAATCAAAGCAAGGAAAGTGTGGTTCATAACCCATAACATGATTTTATTTACATGAGATTCATCTACTACCTTGATTACATCCTCCCCTATGTCATCCCAAAAAACCAAGAAAATTTAAATTGGGAACCCATAAGGGCCTAGGGACATTTTGGTTCTCATGATCAAAACTATGTCTCTCGCATCATTTAGATCCATAGCTCTAAAGAGGACCTAGTTTTGTTTAGATTTTATAATCTGTAGGATGAAATTAAGTATCTCTTACTGCACTACAATATTAGGATGGGAAGAAAGAGAATACTTTCAAAGTAGATATTTTTTTTCTTGTTATCTACTTGGCACAATGTCCATCACATTACCATGAAGGTATTTTAGGTTGGATAATGCATTGTAATTTCTTCCTGTTGAGGCCAAGTAGTGGAAGAACTTGGTATTTCGACCCCCCTTTAGAAACCAAGAAGTTTTAGCTCTTTGTCTCCAATATATCTCCTCCTATTTATCTATACTCTTTGATTATTTTTTGACCTAATTATCTTCCTATTCCATGTCTTCTATGATTTTTTGAGTTCAAAAGAGTGTGGCCAGATCCTCCATCCTTGTAACCAGTGGTGCCCTCTAAAGCTAAAATTTTGAATTGTTATTTCTTTTCAATATTTTGTGTTGGGTGTTGAAATATTGGAGCTTTTTAAAGACTCAAAATAATGCTATTCCATGGAAACGGTGCTCCTCCTCTCACCATAATAGGATTTTATCCCTAAAGAGAATTTAAAAGTGTTCTAAGTATGATTGAGGAATTCTAACCTAAGTGACCATCATAGAAAAGTCTCTTCAAATACCAAGAATCTATCCATATTTATCTTCTTGTTTGCCAACTCTACTTGTTTGTTTGACCAAGTATGAGAAGGCACCACATACTAGACATAAATATTAGTATTACTTTAGAGATCATAAATCTATCTCCTTGATCCAAAGATGAGAAGCCCCCTTCTTGATCCCTAGATAAAATATTAGTATTAAATTTGCCAGCCTAATTCACCTCTTTCTTTCCTATCCTACTTGCATGTAAAACTGACCATTGAAGGTGTTGCTCTCAAAAATTATTTGAACCGTAGAAATATGAAATTAACAAAAGTTCTCCTAAACTCTTACTCTTGAAGAGACATATGATAACCCCATTTCCGACAACATGATCAATATATTATCTATTGTAGAGGGTTCCACAAGGTCATTATACCTAGTGAAGCACGTTGGGATGCTACCATCATGTGCTCTACCTATCTCCATATTTTCTTGGCTATTCTATCCATGGCATGTACTGAATGATGATTTTCAATTAAACTATGAACAATAATTTGATGAGACCTATTTTTTTACCCCTTAATATTCCATGCTTGTACAATTATTAGGAGCCCAATACCCAATGAGTATCAGTTTACTTTATGAATCCTTGGTTTACTGGCTGTTCACCCTTCATTTATAGCTACTCTTGTTTTGATTTTCTTCCCACACTCTTGTCTTGTTTCTAATTTAATCTTTCCTCTGCTTGCAAAATTCCAAGAGTAGGCTTATATTTGTCCTTATCTTTATCTTTCATTGAGACATCCCTATCAGCCAAGACCATGGTAAGGTTAAGGTTCTTTGAAGCTATTATGGCAATATGGTTTGGGACTGTTTGGATATTCGTATTCAGTGTTGGTTGAGTTATGCTCAATTGGACTACTTCTACAACTTTGAAGGGAAGATTTTCCTTTATAGGTTCCCTCGTTATAGCCACCTAAGTCTCCATGTCCATTAGGGTATTAAGAATTTCATACCTATTTAGGTTTCTCTTTTGTCGAGTTTGATCACGTCATCTTCTTCTTTTATTTATTCTTTGTATTACATGCTTCAAAACCCTCTTCTAGTGTATTTAGGCATGATATTATGGGTTGGGCTTCTACCTTCTTCTCAGGATTCTTGTCACAATTTCCATTAGCCCCCAATAGGATGGGATCCTTTTGGATAGTCTTAAGAAAAATGGACAAGATATTCATGCTTATGATAAATTCTATACTAGAAGGGGATTTCTTTATAGTCTACTTGTTGAATCTAGGTTAAATACTCCATATATATTTCTAATTCAGCTGGTAGTAGGTGATTAAGATCCATATCAACATAGATCTAAACATAAATGGTTGAATCTTCCATCATCGTATATTTGTCTACTCCTAGATATAATCCCAAGAAATTACCTAATCTCTCAAAAATTGGTTCACACTAATATTCCATTGATAGAGCATATAATCAAACCCAAACAACCACTGCAATGGGTTCCATTCATGGATCAAATCCTAGCTTCCAAGGTTGCACATAGAGACTTGTTGATCCATAGCTTCTCTTTCCTAATTCAAAAACTTTATCCTTGTCTTCTCTTTATGATAAAATCACTATATGGTATTTGTTACTAATGACAAATATTGAAATATCTCCTAAAGGCTCCCAATTCTTTTGAACCCAAGAGGTCATAAATCCAATATGGTCCTATGTCAATAAATTTATAGTTTAAATCATGGTTACTCTTGTACAAAATATTTTCATTCACCAAATTTTATTCAATAACAAGCTTGGGATGGTGGGCAACCTAGGGAAGATAGCCATTAACTCTAGACTAGAAATATTTATCCATTGGCTTCTTGGTGGCAGTAATAGAGAAGATGGATTTTAAATCATCACTTCTCAAATATTCATCCTTATATTTTTATCTCCCTCACTATTTTTGCAAAGGATCACTTGGGAGAAGGGGGTAGAGGGAGGGCCCTCATATGCAACCATGGGCAGGTAGAGAGCATTTTCAAACCCTACTTAGAGCCTTGTGGTGAAACCCTAGTAGAGTGTTATTCCCACTAGAACTTCATTTAAAACTTGGAATATTTGACTTTGAGTCATATATGGGTTTTCCAAATAATTTTTCCCTTGATGTTTCTAATTTTATTTTCAATATTTGCTTATGAATTGAGCAAGTCACTTGCTTTGAAATAGTCTTTTGGGTAATTGTTTCCTTACTAGTCACATGCTAGTATTTACACCTTGCACTTTTATTGTTGTTAGGGGTAGCTTCTTTTGTGATTTTGTATCTCTTGAGGTTGCTTATTTATGTAGTGATATAATCACTACAAACAACATATTGAACATTATGGGTCTATAAGACCAAAAAATTTAATGGTCAAAATATTTATAAGACTAAATTTGGTGTTAGTTTCTTTTGTGATTTTGTAACTTTTGAGGTTGCTTATTTGTGCAGGGATAAAATCACTACAAACAACATATTGGACATTATGGGTATTTAAGACCAATTTTTTATTGGTGATTAAAATATTTATAAGACTAAACTTGGTATTGATTGTTAGTTTGTAATTCACAAAGCTTTACTCATTATAAATTGTTATTTTGTAGAAGAAAAAGGTTGACTGTGTTGAGCAAGGTGTAGCGACAGTATTGTCATTGTTGTCAACACCATCAGAAATATCGGTTGATGCAGTGGACAGGAGTTCAGAGGTTACTCAGAGTATGTATAGTGATGTTAAATGCTCATGAGGATGTTTTTGATGTTTGGGTGAAGTTGTTACAGGTTTTCCAAGAAGACCGAAGTGGCCCATATGCAAAAGAGAAGAGAAAAAGCAAAGGAGAAAAAGTGTCGCGATATCGCGACATGTTGCATTTTCGCGGCCAGAAGAGAAGAGAAAATGCAAGGAGAAAAAGTGTCGCGATATCGCGACATGTTGCATTTTCGCGGGCCAAAGCAAAGAGAAAGAGCAAGGAGAAAAAGTGTCGCGATATCGCGACATGTATTTTCGCGGGCCAAAGGAAAGAGAAAGAGCAAGGAGAAAAAGTGTCGCGATATCGCGACATGTTGCATTTTCGCGGGCCAAAGCAAAGAGAAAGAGCAAGGAGAAAAAGTGTCGCGATATCGCGACATGTTGTATTTTCACGGGCCAAAGCAAAGAGAAAGAGCAAGGAGAAAAAGTGTCACGATATCGCGACATGTTGCATTTTCGCGGTCCAAAAAGAGAAAGAGCAAGAAAGAAAAAGTGTCACGATATCGCGACATGTCGCATTTTCGTGACTCAAAAAGGGCAGGAAGGCAGAGAAACAAAAGTGTCACGATATCGCGACATGTCGCATTTTCATGACTCAAAAGGGCAGGCAGGCAGAGAAAAAAAGTGTCACGATATCGCGACATGTCGCATTTTTGTGACTCAAAAGGAGCAGGAGAGAAACAAAAGTGTCGTGATATCATGACATGTTCTTAAAAAAGAAGAATAGAGAAATAAAATGGAAAGAAAAAGATGATGAAAGGAAAATGAATAGTCATGAAGGAGAAAATGAACAATGTAAAAAGAAAACGAACAGTCATGCAAGGAGAAAATGAATAGTCATGCAAAGAGAAAACGAACAGACATGCAAAGAGAAAACGAATAGTCATGCAAGGAGAAAATGAACAGTCATGACCGAGAAAACGAACAATCATGGTAGGAGAATATGGTGTCAATTATTTGCATGTGACGTGTTTGACGAAATGCCTTCTCAATATATACAAAAGGAGTTACATAAAGTAGTTACAATTGACAAGTGGCACATGAGAATATGAAAGGAGTTACAACTAGAGTTACAAAGAGAAAGGATGGTTATAAAAGGAGTGTTGCTTGGAGAATTTATAGTGCGATTCTTTATCTTGCGAAAGAGGGGAGGGCGAGGGGGGGAGCGAGAAGGGTGTGTGTTTTGTGAATTGTGAGAGATGTTGGGTAAGCAATAGACCAGTCAGGGTCTTGTAAAAGTGAAGGCATTTTTATGTCAATCTTCTAGTTTCAAAATTGAAGTCCAAGTTGGTGCTTGGCATCAGAGGTTGGTGCTCCTTCCAGTTGGTGTGGTAAATCGTGGGTTGGTGCTCCTTCCAGTGGGTGCTGGTAAATTGATTGTAAAGTTGGTGCTTTGCAAAGGCTGGATTTGGATGGGAGTCCAAACAGTCATTTTTGAGGAGTAGCCAAATCGGTGAACCTCGGTACATCTTGTGTTGTGTGATGCTCTCTTGTTATACTTGCTTTATTTGGTTTTAAGTTTTCATTGTTTCGGCTTTAAGAGTTGAAGATTTAAGTTTTAAAGAGCTACACTGATTCACCCCCCTCTCAGTGTCATTGTGAGACTAACAATTGGTATCAGAGCCAGGTTCCCGAACAAGCTTAACCGGCTAGGGTGATCTTGGAAGTGACACAATGGCAGGTGGTGAAGGCTTCTCATCAAACAAAGCACCATTGTTTGATGGAACTAATTACGCATTTTGGAGACTCGGGATGCAGACATATCTTTGTGCTTTGGGATACGACATTTGGGATTCAGTAGATAGTGGATACACAATACCCACCACTTCTCCAACCGATGCTGCCGATAAGAAACTGTTTGAGAATAACTCAAAAGCAAAGAATGCTATCATGTGCGGATTAGTGGACAGTGAACTGGTAAAAATTATGAGTTGTAAAATGGCAAAAGAAATATGGGACAAACTGAGGAGCATTCATGAAGGAGACGCTAAGATCAAGGAGGCCAAGTTACAAACACATCGAGCTCAGTTCGAAGTATTAAATATGAATGACGATGAGAACATAGAGGCATATATGCTGAGAGTTAATGAAGTCATTAATGCGATTAGAGGACTCGACGAGGAAATCGAAGATTCTATCATCGTGAAAAAGGTATTAAGATCTCTTCCCCAAAGATTTGATTCTAAAGTTTCAGCTATAGAAGAAGCTAAAGATCTAAATTCTTTTAGTATGGATGAGATGCATGGTTCTTTCACCGCATATGAGATGAGAATAGGAAAATCTAAACCCACAGATAGAGAAGCTGCTTTTAAAGCCCATAAAAATATGAAAGCAAAACAAGAATCCGAGGAAGAAGAGACATCAGATGAAATGGAAGCAAACTTTGTTCGAAAACTAAAAAGGGGAAAAGGAAAATACAGAGGAAAGTTACCGTTTAAATGTTTCAATTGTGGAGGCGTTGGGCATTTTGCAGCTAAATGTCCACTTAATGAGAAGAACAAAAGTGATGAAGGATCGCACCAAGAAAGAAGTGACTAGAAGAAAAAAACAAATTTCAGAAAAGGCAACTTCAAGAAGAAAAGTTTCATCTCCAAGAATGTCAGTTCATCAGAAGACAACTGCAGTGAGGATTCTGAAAAGGAAATAGGTGAAGCTCTTTTCATGGCACTCAAAGAAGAAAAAACAGAAAAATAACAGGAATGTGATGAAGAAGAAATTGATGCAGAAGTAAATTTGGAAGAGGAACTAATTGCAGCTCTGGATGAATTGAAGATAGAAAGAAAAAAGAATAAGAAAATTTCAAGAAAGCTTGAGGATGCAAATGAAATCATAACCAGTTTGAAAGTACAGATAGAAGAATCCAAGAAAATATCTGAAGATCTCGAAGTGCAAATAACCATGAAAATAGATTATTGCTGCAAACTAGAAGAAGAGACTCGTTGGTTTAAGAATGCAGATAGAAGAGATGAATCGTAAAATTAGTTGTCATCACAAACGTGAAGAAAGTTCTATGAAGTCGGATAAGATCATAAATATCCAAAGGACTACAGGCATGAAATTTGGTTTGGGCTTTGACGAAGGAGAATCATCAAATGGATCAAAGGAATGAAGATAAGAAACAGGTTGATCAAGAAAAATTGACTCATGCAAAAGAAAGCAATAATGCAAGGCACGAAAGGAGAATTGACAATGATGGATTCACCAATGTCACACATCAAAGAAGAAGAAGATTTATGACTCCTACGACAACATGGCAAAGACCATCACCCAGGTTCAATCATCTCTTTTCTGGTTACTGTTTTAAATGCAATGGTTATGGACATAAGATTTCAGATTGCAAGTATAACGTAGGACCAAGGAATTTTACAAGTAGAAATGTTTTTTCACCTTTGATGGATTATGCAATAGAATGTTATAACTCGTCATAAGTTTGGGCACATTGCAAGAAATTGTCGAAGTACATTTGCATCAAATCAATTTCAGGGAAGAAAATTTCAACCAAATGGAATGAGACAAAATAGAAAATTTCTCGAAAAACATGCACAAGCTACCGAAAAAGAAAAGTCAAAACAAGAGCCCAAAACTGTAATCAAACCAGAGTGGAAAGAAAAAGATCGATCTAAGGAAGAAAAGGAATCCCTGATCGTACAAACAACATTTAAAGCACAGAATAAATCTGCACCATGGATACTTGATAGTGGATGCTCCAGTCATATGACAGGTGACAAACAAAAATTTGAGAAGTTACAACAATATGAAGGTGGTTCAAGAAAATTTGGAAATAATGATGGAGCTAAGATAGTTGGCAAAGGTTCAGTTAAGATTAGTGATGGAAAAATCAAGTCAAAAGAAGTCTTGTTTGTGGTTGGTCTGAAGCATAACTTGTTGAGCGTAAGTCAGATTTGTGATAGAGGTCATGAAGTGATTTTTAAGAAGCAGGGTTGTGAAGTCAGAAAAGCAAACAGTGGAAAGTTGATAGCAACTGGATCGAGGACATCTGGAAACCCGTACACTCTCTCGGAGACTTCAGAAGGAGCTTGCTTGATTGGACAGGAAGAAGAAAATTGGTTGTGGCACAAGAGGCTCGGTCATATCAGTTTTGACAATCTAGTAAAAATCAGCTCAAAAAGGCAAGTGAGAGATATTCCCACCATTGGAAAACCATCAAATAGCATTTGTGCTTCATGCCAAAAGGGGAAGCAAACTAGAGTCTCATTTAAAACAAAAGAGTACTACACAAGCAAACCTTTGGAACTAATACATACTGATTTATGTGGACCCATGAGAACGCAAAGCATAAATGGTGACAAATATTTTATGTTGTGTATAGATGACTATTCCAGGATGACATGGGTACTATTTTTGAAGCATAAATCAGAAGCTTTTGAGATGTTCAAGGTTTTCAAAAACCAAGTTGAGAATCAAACAGGAAAAATGATTAAATGTTTAAGATCAGATAGAGGAGGAGAGTTCATTTCAGAGGATTTTACAGAGTACTATGAAAAATATGGTATTAGAAGACAGTTTTCAGCAGCCAGGACACCTCAGTAGAATGGTGTGGTAGAAAGAAAGAACATGACAGTGCAGGAAATGGCACGGACTATGTTGACTGAGAGCAAAGTAGCAGATAGATTTTGGAAAGAGGCAGTCCATACTGCGGTATACATCCAAAATAGGTGCATGTTGAGGACGCATGAAAGCAAAACTCCTTATGAGTTGTGGTTCGGTAAAAAGGCAACAAGAAGATACTTTAAAGTTTTTGGCAGCAAGTGTTACATCAAAAGAACTAAAGAAAACCTTGGTAAGTTTGAAGATAGAGCTGATGAAGGTATTTTTCTTGGCTATTCATCAAAAAGCAAAGCTTACAAATGCTACAACAAGAGGCTAAGGAAAATTGTGGATAGTGTCGATGTTAAAGTTGATGAAGGTAGGGAACGAGTAATTAGCTATGAAGAGAACTACCCAATTTATGAAGAGGTTATTGAAGGAGATGAGGAAAAGGAAACGAAAAAGAAACAAAAAATTGACTCAGATGATTCAAACAGTGATTCAAAAGTGGAAGAAAATAAGAAATTCAAAACAAGCAAACTGCGTAGAAAGATCATCCTAGAGAGCAAATAATTGGAGACCCCACAGTTGGTGTTCAGACAAGAAGAAGAGTAGTAAGCAACTACTCTCTATTATCCAGCATTGAGCCCAAAAATGTTGCTGACGCAAGCAAAGATGAAAGTTGGATGAAGGCAATAAATGAAGAATTAGATCAGATCAAGAAAAACAAAACTTGGGAGTTAGTACCAAGACCTGCAAATAAAAATATAATCGGTACTAAATGGATCTTTCAAAACAAATTGAATGAAGACGGATAGGTAGTCAGGAATAAAGCAAGATTGGTATGTAAAGGCTATGCACAAGTTGAAGGTATTGACTTTGAGGAAACCTTTGCACCTGTGGCTAGACTAGAGGCAATTAGAATGTTTCTGGCTTTAGCAGTTTACAAGAATTTCAAAGTTTATCAAATGGATGTGAAATCAGCATTTTTGAATGGGAAACTCGAAGAAGAGGTTTATATTGAGCAGCCAGATGGTTTCCAACTTGGTGATGATCCCAACTTGGTTTGCAAGTTGAAGAAAGCATTATATGGCTTAAAACAAGCACCCCGAGCATGGTATGCAAGGCTAGACAACTATCTTACTCAACAAGGGTTCAAGAAAGGTATGGTGGATAGTAATTTGTATGTCAAAATAGAAAATGGCCATCTTATTGTTCTTGTTGTATATGTTGATGATATCATATTTGGCAGCAGCAAAGATGAGTCGTGTAAATATTTAGCAAATAAGATGCAAAAAGAATTTGAAATGTCAATGATTGGTGAACTTTCGTATTTCCTCGGGTTGCAAGTTAATCAAAATGAGAAGGGCATATTTATTTCTCAAATTAAATATGTGAAAGAGATGCTAAAAAAGTTCACAATGGAGGATTGTAAGCCAGTTAGCACTCCCATGACGACAGGTTGCAAGTTGAGCAAGGATGACAAATCTCCACATGTTGATCAAACCATGTACAGATCTATGATTGGGAGCTTATCGTACTTGATAGCTACTGCACCAGATATTTTGCAGGCAGTATGCATGGTAGCACGATTTCAGGCTAGTCCCAAGGAGACTCATGTGACAAGCAAGTGAAGAGGATTCTTCGGTACCTCAAGGGTACTATGGAGTATGGGTTATGGTATCCGAAAGGTAAGGACTTCACCCTTATTGCGTATTCAGATGCAGATTGGGCAGGATGTGTAGATGATAGAAAGAGTACCAATGGAGGTGCATTCTATCTTGGAGATAGGTTGGTCGCGTGGCACAGTAAGAAACAAGAGTCAGTCTCCTTATCCACAATAGAGGCAGAATATATTGCAACGACAACGTGTTGTACAGGTATTATGGATGAAACAAACCCTGAAAGATCTTGGTATTAACTTCAGTGAGCCAATTTTAGTTAAGTGTGATAACACCAGTGCCATTAACATCTCAAAGAATCCGGTTATGCATTCTCGCACAAAACATATTGCTATCCGGTATCACTTTTTGAAGGAGAAAGTTGCGGAAGGTGAGGTTAAGTTGGATTTTGTTCCAACAACAGAGCAAGTAGCGGATATCTTCACAAAACCGTTGCCCAAGGAAGTCTTTGAGTACCTTCGCAATAAATTGGGAGTGGTCACGCTTCCCAAGAATTGACTAGCTATCGGGACCACATTCTCAGGGGGAGCATTTATGTATTTGTTTATCTTTTTGCTCATGTTTGTGATTTTTGCTAAGTGTAATAATTTTTGCCCGAGAATGTTGTGCATGGACTCAGGGGGAGTTTGCAGCAGCCCTTTGATATTGTTGTCAAAGGGGGAGAAGAGTTACAGGAAATTGCACGTGTGTTGCCAACAATTCCAAAGGGGGAGATTGTTGAGCAAGGTGCAACGACAATATTGTCATTGTTGTCAACACAGTCATATAGATCGGTTGATGCAATGGATAGGAGTTCAGAGGTTATTCAAAGTATGTACAAGTGATGTTAAATGCTTATGAGGATGTTTCTAATGTTTGGTTTGCAGTTTCCAAGAAGACCGAAGTGGCCCATATGCAAAAGATAAGAGAAAAAGCAAAGAGAAAAAAGTGTCACGATATCACGACATGTTGCATTTTCGCGGCCAAAAGAGAAGAGAAAATGCAAGGAGAAAAAGTGTCACGATATCGCGACATGTTGCATTTTCATGACCAAAAGAGAAGAGAAAATGCAAGGAGAAAAAGTGTCGCGATATCGCGACATGTTGTATTTTCGCGGCCAAAGGAAAGAGAAAGAGCAAGGAGAAAAAGTGTCGCGATATCGCGACATGTTGTATTTTCGCGGCCAAAGCTAAGAGAAAGAGCAAGGAGAAAAAGTGTCGCGATATCACGACATGTTGTATTTTCGTGGGCCAAAGCAAAGAGAAAGAGCAAGGAGAAAAAGTGTCACGATATCACGACATGTTGTATTTTCGCGGGCCAAAGCTAAGAGAAAGAGCAAGGAGAAAAAGTGTCACGATATCGTGACATGTTGTATTTTCGCGGGCCAAAGCAAAGAGAAAGAGCAAGGAGAAAAAGTGTCGCGATATCGCGACATGTATTTTCGTGGTCCAAAGCAAAGAGAAAGAGCAAGGAGAAAAAGTGTCGCGATATCGCGACATGTTGTATTTTCACGGGCCAAAGCTAAGAGAAAGAGCAAGGAGAAAAAGTGTCGCGATTGTTGAGCAAGATGTAGAAATAGTATTGTCATTGTTGTCAACATAGTCAGACAGATCGGTTGATGAAGTGGATAGGAGTTAAGAGATTCTTCAGAATATGTATAGTGATTATCCAAAAGATAGAAGTGGCCCATATGCTAAAAATCAAAAGAAAATCACAAGGAAGAAAATTGTCGCGATATCGCGACATGTTGAGAGAAAGAAAACTGTCGCGATATCGCGACATGTTGAGGAGAGAAAAATGTCGCGATATCGCGACATGTTGAAGAGAGAAAATTGCGATATCGCGACATGTTAAGAAAAAGAAAAAAAGATTGGATTTGAGAGAGAAAAGGATTGCGACATGTTAGAGAGAAAATTGCATTTAAAGATATGTTGGACATGTTGAGAGAAAAGAGAAAAATGTCGGATATCGCGACATGTTGAAGAGAAAGGAAGAAAGAAAAATGTCAGTGATTTCGCGACATGTTGAGGAGAGAGAAAAAGTGTCGCGATTTCGCGACATGTTTGGAAGAGAAAGAGAAGAAAGAAAAAGGTGTCACGATTTTGCGACATGTTTCATTTTTCGTGATTTCACAAATGTTGAAGAGAAAGAGGAGAGAGAAAAAGGTGTCACGATTTCGTGACATGTTTCATTTTCGCGGTCCAAAGCGAAGACAAGAGGAGAGAGAAAAAGATGTCACGATTTTGCGACATGTTTCATTTTCGCGGTCCAATGCAAGGAAGATTGTACGGATGAAAAAGTGTCACGATTTCGTGACATATTGCAAGGAAGGTTGTACGGATGAAAAAGTGTCACGATTTTGTGACATATTGCAAGGAAGGTTGTACGGATGAAAAAGTGTCGCGATTTCGTGACATATTGCAAGGAAGGTTGTACGGATAAAAAAGTGTCACGATTTCGTGACATATTGCAAGGAAGGTTGTACGGATGAAAAAGTGTCACGATTTCGTGACATGTTGCAGGAGAGAGAGTCCGAAAGAAAAAGTGTCACGATTTCGTGACATGTTGTAGGAGAGAGAGTCTGAGAGAAAAAGTGTCGCGATATCGCGACATGTCGGGTTTTCGTGACCCGAAGGCAAAGAGAGAGAGCTAAGGAGAAAAAGTGTCACGATATCGCGACATGTCGCATTTTCGTGACTTAAGGAGGAGAGAGAAAGTAAGAAGGCAGAAGTGTCACGATATCGCGACAAAAGTAAAGAAGAAGAGTACGAGGTGAAAGTGTCACGATATCACGACATGTGTTTTCGCGGGTGCAAAGCCGAGAAGAGGACAAAGAGGTAGAAGTGTCACGATTTCGCGACAGGTCACTTTGGCACGAGCAAAGAAGAGAACCCAACCAAAATAAGATATGTGATAGTTAACTAGAGTTATACGACAGTTACAGGTGCAGTTGTAGAAGAAATTCATGCAGATAAAATAAGAAGAGTTAACTAAAGTCAGTACATCAGTTACAGGTGCAGTTATAGTGAAAACGCATGCATGCATAGAAAAGAAAGCGAAAGTCTCTAAGGAGAATACAAAAATCATGACCAAGAAGACGAACAATCATGGTAAAGGTATATGTGTCAATTCGTTGCATGTAACGTAATGCCTACTCTATATATACAAAAGGAGTTACATATAAAAGGCGTTACAATTGACAAGTGGCAGATGAGAATATGAAAGTAATAGTTACAATTGACAAGTGGCGTATGAGAAATGAAAGAAGGAGTTATAACTGAGTTACAAAGATTAAAGGATGGTTATAAAAGGAGGTCTAGGAGAGTTAATGTGCTAAAAAGAGAGAAAAGTGCTGCAAGAAGAGGGTTGAAGAGTGTTGTAAGAGAGTATTGAGCAGAGCAATGAGAGCCATAAAAGTGCAGTAAGCAGAGCTTTAAGTGTGTGTGTTTTGGTGAATAGTGAGAGAGGTTGGGTAAGCAATAGACCAGTCAGGGTCTTGAATAAGTGAAGGCATTTTTATGTCAATCTTATAGCTTCAAAATTTGCAGTCCAAGTAGGTGCTTGGAATTAGGGGTTGGTGCTCCTTTCTGTAGGTGCAGATAAATCAGGGGTTGGTGCTCCTTCCAGTTGGTGCTGGTAAAGTGATTGTAAAATTGATATTTTGCAAAGGCTAGATTTGGACGTTAATCCAAGCAATCATTTTTGAGGAGTAGCCAAATTGGTGAACCTCGTTACATCGTGTGTTGTGGAATGCTCTCTTGTGATACTTGCTTTATCTGGAGATTTAAATATTCATTGTTTCATTATTAAGAGTTGTAGATTTGAATTTTAAATAGCTACACTGATTCACCCCCCCTCTCAGTGTCATTGTGAGACTAACAATTGGTATCAGAGCCAAGTTCCTGAACAAGCTTAATCAGCTAAGGTGATCTTGGAAGTGAGACAATGGCAGGTGGTGAAGGATTCTCATCAAACAAAGCACCATTGTTTGATGGAACTAACTACGCATTCTGGAGACTCAGGATGCAGACATATTTGTGTTCTTTGGGATACGACATTTGGGAATCAGTAGACAGTGGATACACCGTACCCACCACTCCTCCAACCGATGTTGTCGGTAAGAAATTGTTTGAGAATAATTCTAAAGCAAAGAATGCTATCATGTGCGGTTTGGTGGACAACGAACTGATAAAGATTATGAGTTGTAAAATGGCAAAAGATATGTGGGACAAACTAAAGAGCATTCATGAAGGAGACGACAAGATCAAGGAGGCCAAGTTACAAACGCATCGAGCTCAGTTTGAAGCATTAAAGATGAATGAGGATGAGAACATAGAGGCATACATGCTGAGAGTGAATGGAATCATTAATGCAATTAGAGGACTCGGCGAGGACATGGAAGATGTTGTCGTCGTAAAAAAGGTACTAAGATCTCTTACCCAAAGATTTGATTCCAAAGTTTCTGCAATAGAAGAAGCTAAAGATCTTAATACTTTTAGTATGGATGAGATGCATGGTTCCTTGACTGCATATGAGATGAGAATAGGAAAAACTAAACCCACAGACAGAGAAGCTGCTTTTAAAGCACATAAAAATATAAAAGCAAAACAAGAATCCGAGGAAGAAGAGACATCAGATGAAATAGAAGCAAACTTTGTTCGAAAACTAATCAGGGGAAAAGGAAAATATAGAGGAAAGCTACCATTTAAGTGTTTCAACTATGGAGGCATTGGGCACTTTGCAGCTAAATGTCCTCTTAATGAGAAAAGCAAAAGTGATGAAGGTTCACACCAAGAAAGAGGTGACTGGAAGAAGAAACAAAATTTTAGAAAAGGAAACTTCAAGAAGAAAAGTTTCATATCCAAGAATGTCAGTCCTTCAGAAGACAGCTCTGGTGAGGATTCTGAAGAAGAAAAAGGTGAAGCTCTTTTCATGGCATTCGAAGAAGAAAAATCAAAAGAAAAATAGGAAGGTGATGAAAAATTTGAGGCTGAGGCTGAAGTAGATCTGGAAGGTGAGTTGGTCACTGCACTTCAAGAGCTGAGTATAGAAAGGAAAAAGAATAAGAAAACTTCAAGAAAGCTTGAGGATGCCAATGAAATCATAACCAACTTGAAAGTACAGATAGACAAATTTAAGAAAATATCTGAAGATATCGAAGTTCAATTAACCGTGAAAATAGATGAGTGCAACAAGCTAGAAGAAGAGATTGTTGGTTTAAGGATGCAGCTAGAAGAGATGAATCAAAAAATGACTTGCTATCACAAACTTGAAGGAAGTTCTATGAAGCTGGATAAGATTATAAATAACCAAAGGCCTACAGGCATCAAATTTGGGTTAGGCTTCATCGAAGCAGAATCATCGAATGGATCAAAGGCCATAACTATAGAACCCATAAAGAATGAAGACAAGATCAGGGTTGATCAAGAAAAAATGAAACATTCTAAAGAAAGCAATAATGCCAGGCACGAGAAGAGTATTGACAGTGATGGATTCACCAAAGTCACTCATCAAAGGAGAAGAAGATTTATGGCGCCTACTACAAAATGGCAAAGACCATCACCCAGGTTCACTCATTCCTTTTCTGGTTATTGTTTTAAATGCAATGGTTATGGACATAAGATTTCTGAATGCAAGTACAAAGTAGCACAAAGGAACTTTTCCAATAGAAATGTTTTTTCACCATTGATGGATTATGCAGTAGAATGTTATAACTGTCATAATTTTGGGCACATTGCAAGAAATTGTCGAAGCACATTTGCAGCAAATAAACATCAGGGAAGAAAATTTCAACCAAATGGTTGGAAACAAAATAGAAAATTTCTCAAAAAATAGGTACAGGCCACTGACAAAGAAAAGTCAAAACAAGTGACCAAACCTGCAATCAAACCAGAGTGGAAACAAAAGGAGCAACCCAAGGAAGAAAAGGAATCCTTGATTGTACAGACAACATTTAAAGCATAGAACAAATCTGCACCATGGATACTGGATAGTGGATGCTCCAGTCATATGACAGGGGATAAACAAAAATTTGAAAAGTTACAGAAATATGAAGGTGGTTCTGTAAAATTTGGAAATAATGATGGAGCTAAGATAGTTGGCAAAGGATCAATTAAGATCAGTGATGGAAAAATCAAGTCGAAAGAAGTCCTGTTTGTGATTGGTCTGAAGCATAACTTATTAAGCGTAAGCCAGATTTGTGACAGAGGTCATGAAGTAATTTTCAAGAAGCAGGGTTGTGAAGTCAGAACAACAAATTGTGGAAAGTTGATAGCAACTGGATCAAGGACATCTGGAAACCTGTATACTCTCTCAAAGACTTCAGAAAGAGCATGCTTGATTGGACAGACAGAAGAAAATTGGTTGTGGCACAAGAGGCTCGGTCATATTAGCTTTGACAATCTAATAAAGATCAGCTCAAAAAGGGCAGTGAGAGATATTCCCACCATTGGTAAACCTTTAAATAGCATTTGTGCTTCATGCCAAAAGGGGAAGCAAACTAGAGCCACATTTAAAACAAAAGAATACTTCACAAGCAAACCTTTAGAACTAATACATACTGATTTATGTGGACCCATGAGAACACAAAGCATAAATGGTGACAAATACTTTATGTTGTGCATAGATGACTATTCCAGGATGACATGGGTACTATTTTTGAAGCTTAAATCAGATGCCTTTGAAATGTTCAAGATTTTCAAAAAACAAGTTGAGAATCAAACAGGAAAAAGAATTAAATGCTTAAGATCAGATAGAGGAGGAGAGTTCATTTCAGAAGAGTTTGCAGAGTACTGTGAAGAACATGGGATTAGGAGACAGTTTTTAGCAGCAAGGACACCTCAACAGAATGGAGTGGTAGAAAGAAAGAACAGGACAGTGCAGGAAATGGCACGGACTATGCTGACTGAGAGCAAAATAGCAGACAGATTTTGGAAAGAGGCAGTCCACACTGCGGTTTACATCCAAAATAGGTGCATGTTGAGGACGCATGAAAGCAAAACTCCGTATGAACTGTGGTTCGGTAAAAAGGCAACAACAAGATACTTTAAAGTTTTTGGAAGCAAGTGTTATATCAAAAGAACTGAAGATAATCTTGGAAAATTTGAAGATAGAGTTGATGAAGGTATTTTCCTAGGCTATTCAACAAAAAGCAAAGCCTACACTTGCTACAACAAGAGGCTAAAGAAAATTGTGGAGAGTGTCGATGTTAAAGTTGATGAAGGTAGGGAACAAGAAAGAAGCTATAAAGAAAACTACCCAATATATGAAGAAGTTATTGAAGGAGATGATGAAAAGGAAACCGAAAAGAAATAGAAAACTGACTCAGATGAGTTAAGTAGTGATTCAGAAGAGGAAGAAAACAAGAAATTCAAAACAGGCAGCTGGCAGAAAAATCATCCTACAGAGCAAATAATTGGAGATCCCATAGTTGGTGTTCAGACAAGGAGAAGAGTAGTAAGTAACTACTCTCTATTATCCAGCATTGAGCCCAAAAATATTGCTGAAGCAAGCAAAGATGAAAGTTGGATGACGGCTATAAATGAAGAATTAGATCAGATCGAGAAAAACAAAACCTGGGAGTTAGTACCAAGACCTGCAAATAAAAATATAATCGGTACTAAATGGATTTTTCGAAACAAATTGAATGAAGATG
Organism: Wollemia nobilis; assembly: GCA_028583015.1. Classification (NCBI taxonomy): domain Eukaryota; kingdom Viridiplantae; phylum Streptophyta; class Pinopsida; order Araucariales; family Araucariaceae; genus Wollemia; species Wollemia nobilis. Next base: position 122,839 of record JAQPPZ010000854.1, on the reverse strand, counting down.
GACAAGTAGTAAGGAATAAAGCAAGATTGGTCTGTAAAGGCTATGCACAAGTTGAAGGCATTGACTTTGAGGAAACCTTTGCACCTGTGGCTAGACTAGAGGCAATCAGAATGTTTCTGGCTTTAGCAGTTCACAAGAATTTCAAAGTTTATCAAATGGACGTGAAATCAGCATTTCTGAATGGAAAACTTGAAGAAGAGGTCTATATTGAGCAGCCTGATGGTTTCCAACTTGGTGATAATCCCAACTTCATCTGCAAGTTGAAGAAAGCATTGTATGGCTTGAAACAGGCACCCAGAGCATGGTATGCAAGGCTAGACAACTATCTTACTCAACAAGGGTTCAAAAAGGGTATGGTAGATAGCAATTTGTATGTCAAAAAGGAAGATGGCCATCTCATTGTCCTTGTTGTATATGTAGATGATATCATCTTTGGTAGTAACAATGATAAGTCGTGTAAGGATTTAGCAAAGAAGATGCAAAAAGAATTTGAAATGTCCATGATTGGTGAACTTTCGTATTTTCTCGGACTGCAAGTTAATCAAAATGAGAAGGGCATATTTATTTCTCAAGTTAAATATGTGAAAGAAATGCTAAAGAAGTTCACAATGGAGGATTGTAAGCCTGTTAGCACTCCCATGATGACAGGTTGCAAGTTGAGCAAGGATGACAAATCTCCCGAAGTTGATCAAACCATGTACAGATCTATGATTGGGAGCCTATTGTATTTGACAGCTACCAGACCAGATATCTTGCAGGCAGTGTGCATGGTAGCACGATTTCAAGCGAATCCCAAGGAGACTCATGTGACAGCAGTGAAGAGGATTCTTCGATATCTGAAGGGTACTATGGAGTATGGGTTATGGTATCCGAAAGGAAAGGACTTCACCCTTATTGCGTATTCAGATGCAGATTGGGCAGGATGTGTCGATGACAGAAAGAGTACCAATGGAGGGGCATTTTATCTTGGAGACAGGTTGGTTGCATGGCACAGTAAGAAACAAGAGTCAGTTTCTTTATCTACAGCAGAGGCAGAATATATTGCAACAACTACGTGTTGTACGCAGGTTTTATGGATGAAACAAACCCTGAAAGATCTTGGCATTAACTTCAGTGAGCCAATTTCAGTTAAGTGTGATAACACCAGTGCCATAAATATCTCAAAGAATCCAGTTATGCATTCTCGCACAAAACATATTGCTATCCGATATCACTTTCTGAAGGAGAAAGTTGCGGAAGAAGAGGTAAAGTTGGATTTTGTCCCAACTACAGAGCAAGTAGCGGATATCTTCACAAAACCGTTGCCCAAAGAAACTTTTTAGTACCTTCGCAATAAATTGGGAGTGGTCATGCTTCCCAAGAACTCGACTAGCTATCGGGACCACATTCTCGTGGGGAGCATTTATATATTTGATTATATTTTTGCTCATATTTGTAATTTTTGCTGTCATAACGTGTGCTCGAGAATGATGTGCATGGACTCAGGGGGAGTCTGCAGCAGCCCTTTGGTATTATTGTCAAAGGGGGAGAAGAATTACAGGAAATTGCATGTGTGTTGCCAACAATTCCAAAGGGGGAGATTGTTGAGCAAGATGCAGAAACAATATTGTCATTGTTGTCAACACAGTCAGACAGATCGGTTGATGCAGTGGACAGGAGTTAAGAGATTCTTCAGAATATGTATAGTGATTATCCAAAAGATAGAAGTGGCCCATATGCAAAAAATCAAAAGAAAATCACAAGGAAGAAAACTGTCGCGATATCGCGACATGTTGAAAGAAAGAAAAACTGTCGCGATATCGCGACATGTTGAGGAGAGAGAAAAATTGTCGCGATATCGCGACATGTTGAGGAGAGAGAAAAACTGTCGTGATATCGTGACATGTTTGAAGAGAAAGCGCAAGAAAGAAAAACTGTCGCGATATCGCGACATGTTGAGGAGAGAGAAAAACTGTCACGATTTCGTGACATGTTTGAAGAGAAAGTGAAAGAAAGAAAAATTGTCATGATTTCGTGACATGTTAGAAGAGAGAGAAGAAGAAAGAAAAATTGTCACGATTTCGTGACATGTTCGAAGAGAAAGAGGAGAGAGAAAAAGGTGTCACGATTTCGTGACATGTTTCATTTTTTGGGTCCAAAGCGAAGAGAAAGAGGAGAGAGAAAAAGTGTCACGATTTCGTGACATGTTTCATTTTCGCGGTCCAAAGCAAAGAAAGATTGTAAGGAGAAAAAGTGTCACGATTTCGTGACATTTATTTTGCAAGGAAGATTGTATGGATGAAAAAGTGTCACGATTTCGTGACATATTGCAAGGAAGGTTGTACGGACGAAAAAGTGTCACGATTTCGTGACATATTGCAAGGAAGGTTGTACGGATGAAAAAGTGTCACGATTTCGCGACATATTGCAAGGAAGGTTGTACGGATGAAAAAGTGTCACGATTTCATGACATATTGCAAGGAAGGTTGTACGGACGAAAAAGTGTCACGATTTCATGACATGTTGTAGGAAAGAGAGTCCGAAAGAAAAAGTGTCACGATTTCATGACATGTTGCAGGAGAGAGAGTCTGAGAGAAAAAGTGTCATGCGAGAAAGAGCTAAGGAGAAAAAGTGTCATGATATCGCGACATGTCGGGTTTTCGCGACCCGAAGGCAAGAGAGAGAGCCTAGGAGAAAAAGTGTCACGATATCGCGACATGTCGCATTTTCGCGACTTAAGGAGGAGAGAGAAAGTAAGAAGGCAGAAGTGTCACGATATCACGACAAAAGTAAAGAAGAAGAGTACGAAGGCGAAAGTGTCGCGATATCGCGACATGTGTTTTCGCGGGTGCAAAGCCGAGAAGAGGACAAAGAGGTAGAAGTGTCACGATTTCGTGACAGGTCACTTTGGCGCGAGCAAAGAAGAGAACCCAACTGAAATAAGATATGTGATAGTTAACTGGAGTTATACGGTAGTTACAGGTGCAGTTGGAGAAGAAATTCATGCAGATAAAATAAGAAGAGTTAACTGAAGTCAGTACGTCAGTTACAGGTGCAGTTATAGTGAAAACGCATGCATGCATAGAAAAGAAAGCGAACAGTCTCTAAGGAGAATACAAACAGTCATGACCAAGAAGACGAACAGTCATGGTAAAGGTATATGTGTCAATTCGTTGCATGTAACGTAATGCCTACTCTATATATACAAAAGGAGTTACATATAAAAGGCGTTACAATTGACAAGTGGTAGATGAGAATATGAAAGTAACAGTTACAATTGACAAGTGGCGTATGAGAAATGAAAGAAGGAGTTATAACTGGAGTTACAAAGTGAAAGGATTGTTATAAAAGGAGGTCTACGTGGAGGATTACATGCTGCTGAAATGAGGAAAAGTGCTGCAAGAAGGGGGTTGAGAGAGAGCTGCAAGAGAGTATTGAGCAGAGCAGTGAGAGCCATAAAAGTGCAAGAAGCGAGCTTTTAGGCTGTGTGTGTTTGGTGAATAGTGAGAGAGGTTGGGTAAGCAATAGACCAGTCAGGGTCTTGAATAAGTGAAGGCATTTTTATGTCAATCTTATAGCTTCAAATTTGCAGTCCAAGTAGGTGCTTGGAATTAGGGGTTGGTGCTCCTTTCTGTGGGTGCAGATAAATCAGGGGTTGGTGCTCCTTCCAGTGGGTGCTGGTAAAGTGATTGTAAAATTGATATTTTGCAAAGGCTGGATTTGGACGTTAATCCAAGCAGTCATTTTTGAGGAGTAGCCAAATTGGTGAACCTCGTTACATCGTGTGTTGTGGAATGCTCTCTTGTGATACTTGCTTTATCTAACTTAAATATTCATTATTTCATTATTAAGAGTTGTAGATTTAAATTTTAAATAGCTACACTGATTCACCCCCCCTCTCAGTGTCATTGGGAGACTAATAGCGATATCGTGACATGTATTTTCATAGGCCAAAGCTAAAAAAAATAGCAAGGAGAAAAAGTGTCGCAATATCGCGACATGTATTTTTGCGGTCCGATGCAAAGATAAAGAGAGAGAAAGAAAAAGTGTCGCGATATAGTGACATGTAGCATTTTCGTGGTCCGATGCAAAGAGAAAGAGAGAAAGAAAAAGTGTCGCGATATCGCGACATGTAGCATTTTTGCGGTCCAATGCAAAGAGAAAGAGAGAGAAAGAAAAAGTGTCGCGATATCGTGACATGTAGCATTTTTGTGGTCCGATGCAAAGAGAAAGAGAGAGAAAGAAAAAGTGTCGTGATATCACGACATGTCACATTTTCATGACTCAAAAAGGACAGGAAGGCAGAGAAGCAAAAGTGTCACGATATCGCGACATGTCACATTTTCATGACTCAAGAAGGGCAGGCAGGCAGAGTAACAAAAGTGTCGTGATATCATGACATATCGCATTTTTGTGACTCAAAAAGGCCAGGCAGGCAAAGAAACAAAAGTGTCACGATATTGCGACATGAATACCAAGATGGTGAAATTGAAGACTGTAGAGTGACATGGAAGGAGAAAATGAATAGTCATTAAAATAGAAAATGAAAAGTCGTTAAAATAGAAAACGAATAGTCATGGAAGGAGAAAATGAATAGTCGTGGTGGAGAAAATGAACAATCGTTAAAATAGAAAACGAACAGTCATGCAGGGAGAAAACGAATAGACATGCAAAGAGAAAAAAAAAGAACAGACATGCAAAGAGAAAACGAATAGTCATGCAAGGAGAAGATGAACAGTCATGACCGAGAAGACGAACAGTCATGGTAGGAGAATATGGTGTTAATTCTCTACATGTAATGTGTTTGACGAAATGCCTACTCTATATATACAAAAGGAGTTACATAAAGAAGGCGTTACAATTGACAAGTGGCATATGAGAAATGAAAGAAGGAGTTACAACTGGAGTTACAAAGAGAAAGGATGGTTATAAAAGGAGTGTTTCTTGGAGAATTACAGTGCGGATTTTAATCTTGCGAAGAGGGCGAGAGGAGAGCGAGATGCGAGCGAGAAGGGTGTGTGTAGTGTGAATTATGAGCAATGTTGAGTAAGCAATAGACCAGTCAGGGTCTTGTAAAAGTGAAGGCATTTTTATGTCAATCTTCTAGTTTCAAAATTGAAGTCCAAGTTGGTGCTTGGCATCAGGGGTTGGTGCTCCTTTCTATTGGTGCAAATAAATCATGGGTTGGTGCTCCTTCTAGTGGGTTCTGGTAAATTGATTGTAAATTTGTGCTTTGCAAAGGCTAGATTTGGATGGTAGTCCAAATAGTCAATTTTTGAGGAGTAGCCAAATCGGTGAACCTCGGTACATCTTGTGTTGTGTGATGCTCTCTTGTTATATTTGCTTTATTTATTTTTAAGTTCTCATTGTTTCGGCTTTAAGAGTTTAAGATTTGAGTTTTAAAGAGCTACACTAATTCACCCCCCCTCTCAGTGTCATTGTGAGACTAACAATTGGTATCAGAGCCAAGTTCTTGAATAAGCTTAACCGGCTAGGGTGATCTTGGAAGTGACACAATGGCAGGTGGTGAAGGCTTCTCATCAAATAAAGCACCATTGTTTTATGGAACTAATTATGCATATTGGAGACTCGGGATGCAGATATATCTTTGTGCTTTGGGATACGATATTTGGGATTCAGTAGATAGTGGATACAAAATACCCACCACTTCTCCAATCGATGCTGCCAGTAAGAAACTATTTGAGAATAACTCAAAAGCAAATAATGCTATCATGTGTATATTAGTGGATAGAGAACTAGTAAAAATTATGAGTTGTAAAACAAAAAAAGAAATATGGGACAAACCGAGGAGCATTCATGAAGGAGATGATAAGATCAAGGAGGCCAAGTTACAAACACATCGAGCTCGGTTCGAAGTATTAAAGATGAATGACGATAAGAACATAGAGGTATATATGTTGAGAGTTAATGAAGTCATTAATGCGATTAGAGGACTCAGCGAGGAAATTGAATATTCTATCATCGTGAAAAAGGTATTAAGATCTCTTCCTCATGGATTTGATTCTAAAGTTTCAGCTATAGAAGAAGCTAAAGATCTAAATTCCTTTAGTATGGATGAGATGCATGGTTCTTTGACTACATATGATATGAGAATAGGAAAATATAAACCCACAGATAGAGATGCTGCTTTTAAAGCCCATAAAAATATGAAAGCAAAACAAGAATCCGAGGAAGAAGATACATCAGATGAAATGGAAGCAAACTTTGCTCGAAAACTAAAAATGGGAAAAGGAAAATATAGAGGAAAGTTACCGTTTAAATGTTTCAATTATGGAGGCGTTGGGAATTTTTCAGCTAAATGTCCACTTAATTAGAAGAACAAAATTGATGAAGGATTGCACCAAGAAAGAAGTGACTGGAAGAACAAAACAAATTTCAGAAAAGGCAACTTCAAGAAGAAAAGTTTCATCTCCAAGAATGTCAGTTCTTTAGAAGACAGTTGCAATGAGGATTCTGAAAAGGAAACAGGTGAAGCTCTTTTCATGGCACTCATAGACGAAAAAACAAAAAAATAACAGGAAAGTGATGAAGAAGAAAGTGATGCAGAAGTAAATTTGAAAGAGGAACTAATTGTAGCTCTGGATGAATTGAAGATGGAAAGAAAAAAGAATAAAAAAATTTCAAGAAAGCTTGAGGATGCAAATGAAATCATAACCATTTTGAAAGTACAGATAGAAGAATCCAAGAAAATATCTGAAGATCTCAAAGTGCAAATAACCATGAAAATAGATTATTGCTGCAAACTAGAATAAGAGACTGTTGGTTTAAGAATGCAGATAGAAGAGATGAATCGTAAAATTAGTTGTCATCACAAACATGAAGAAAGTTCTATGAATCTGGATAAGATCATAAATATCCAAAGGACTATAGGCATGAAATTTGGTTTGGGCTTTATCGAAGTAGAATCATCAAATAGATCAAATAATGAAGATAAGAAACAGGTTGATCAAGAAAAATTGACTCTATCACCTCCAAAGCTCTTTCAATAGGCTCACTAAGAACCTGATCAATAGGCTCACATAGAACCTTCTTAACAAGCTCACACAGAACTTGTCAAATTTTCTCAAGCAATCTCACCAAGAACATGCCCAATTTTCTCTAGCAAGCTCACCAAGAACTTGCCCAAATCTGCTCTAGAAAGCTCACAAAGAACTTGCCCAAATCTACTCTACAAATCTATCCACAAATTTATCCATAAATATGTCCACAAATCTATCCACAAATTTGTCCCAAAACTGTCCACAAAGTTGTCCCAAAACTATCCACAAGGGCCTTCCCAAAGGCTCAATAAATCATACACAAACTGCCACAAATATGTCCAAAAATCTATCCCAAAGATCTTCTCAAAGACTCAACCAATCATGCTCAAGTAGCACTCAAAACTCATCCACAACTCTATCAAGTCCAAGATCAAATATGAACTCAACAATGAATGGTAATGTACTCTTCAATGGATAACAACAATGATCCACAATAATCTCAACTCAACTCAACTCAAATCAACTCATAGAAGCATAAAGAGAATTGTTAGAGACTCAATATTTTCTAGGCTCAATCTCAACTCAACTCAACTCAGAATAATGGAATAGTTTGTTTCATAGGACTTGAAAAATAACTTCACACATCATTTGACTAGGCTTATTCAACTCAAATCAACCCATGTCTTATAGAACCATAAAGAGAATTGTTAGAGACTCAATATGTTCTAAACTCAATCTCAACTAATCACCACAAGGTACAATTCTTCCTCACACAACCCTAGTCCAAGTATGTATCAACCAACTTAAATGTTTCCAACAATGCTCAATTATAAATCTCACATAAAAGTGATACTCATGTTCTTTTCTAACTCAAGTTATTTCACAACCAATGGGCTTCAACAACTATGCTTATAAAACTAGGTTTAAACATAACTATCAATTCATAAAACCTTGAAGCATTCAATCAACCACTTTCGAAAGGAAACCACAAACAATCCTTTTCCCTCCAATGATATTTCAGAAATCAACCACCATAAACAATCAATAGAATAATGTGCCCATACCTTTTATGAAGATGAATAAACCCCTTTGGAAAATCTGCCACACTCAACACACTTTGAAAAGAACAAAAAAAACTTCACTTGAACCCTTTTACAAAAACCAAAATATCTCTTTATGTACACCTTATTTCTCCTTCTAAACAAAATAATCAAATAGACCTCGAAATAATATTTCCAATGATATATAATATGATATACTTATAAAAGGAAAATAACCAAAATCTTTCCTTTTCACAACATGCACCACAAACCTTATCTCTCCTAGGGCAACCTTAGGAAAAATAAAATATTTGGAAAAATTAATAACTTGCCTTTAACCTTAGCAGGATTCGATCCCCTGTTGTTGTCCCTACACCACTCAAACTACAGTACTAACAACCACGTGAGCCAACTACTCACATAGAAACCAAGAGTCAAGACCTCCTTCTTGCTTCCTTCGAAATTACCCTCAAAAACCACATGCATAAAAGGTTCTCCCTTTTTACCTTGTAAAACCAGTGCCAATGGGATTCGAACTTCGGATCTGTTGGCGCTTAAACACCTTACATATCTTCCTCTTTCCACTAGACCAGAAGCACCTACGATGATAGGTAAGGAACCTCCCTTACCTTTGTTCCCTCTTCTCTTCGCTGGTTTTCGAACGAATACAACACTTCTGCTCCCTTAGCGCTTTGAACGGATTATCTTCATCGAGGACTTAAGGAAAATAAAAAGTTTAGTGGCATATTTATATATGCCCACCTTTTTCTTTTGACTTTGGCTATGAATTAATATTATTTGCCTCCTCTTTTTGACGTCGGCAATAATAAAATATTAATTTTAATTTTAAATTTTAAAGGATTAAAATTTAAACTTAAATATTTAAAATTAATTATCTCCTTCACCGGGGCACATTTTTCGATGAAATTAAAAGCCAACATGGGTTTTAAGAAAAACCCATTTCAAATCTGCCATCCATGGTTTAAAATAAAACCTTTTATTTTGCCTGCCTGGGTTTTCACAAAATTCCTATAAAAGCCATGCTTTCCAAAATATCATAAATGCTTATTTATGAAATATTTTGGCCACCAAAACTCAATGTGATCCATGTGACATCAATGATCCATGTGACATTAATGACAACATAAAATGCCTCAAATTACCTCAAATTTCCAACAATCTTTTTAAGTCACATTAAATAATATATTAATTTTAGTGTTAGACTTTGTTCCAAAAAGATGTAGGTGCCTCATGAGAGTCAACAAAAGGATGTTATTTTGTACTATATTGAAGCCATTCTTCATATAGGTATTTAATGCACCATAGATGCTCCTATTATTTTGTAGGGATATTTATATGGGTTGGGTTGATGATATTGATGAAAAGAAATTCACTTTCAAGTTTTTTATCTTTATCTAGATGCGTTTATTAATGTTAAAAGAAATAGCATAGTTTATATGTCTTCCATGAAAGTAGAATATTTTAATATGGTTCTTACTAGAAAACATATTGAGTTGTTGTGGACATTTCTTGAGTAGTTGAGTCTTCCCCCAGTAAATGTCACTACTTTGTTATATAAAAATCAAATTAGTATCTAGTTGGCTTGCAAACTATTGAGCAACATGGGACCAAGAATATTGATATTTGGGTGCAATATATTTAACAATTTTATTTTTAAAGTCAACTAATTTTTGTATATATGGCTTCTACAAATTAGCTTATGAATATATTAATGAATTTTATGCCAAAGGTCACATTTATCAAATTACAAGAATGTATAGGCATGGGAGAGTTTCCATTAAGATTTTATATTTACTAAAGCTTTCTTTTATGACTACTTTGTTTTCTTCAATTGGTTATAGGCGATTGAAATAGGCCCCACCCGTATTACACCATCACCACATAGTGGTATTAAAACAAAGCTTATATATTATCCATGTATCTCTTGGTAATATTTGAACCTTGGTCTCCTCCTTAAATATTGAGGAATCTAAATGGTTGAGCTAATGCCACTTGATTTTTATGGCTACTTTTTTTAATTAAGTAGGGATGTTGAATAAATGTAATCTTTCATTTTTGTTTGTGTAGGAAATTGTGTTTATTATTATATTAGTCCTAAATACCCTTTTTTTCTTAATAGGTGACCATATATTATATTATATTCCAAAAATATTTCGATTTGAAATATTGGAATCCATGTATCAATATCATGTTAGGTATTTATAACCCACTCATCCATTATTTTGTATACTATTTGAAGATCTTATGTTTGTGAGTAAAAAAAATTGGTATCAAGGGCATCATATCAGACCTTTTATATTCCTTTTTTGTATTCAATTTCCTTAATTATTTTCTTGTTATGAATGTGGGTTATGTGCTTATTCCATTTAATTCTACATTTATTATGAAACTATTCAAATATAAGTTTTCCTAATTGAGTATAGTTGAATTTTTATGGTTCAATATATTGTAATAAAACAACTCTCAAGAATCTCAATTGTAAACTTTCATACCCCATTTGAATATTCTATTTTGTATCTTGTAGATATTTTATCTTAAAAATACATTTTAAGACAAATAGAGGATAACAATATTCAACTAAACTGCACCCCCTAGTAAAAAAACTAAAGGTAATGAACTTTGAACTTTGCAAATCAAAATCATTTATTACCATAAATTATATCCTATTCTAATCCTATTGCTTATTAATACTCATATCACTTGAAAAAGAAAATTTTCCTTATTAATTTGACCTTATCAATTGCATGGGTGCTTTGAGTCACTTCATACTCATAAAATGAGAATGCAATGAGATTGGGAGCATTGTAACATAATTAGCACATGTTTGTAGATGTTAATCTTTCATTTTATGGATAGACTTAAAATAATCCATGAGTTTAAATAGAATCCATGATTATAATATTTGTGGGACCAATTCCAAATTCCTTAGGTATCATAATCATCATGGAGCTTCTTGTCCCTATAAATTGAATAGGATGATCTTGTACTCCATGAACTTATAATAAAATAGTGGTAATCTCACTATAATGGTTGAAATTTTCACATGGAAAATTTAATTTCAATGAAAATGATTTAATTTTATGGATGCTAAAGGATTCCTAAAATTTATAATATAATGTAGAATAGTTATTTGATAAAGATCTCATCTTCTTTTACATATAAACTCAACATTTGAATAATTTCACAAAAGAAATATGATTTTTTTTAGTTGGATAATAAGGGGTTGTATTCAAGTCCCCCACCCTTGACAAATTACAACTCTTCTTTAGAGCTTGGGAGTTTACAAATAGACACACTTCTCATACCAATTGATATGCTATAGCTAGAAACCTGCATCATTTTACATAAAATGTCTGAATTCTTGATTTTCATTTTTTGGATCTTTTCAAATTTTCGTATGAATACAAAAATTATATAATTCAACATCCATCTTAACATTTTTATTTAGCAGCCTTCATAATACCAAAACTTCACCTCTATTATATATGAATTGCATCTTAATATAGTAGTATTTCCAAAACATCGCACTATCATAGTCCACTTTACCAAATTTAGATTGCTAGTTTCCTTCCTGAAACACAAGTGCAACCACAAAATTATAATAAATATTTTATATGAAAACACATTATTGTTATAAAATAAAGTAGATATTACCAACGAAAAACATTAAAGTAAATTTTAATCATTATTTGATTCAAGAAATCAACATTTTCTTGTTAGCTTTAGCTAAACTTACTACTTCCTCTAACCATGGAAAGGAGAATTTAACTTCATGATCCTCAATCAAAACCCCTCTATTAGCTAGACTATCTGCACATTTGTCTCCTTCCCTTAATGTATGTGTAAACTTGATTTCTTCAAACTCTTCAGCAAGATCTTGAATTTCCATAATTATCTCTTGTATGTTCCATGGAGCCTTTGCTTTCCTCAAAATTGCATTTATTACTATGAAAGAATCATATTCCATCCATACTCTATTCCATTTAATTTTTTTTGTAAATTTTTAATCCTTCTAAAGCCACCAAATCTTCAACTTCATTATTTGTCTTAAATCCACTATTGAAAGTGTAATGAGATAAAATCTCTCCTCTATTATTTCTAATTATTCCTCCTCCTCTTGTTCTTGGTTTTCCTTTAGATACTCCATCAAAATTTAATTTAACCAAATTCACATCTAGTGGTTTCCACTTTATATTCTTTGCCTTCTTTTTGCTTATCTTGTACCCAACATCATAATTCCATTTAATGACTTGACCCCATCTATCAAGGCTCTCTGCTTCCAGATTAGGGACTGGGTTAGTTGATAGGGTTGGTTTAGACTCCTCTATGGCTAAACATATATTTCTTTCCATTACCTCTAAACTCCTTTCCTTTCCTTTAAATATTATTCTATTCCTTTATAGCCACATAGTCCAAAGTATCATATCTTTTGATATATCCTATATTGTTTGTAAAGCCTCACTTCTTTAAGTGATTTACCATTACTTTAACCAATCTTCAATTCTACTATTCATCACCATGCATTTACCAAAAATGTTAAGAATCCATTGCCATAGTTTCCAAACTATTGAGCAATGTCCCAAGAGATGGTCTATACTCTCCTCCTTTTTACAAAGAACACATTGAGAGGTGCCATGAAAATCACTTTTTATAAGGTTATCCTAGGATAAAATTCATCTATGACCTACTAACCAAATAGAAATTTTAACTTTAGGAATGCTTGGACCATCCCAAATATCTCTCCATATTCTAGTGATATTACTATTTTTTTGGCACTTTACATTATATCCACATATTATTGTGTATTCACCTGAGCTATTCAACTCCCAAATCAATTTATCCTTGGCTCCACTTAAAATAATCATAGTTGTATCTTTCTACTCAATTGCCTCCTGGCATCAATGTCTTGTATACTTGTAAAAAAATATGCTTTCCATTTGTATCTTCCTTCTGGATCTTTGTACAAAATGTTTGAAACCCTATCACCATATTTATCTTGAAGCAATCTCATCCAAGGTTTCAAAATTAGATTTAAATTGAGTGGTTTTTTATCACACCAAGTATCCATCCAAATAGAATTTTTTCTCTAGTTCCCACCACCCATCTTAAACCTTTAATCATTAGATCAAAAAAATATTTAAACCATTCCAAATAGTATGACCATTTGGTAGAGAGAATGTAGTAAATATTAAACTTGGGTCATTGGGCTAACATACTTGCTTAGAAGAATTCTTGCCCATTGTCTTTGACTCTCTTTGTACAATCGTAATATCCCATTTCCACTAAGAGCTAAGTTTGCATCTGTAATAATTCGTAAACCAAGACCTCCCCTAGTTTTTAATTTAACATATCACATTTAAAATGATGCAAATAAATAATACATGCCCTAATAACGAACTTATGGTTTGGTTCCATAACCACCTATTCAGTTCCCTAACCACCTAGGATATATATATGCACTTAACAATAAACAAATGGTGTTAAGTGAAATATAATGTAATAATAGAATCTACTCTAACATCCCCCCTTATTACATTATTTTTAAATACAAAGAGTGTTGTGAAACAACTCAAATTTAACACGTGCAAGTGCCTTAGTGAAAATATTCATAACCTATTCATTGGTGGGAATGTACTGGAGTTGTATCTTGTGTTTTGGAACTTCATCTCGAATAAAATGACATTGAGTGTCAATGTGTTTGGTGTGTTCATGAAACACTGGATTCTTGATGAGCTTCAAAACACCTTGGTTGTCACAAAACAAGTGGATTGGAAGTTTCTTGGGAAGACCCATACTTGAAAGAATGTGATGTAACCATATCACCTCATAGATTGCTCCACGTGCTATGTAATATTCTACCTCTGTAGATGATAAAGCAACCACCTACTAATTTTTACTATGCCAAGATATAGGACTGGAGCCAAGATGAAAAATATATCTAGAATTTGATTTCCTATCATCAATTGACTTGGCATAATCAGAGTTCATGTAACCTTGCAAGAAGAATTTGTCATTCTTCTTGTATTCTAGGCCATATTTTGTACTACCACGAACATAATGAAGAACTCATTTTACTACTTTCCAATGACTAACCTTAGGTTCCTGCATGAACCTCAAAATATAATTCACAACAAAACTGATATCTGACCTGGTGTTGGTCAGATATATGAGACTCCCAATAAACTGGCGATAGAGAGTTCCATCTACCTAAGGAGAAGTATCATATCACGATAACTATAGCCATGTTTCCATTGGAGTTTCTTTAGGCTTACAATCAGTCATATGATATTTCTCAATCAATGTCTTGGCATATTTCTTCTGTGTCACTCTAATGTGATTCTTCTTCTATTCCACTTCTAAACCAAGACAATAATGAAAAATTCCTAGATCTGTCATCTCAAATGACTTTTTCAAGTTACTTTTCACTACATCTACCAATTTCTTTGAACTACCTATGATAATCATATCATCGATATAGAGTACTAGAATCACTATTCTATAACCAATTTTCTTGATATAGAGATTAGCATTTGAAAGAATTCTCTTGAAACCATGTCGTAATAGGTGATTATCAATTTTTATGTACCAAGCTTGTGGAGTTTGTTTTATCCCATACAAGGATTTAACCAATTTGCAAACCTTTTGGTCTTGCCCTTCAACCACAAATTCTTCTAGTTGAGTCATATACACTTCCTCCTTGAGATCACCATTTAATAAGTCACTTTTTACATCCATATGATGTAGCTTCCATTCAAACTGAGATGCCATAGCACAAAGTACATGAATGGTAGTAATTCTTGTAGTGGATGCAAAAGTCTCTTCATAGTCAATGCCTTATTTTTGTGCATAGCCCTTTGCAACAAGGTGGAACTTATGCTTATTTATAGTTCCATCTACCTTATACTTCACTTTGTATACCCATTTTCAACCAATGGGCTTCTTTCTAGAAGGCAGATCAACTATCTTCCAAGTGTTTTTTTTATGAGAGACAAGTTTTATGCATCCATAGCTACCTTCCACTAAGGCTCACTAAGTGCATATTGTAGCATGGTAGGTTCATGCTCATCCAATTAAGACATAAAAACCTATCATCATCCACATCCATATATTCTACTTCTTATTTATCTTCACTTTTGGAATGTGCATGAATGTCTTACACCCAAAAATCTTGAGATGAGAAATGGAGGGATTTCTACGACTCCATGCTTATTGTGGATTCATTCCTTTAAGATATTTTTTGGGTGCTATATTCAGGAGGTACGTTGTTGTATTGATAGCTTGTGCCCAATAATGTTGCTCAAGATGTGCCACTGTAATCATACAGCGAACCATTTCCATGATGGAACGATTTCTCCTCTCAGCAACTCCATTTTTCTATAGATTATAGGTTGTAGTAAGCTGCATCTTAATCCCATGTGCACTAAGAAATGTGTAAAATGCTTTGGAGGTATATTCCCTCTTGATCTAAGTAGAGGGTCTTAATAGAACATCCTAATTCCTTATCAACACTTTTTTTGAACTATTGAAAAAATATGAAGACCTCAAACTTCAGATGTAAGAAGAAAACCCACATCTTCCATGAGTAGTCATCAACAAACAACTAAAAATACCTCTTTCCCCCATAATTTTTTGGCATAGGACCACACAAATCGGTGTGTACTAGCTCCAATGGTTTGTTGGCTCGCGAAGAGCTCAACTCAAATGGTACTCGGTGTTTCTTCCTTGCTAATCAATCCAAGCAAATTGGCAAAGAGGATGAAAGGTTGGGAAGACCTTTCACCATTCCATATTTACTCAACTCAAGTAAATATCTTGAACATAGATGACCATATATTTTGTGCCAAAGATAAGTGACCTCTTTTGTGTTTACCACCATGGCAACATGAGGTGTATAAATGGCATCTAAAGCAAACAAGCCATGCTTGTAGGAAGTTTTTGCTACATGTTTTCCCTTCCTTGTGATGAAGCAATGCGTCTTTCCATCCTTAACTCTGAAATCAATCACCATGTTTTTATCTAAGTTTTGACGTATTGACAACAAATTGTTTACCAATCCTGGAACATAAAGGACTTTCTCAATCTAACATTTTACATATAGAAGAGTGATTGAAATATTTCCTTCACCCTGGACTCTGTAGATCTTATCATAAACTATGGTAACTGGTTTGCCTTCCTTAGCCTTAAATTTTTCAAACCATGATTTATCATCAGTCATATGTTTAATGGCTCTGGAATTACTATGTCACACATGATCCTTTTGTTTAGAATTTGTATGATTCATGAGCACCTTGTGTACCCTTTCCAAATCTGAGTTTGATTCCTCATAAGAAGCATGGTCCTTTGATTGCTTATGCTTATTTTATGGTTTTTACTTGCCCTTTTTCTTTTGACCTTGGTCATGTGGTTGTTTATTTTTAAACCAACACCTGTTGATGTCATGGTTGTCCATATAACAAATTTTGCAATACTTCTTTTGTCCTTGTTGATGTTTTTTACCTTTGGAACCTTTGGAAGAAGACCCCCCCTTCTAAAATTTACCTTGTTCCTTGAACCCTATTTTGAGTAAAGTGCATTATTTGGCACTTCATCTCTTTGAAGTTGATTTACCTCCTCAGTTTGAAGTAAATTTACCAACTCCACAAAAGTAACTCATCTCATGGACACTTGAAGGGATGTGATCAACACCTTATATGAATCTATTAAAACTCTCAAAATGACTAAAGTCAAGAGCTTATCCTCTACTATTTCTTCCAAAGCATTCAACTTGGACTTCAATTTTTCCACTCTACATAGGAACAATTCTACTGATTCACCATACTTCATACTGAGAGTATGAAGTTGGGATTGAAGGTTAAGAATGGTGGATTGATTCTTCCCTTCATATATGGTAACTAATGCATCACAAGCTTCTTTACCATTTTTAGCATCACAAATGTGATGTTGTACTTCATCAGTAGTAGCAAGTAAGATAAGCATGAGGTACCTTCTATTATTTTTATCATATGCTTCCTGATCTGTAGTAGGACATTTTGTAGTGCCAGTCACTACATCCCATAAATATTCAATTTGTAGAATGGCTCTCATTTTGGTTTTCCATAGAGCAAAATTGGAACCTTTAAGCAACTACGTATCTAAAAGATATTTATGGATAGTGGTCATTATGAAGGTTCCTTATATCACCAAAATGGTATCTCTTTTGATATACCACAAATGAGTACTGAAAGATAATTCACTCAAATTTATGGAACCTGCTTAAAAAATATTTCAAAAAAGGATGATTAGTTGGAGGAAATTAAGCCAAGCAATAAGAATTAATTAGGGTATATAATGGAGTGAATATCAAAATAAAATTTGTTGTCCTTATTTATCCTTGATGATTTATAGAGAACGATATCTTAGACATCGTTGTTGCAGCTATATTAGGCGTTAGATACAGTAGCCCAAAGCATGATAACTTTACCTGTAAGTATGGTCTAGAGGTACCATAAATATTGAACATTGTTGTGCAATAAATTGCATAAAAGGATTTAAAATTTGGGGTCTTATGTGCTTTTGAATTTTAACTTATGATGTAAGTGCAAAAAATAGGAAATTAAATGCAATATACAATAAAAAGTACCCACAAATTTTAAATAATAGGTGTCGGATTCCACCGAAAATGCACCTATTTTTACAATACCAATTTTAAGGTGTCGAATGCAATAAAAAATGCACCTTTTTACAATAATTTTTGCAAGAAATTTTGTTTTGTGTTTTCAAAAATTGATATTCACAATTCCCCCCCTTGTGTTATAATTTTGCAAAAAAGAATACAATTTTGTCCCCTCTTTTGTTTACAAAATAAACAAGTTTTGAAGGAATGTTGAGAACCCTTTCAGTTTGCAAAAAAAAACAATGTGCAATTCTTGTTTTGTATCCCTCCTTGTGATAAAAAAATGTACTATTTTGTCTTTCAATTTTGCAAAAAAAATTGGTGCTCCTAGGATTTGTTTTTTTTGCAAAATATTTCTATCAAGTATGCAAAGACAAATAACAATTTGTACCTTTGAATGTTTTTTTTAGTAAAAAAAAAAAGTTTGTCTGCTCGTGGGGTTGGATCCCCTGACCTCCCACACAACAACCTTTATTATAGCCGACCAACTGTCTCAGTTGCCACTTTGGACGAGTACAAAGGAGAAGACCTTTGTATTTTAAGTCTTCTGGGGTGATTCATATTTGCAAATAAAAATACCTTTGCAAAAAAATTGGTTTTTCTACTACATGGGTTTTGAACCCTCGACCTCCTACACGACAAAGACTAAGTGTTGGCCCTCTCAACCAATCGGGCTAGCACTCCTAATGAGATTGAAGGGGAGTCATGTAATATTTGAAAATAATGACTCCTCACAGTTAGAAAAAAACTTTGGGACTCCTAGTCCCACATGCACCAAGCGGGTGCAAGTTTAAGAGTTTAAACTAAAAATGATTACCTTAATCGTTGATTGCCTTCGGGCAGTCTATGCTTGTGTAAACAGTGTCAAAAGATGATTTTGCATCATGTCATCTTTTCCAGACTACCACATTACCACCATCACCATGTCAACTCTGCCACATCACCACTATCACATCAACAACCACATTATCTCTCAGATTCTATGTAGCAAGGGTTCCACATAAACATCTAGGGATCCATGCTCAAGGTTGTGTGGATAGTATACAGAGTTAGATATAGTCTATTCAATCGACAATATCCTCATGTCCTGATCTATTTTGTCAGTTTGATTGATGTTAGAGGTTGTATATCCGTTCATTAGTCCACATCCAGTGTCTATTCTATCGCCCTAGGGTCTGTCAGGGTTCTATCCACTTGGGTTATTCTAGGGGTCTCGCTCCTCAAAATTTGTGCCCTTACTCAAAAACTGCCTACGTCCAGCTTCACCTAGAATAAATAACTTCTCTGATACCAATAATAGGTAAATGAGCATTAGCATATCCTATTGAAAATGATGCAAATAAATAATACATGCCCTAATAATGAACTTAGGGTTCGGTTCCCTAACCACCTATTTGGTTGCCTAACCACCTAGGATATATATGCGCTTAACAATAAAAAAATGGTGTTAAGCGAAATATAATGTAATAATAGAATCTACTCTATCATCACACACCTTGCTCCATTTCACCAAAGGAAATTTCCTTTTATCATGTAAACCTAACCATAAAAAGGATCGCATAATATAGATTAAACTTTTTTCAACTAATTTTGGCATAGTATACAATGACATATAATATGTTGGAATGGTCTATAAGACTAACTTAATTAATTGCACTCTTCCTGCTAATGATAACCATCTACCTTTCCAAGCTGGTAGTTTATTTTGAACTTTACTAATAACTGGATTCCATAATTCTATCCTCATTCTCCCCTCAAATAAAGGCATCCCTAGATAAGTTGCTGGTAAATTTGCCTCCTCCATTTGAAGTAACCTATAAATTCTTGCTTTGATATTAGTTGGAGTGTTAAGGAAGTAAATTTTGGATTTTGTCCTATTAACTTTTTGCCCTGATGCTCTTTTGTATTCCTTTAAAAATTTATTCAAAGCTTTGGCCTCATTTATCCTTGCCCTTCCAAAAAGGGTTGTATCATCTACAAACTATTGATGGGTGATGTTGTCGATGTTATTACTAACCTTAAGTCCACTTATAAGCCCATATTTGTAAGCCTTCTTTAAGTTCCTACTCAAAACCTCTGCCATAATAATGAACAAATAAGGAGATAGAGGATCTCCTTGTCTAAGGCCTCTCTTGGCTTTAAAATATTTTGTTACTAACCCATTGACCAACACTGAATAAGAAACTATAGAGACACAAGCTTTAATCCATCTAACCCATTTCTTCCCAAATCCAAACTTTTCTAAAACTGCAAAAAGAAAATCCCATTTAACCCTATCATAGGCTTTACTCATATCAAGTTTTAAGATCATTGCTTTCTCTTTTCTTGAAGTTGTTGAATGTATAACTTCATGAGCTACTATGATCCCATCCAGAATTTGTCTCCCTTTCACAAATCCTCCTTGCTCTTCTAAAATAATTTTGTCTAACAATGGCCTTAATCGATTCACCATCACTTTGGAGATAATCTTATATGCCATATTACATAGGCTTATGGGTCTAAAAGAATCAAACAATTCAACATCCTTCTTTTTTGGAATTAGGGTAAGATATGTTGCATTTATTTTATAAGGTATGTATTGTTTTACCCTAGACTGTTCCACTACCACCAATAAAGAATCCTTCACTATATCCCAATTATGTTGGTAAAAAGTTGTAGAGAGCCCATCTGGACCTAGGGATTTATCCTTATTAAAAGAGAAAAGAGCTAAATGAACTTCTTCTAGAGTAATAGGCTCCATCAGTTTCCTATTGTCTTCATTCGTTATAACTGAAGGTACATCTTGAAGAAGTTTATCATTAAGAACTTCAGTCTCCTCTGATCCTAGAATATTTTGATAAAAATACTTTACCTCTTTTCTAATTTCACTCTGATCTTCAATCCAAACCCCTTCTATTGATTTAATTCTACTAATTTTGGATGTTGATCTTTGTACTATAGCCATCCTATGAAAAAAATTTGTATTTTTATCTCCTTTTAACCAAGTCTATCTTGATTTTAATCTCCAAAATTTCTCTTCCTTACTCAAAATATTATGATATTCACTAAGCAACTCCCTTTCCTCTGAGCTTGGATTATTATGATCACCTTTTTGGAATTTTGAAAGTTTATCTTTTAGTTCTTCTTTCTTCTCAAAAATATTTCCAAAAGTGTTCTTGTTCCATTCTTTTAATCTAGATGTCATAGATTTAATTTGTTTTGGAAGAGCATACAACCCACCATTTCTTGAAGAATTCCATGTTTGTGCTATCATATCAACAAATTGAGGATGGTCTTCCCACATCTGCTCATATTTAAAATATGATATTTTTTTAATTCACTTACCACCATTTTAACTCTTATTGGCCAGTGATCTGAACCAATCCTTGTTAAGGTATTAATTTTAGCACAAGTTCCTTCATCTAGCCAATGATCTGAGAGTATGCATCTGTCTAATTTTTTTGCTATTAGGTTCTGGCCTCTCCTATTGTTGGTCCATGTATAGTTGTCTTCTTCAAACTCAACCTCCCATAGATTATTGTTTTGAATAAAAGCTGAGAAATCTCTCATACTTTGGGTTAATTTCCTAATTCCCCCAAATTTTTCATCCAACTTGGTTATGGCATTAAAATCTCCTATGATCATGAATCAGGTTTCTTGGTCTTTACTTCTCATAAAGGCTTCAATCCCACTCCAAACTTCTAATCTACCTGATTGAGTTGTAGGTCCATAGACATTGATAAGGATGAAATGAATATCTGCAAAGTAGCAAGTGACTAAAGAGGCTATCCAATGCCTAGTTTTATGAATGGTTACATAAGAGGTTCTAGAAGGATTCCAACAAGTTAGAATTCCCCCTATCACTCCTTCAGAATCCATAGCATCCCATTCACATCTTGCCCATACTACTTTCATAGTTTTTGAAACTTCTTTTGTCATTTTAGTTTCCTGGATACAAAGAATATCAGGCTTATTACTTAAACATAGGTCCCTGATACACCTCTGCTTTGAGGGGGCATTAGCACCCCTTATATTCCATGAGATGATAATCATGTCTCATTAGGGGCTATTGGCCCTACCTGTATATTACCAATATCATTTTGTTGTTTGGTAAAGAGAAGTTCAACCAACTTAGTTTGTGTTCCTTTCTCTATGTTTGCTCTTGCTTCCCTGGATCTTGCTTGATAATTTGAGGGTTTTCCTCTTTTTGCCTTGCCTATATCAGGAGTAGGTCTTATTATTCTATTCCTCAATATTCTTTCACAATTTTATTTTTCATCATATTTATCCTCTCCTGGCTCTACTACAGAAGCTTTTGACTTGTCCTACTCATTTTCTAGTATTTCCTTATTAATGGCAGAGGTATTAACTTCTAAAACTACATTTTATTTACCAATTTTTTCTCTTGAATGGTGCATGGTACTTCAAGAGAGTCTTCAAAATCTGATGAGACACATTCCTTAGGTTCATCGAGAATGTTCTTCCTTAAATCAGGATCATACTGAATAGATGGTTCCTTGTTAATATGTTGAACCTGTTGTACTGTGTCCTCTAAGTTTTGATCTACTTTTTCTTCATAGGCTAAAGCCTCAAAAGAGTTGGTATTTCTTCCAATATCCTTCCTTACTGGTCTCCACTATTTATTTTCTTTCATTTTTCTAGATCTATTTTTTGGAAGTTGAAAACCATCTTCATCCATAACCATTTGTAAGTTTCTCTTGCGGTTTTCTACATATGATTATGTTGGGCTCTTCTTAGGGCATGATCTCTCAATATGCCCCACCTCATGACATCTTCTACATCTAAAAGATATGTTTTCATAATCTATGGTTTGGATCCACATCTTATCCCCATACTTAAGAATGATTGATTCTGGTAAAGCTTTACTTATATCAATCATGACCAATATCCGAGCATAAATAGCCAAGAATCCATCTTTCATAGTATCTGAAATCTCAAGGAATTCTCCTAGAGTGTTGCCTATTGCCTTGAAGGTATCTATTTCCCAAAATTCAATGGGTAACCCAAACATCCTAACCCAGACTGGTACTAGGGATAGATTTACATTTTTAGGTGAAAAGCCTTCATACCAGCAGGTAAGGAAGAGTCCTGCTCTTCCCATAAACCAAGGACCCCCTTTTAGGATTTTTTCTCTTTCTTCCCTAGAACAAAAAATGGCTAGGAAGAAACCTTTGGGAAGAAATGATAGAATCACTCCTGGAGACTTCCAACTCCTATCAATCCATTTTCTCAAGGTTGAAGCCCTTGGCCAATACCCATTAAATTTACCAAAAATTACCCTATCTTGGAGCAACGAGGATCTCTCTAAGGTGCACTCACTAACCTCTACCACTAGAGATGATTCTAAGGATTTAACTATAAATCGGTCCATGGAAAGGAAACTAAAACTCAAAATCTATTGAAATTTATCAGAATGTCCTATAGCAAATATAATATTTGATAAAAAAATTATAATAATTTGCATGCAAAATTTCTAAGATAAAGAAGGAAAAAAAACTTAGCTAAAAAATTCTATGTCTAGATAGAATGTCTTGCCTCATTGAAGTCCTAGCCCTTCATTGCTCTTCCCATCATCCAAACCCTAGCTGACAAATATTTGCAATTTTATTTTTCATGACTTGAAAAATCGTCACTGCCCTTGTTCTAGATGGTTGACTTCATAGGGTCGTATCTCCCTCAATATTGCTTGGATTCCTTCATATGACCACTCATTTTAAAGCTATTCAAATTCCACACAAGTTGGTCCAAGAATCAGCTGAATCGGATAACCCTTCACGAAGATATGGCTCCTAAAATATTTTAAAAAAAAAAATGCTCTATTATTGTTGATGTTTATCATCTATTAATGGATAAAATCAATATGATATAATCAAATAGAATCAACATATAATATTTGTTAGATTTTTATTGAAGAACACAAGCTTATACTGAGAGGGGGGTGAACAATATAAGACCACTTTTTACTTTTTCTTTCAATTCAATATTATGTAGTGTATAGATAGCAGTATCAATAGTAGTAATAAAATCAATACACAAAACACCATACATAATAGAGACACCACAATTTACGTGGTTCACCCAATGTGGGCTACTCCACGGAGAAAATATTTTACTAAAATTTTCTCAATCAATCTCTTTTGGTAATCCTTCCCAATTACAATATTTATGGACCTCTATCCAAAGGAGATGTTCATACCCTGATATTAAGTTCATGGATCTCTTCCACAGGAGAACTCTTTCCCCTTCTGCTCTAGCTAGTGATCTTCTAGAAGACTTCGTCTCTCTACTGCACTGACTGGTGGATCTCTCTCCACTTGAAGAATCCTCACTCAGATCTGTCTTCAATTGTCCTGGCTACTAGATCTCTATCCACTGAGACTCTATCCTTTGTACTCTATCACCTCCAAAGCTTTGTCTCAATACTATACTAAACATAGTTCAGTCGGTCTAGCATAGCTCTGCTCAATCTCTTGCACTAAATATAGTATATTTTGTCTAGTACAATTATGATCAATAGGTCCACACAAAACCTACTCAAATTTGTTCAATAGGTCCACATAGAACCTACTATATTATGCTCAATAGGTCCACATAGAACCTACTCAAATATGATCAACAAGTCCACACAGAACCTGCTCAAATCTTCTCAATAGGTCCACACAAAACCTGCTCAAATCTTCTCAACAAGCTCACTCAGAACTTGTCCAAATCTTTTCAACAAGATCACTCATAACTTGTCCAAATCTGCTCAACAAGCTCACTTAGAATTTGTCCAAATCTACTCAACAAGCTCACTCAAAACTTTTCCAAATTTTCTCAATAAGTCCTCTCTAGGACTTGCTCAAATCTGCATAGCAAGCTTCCACAAAAGCTTACTCAAAATCAGTCCATAAGCCTTCTCAAAGACTTGTCTCAAATCTACTTAACAAGCTCACATAGAACTTGTCCAATCTCATAGAATCATAAAGAGAATTTTTAGAGACTCAATATGTTCTATACTCAATGCTTAATCAATATCTCAATTCAATCTTATAGAAGCATAAAGAGAATTGTTAGAGACTCAATATGTTCTATACTCAAATCCCAATCTTAACTCAAATCAATCTCATAGAAGCATAAAGAGAATTTTTAGAGACTCAATATTTTCTATACTCAAATCCCAATATCAACTCAAATCCAAAATATAGAATAGTTTGTTTCATGGAACTTGAACAACCACATGCATCCACTTGACTAGGCTCAATCAACTCTACTCAACCAAACACCTCAAGGAACAACCCTTTCTCACATACCCTAGTCCAAGCATGTATCAACCAACTCAAAATGTTTCCAACAATGTTTCAACAACAAATCTCACATAACAATGATACTCATGTTCTTCTCTAACTCAAGTTCAAGTTCTTTGCATAACCAATTGGCTTCAACAACAATGCTTATAAAACAAGGTTTAATAACAACTCTCAATCCAGAAAACCTTGAAGCATTAAACCAATCACTTTCAAAAAGGAAACCACAATCAATCCTTTTCACTCCAAAGGTATTTTATAATCAACCACCATAATCAATCAATAGGAGAATGTGCCCATACCTTTTATGAAGATGAAGAAGCCTCTTTGGAAATCTGCCACAATCACAATATTCTTTTGCCAATCCTCACAAGGATTAGAAGATCACAAAATAATCAGCATTACTCCACTTCACAATATTCACTAATGCTTTTAATTAGAAAACCTTCTTAAGAATTAATGCACAACTTCCTTATCACTCCTAAAACCACTTCTACCATAAAATAAAATAAATCAAAACATTGCATAACCTTGTCACTCCAAAAATCACTTATACCATAAAATAAAATAAATCAAAACATTGCATAACCTTGTCACTCCAAAAACCACTTATACCATAATATAACTCAAATATTTTATATCCTTCATTTCAACACTTTTGCACTTAAAAAAATAATCACAAAGCCTTCTTAGGTAATATCCCACATTAATCAAATATCAAACCTTAGCCATATGCAAAAATTAAATCCACTATACTCTCCGTGAAAATCGATGCTTAACATAACCTTAGCAAATTCGAAATATTTCATGCACCCAAAAATTTTTGTGATCAAATTATGGCATACCTTGCAAAATGGCTTCGGGTGGTTTCGACCCCGCGTTCCTCCTCGTTATGTGCCTTAGCACATTATCCGCCCACCATGTGGGCTAGGCCTCCCACGTGGAGGCTTTAAGCCTTTGAGACTTATATTTCCGTCCTCTCCACCTATGCCTTGAAACTTTCTCCCTTGTTCCATGTGCAGTGCGCAAACGAAATCAGAAGGGAGGGAATTTACGATTGTGAAGGAGGGGATAATCAAATATGGACAATATTTCTTGTCATCTACTTGGTTGATAAAATCAACCCCTTTAAATATTTGAACCTTTGCATGATAAAATATATGACGTCAACGGACATGGCGGGAAAACTCTTTTATTTAATTTTAAAATTAAAATTTAAACTAAACCTTTAAAATTAAATTTCTCCATCATCGGGGAACCTTTTTCGATGAAACGAAAATCCAACTTGGGTTTTAATAAAAACCCATTTCAAATCTGCCATCCATGGTTTTAAATAAAACCTTTCCTTACCTTCGTTGGTTTTCATAAAAACCTTTTGCTAATCTTCCCTTGAAGCTCCTTTTGGAACCAAATGCCATGCATCCCTTCTTGAACCTTTGATCAAAACCTTTGATTCTCATGAAGCTCTTTGTGGAGAAAAATCATAGTGCTTACTTACATAGGTCCTTTTGACATCAATGACAATGTTTAGCTTAGGGACTCAAAATATCCAACATTGATGCTAGATACTTAATGAGAAATCAACCACAAGATATAAAATGAGCATGCAATATTAAATATATGATAATGGTAATATACTAAGCATGTAAAACTCATAAGAAACTTTTGTAATTACTCATAAATATGCCATTAATGAAGGCTCATGAAAATAGTACAATGATACAAAATGGAGATCTCAAACTCTCCATATTCCTTACATGCTCTACATTATATCTAGCATATCATCTACTATGCTATCTACCTTCACTCTCTTACATTTACTCTCTATCAAAGGCCTATATATAATGATATGTGACTCTTGGCCTTCCACCTACCTATGACTCTTCATCTTCCTATTCTATGGACTCATGTACACATGGACAACATGCACATTTACATTATCAAGTACTTTGCACATTCTAACAATACTTGTGCATTTATTACATTGCATAAAGTAAATATTCAAACCCTAATCTAAGACACACTCCTAATCTAAAGATGTACCCAAGGTGGTACATTAGCATGTACTAAATAATGTAATATATTCCAACACCCCCTTGTATTACATTATTTGGTTATTGAAGACTTTAGTCTTCAATATGGATCTTCATCCTATCTTCAATTCACTTTGCATTGTATGCCTCCTTGGTCAGGTTCCTTCTCTTCTTGCTTATCTTCATCATTAGAGTTAGTCTTTGTGCTTTCATGAGCTATCATGCTATCATCATATTCCTACAAAATTATTTTCTCTTTGCCTTTGTCCTTCTTATCATAAGTCTTATTTAGTATACAATCTTCTGAATAATCACTTAAAGCATCATGATAATATCTTGAGTTAGAATAACTTGAAGTATCAATACTACATGAAGAATGAAATATCTTCTCTAAGAAGGATTCATCTATTTTTGTTTTCTCTTTAAGTGATTCAATCAATTCCTTTTGCTCCATATTTTCTTCTTTGTAATATTTGAATGTAAGTAATGCCATATATAATATGCTACCAATGTCTAAAGGAATTAGAATATCATATTTTCCATTATCAATTGCTTCAATGATTCTAGCATGTAGATAATATTCTAGAGTTTTAAATTTTTCTTCTATGGCTTCACTATAGATCAATTTTGAAGTAAGATCTAAGTTTCCTTCAGTCTTTGTAAGTAAATTCTTGATTCCAATTTTTATGACATTTGCCCTTTCCTTTCTAATGATGTTTTCCATATCATTATCCATTGAAGTCTTTGAAGTAGACATTCCTTTTAGCTCCCTAGTATTATATATTGAGAATAGTTTTTGATAGAATCTTTTATCTTTCAAAACTGTTGAGGTTGACTACCTTATGACTCCCTAGTTTTGAGTATATGATCAAATTTGATAATGTCTTTTCAATTCTCAAATTTTGTAGAATACCTTGTATCTCCCAAGTGTTTTGAATATGTGATCAAATTTGATAAGATCTTTTCAATTCTCAAGTTTTGTAGGATCAAATATCTAGGTAGAATTCCTTTTTGCTCCCTAGTATTTTGAATGTAAAATAGCTTTGGTAAAATACTTAGCTTTCTAAGTTTTTCTTTGAGTTGAATCCCTTTTGTCTCCCTAATGTTCAACTTCAAGACAAGCACTTTATTTCTCCCTATTTATGAATAGAAAGCTAAAGATAATTTTGATGCAATTTCAATTGATAAAATTTTCTATCTTCAAGAATTTTCAAGTTGGATTCCTTATGTCCCTTCAATTTGAATAAGAGACTAATTCCAATGTAGTTTTCCAAATTTCTAACAACTCTATGTTGTGCTTCCTATGTCTTTCAATTTTCAATAATATTGTTTCTAAATTTCAAGAATTTTATGTTGGTGATGAATTCCTTATAACTCCCTATTTAGAAATTTAGAAAGACAAATATATTTGCAAATTCAATATTTCAATTTTGATGTAGAAAACCTTATTCCTCCAAGTTAAATTATTTGCAAATATTTCTATGCTTGAATTTCAAATAAAGCAATTTCAAAAAGCTTTCAACTTAAATCCTCCTTTCTTCAAAAGTTTTTCAAATCATTCAATAAATCATCTAAGGTTGTAATTTACCAATTTACTTCCTTATATCTCCATTCAATTAATTAATCTTAAGCATAATAAATTAACTAAGCTTAACCTTAGTATTGATATACCTTATATCTCCTTGACTTTTATGAAATGCAAATTGATTTAAATACTTTGTACCTTCTTGTAAATGGGTGCTATGTATTCGGTCTGCTTCACTTGAGACTGTAACTTGCATGTTATTTTAGGTATTATCTACCTTTTAGTCTTCAATGCTTGATGATGTATTTTCACTACATTTAATGCTCTTCCTTGTATATGGTGCTCTCTTCTAGACTTTGACTGTCCTCTTAGTGCTTATTCTACGTTCTCTGATCATTGAATGTGCTTAATATGCGCATTGAAGATCATTTGGGCTCCTCCAACCTATCAATATTCTTCTTCTCATGTGCCACATGGCACTCAATATCTTCTTTTAAGTGTTTCCTTCCTACTACATTACTCCTACCCAGTTAGGTGATGTTATGACAATATTGGCGTTACCTTTGTTGAGTGTCTTCCTTCCTCAAAGAGTGCTCATAGATGATTTGAAGCATTTTCTTTCCCTCAATGATGTTTTGGTGCTTCATTTTCCTCTATACCAAGTGGCATCCAAGTTCTTTCACATTCTCAATGAAGTGACAAATGGTAGCTATGCTCCTCTTAATACTTGCATGTGATTATGTAACATCTTAGCTTTCTTTGGCACTCAAACTTGCTTGCCCTTCCTTAATGCTCCCAATATCTTTCACTACTTGATAGTTGTAACTTCCAACTCTTCTTTCCTCCAACGTATTTTGTAACTCTCCAATGCTTGTTGGTACTTCTTTGTTTCTAACGCTTGGTGGTGGATCTTCTTCATCAATGGTTGCTCCTCTTCTATGGTGGTGGCTCCTCCTTTGGTGGTGCACCAATATCTCTTCCTTGGTGGCGTTTTCACCCCTTTGCTTGATAGCTTTTCAATGTTGTTCGACCAGATATCCAAGCTTCTTAACTTGGGTAAAAACCTTTGCTTTTTAATTTATTTATCTCCTAAGAAACTTGCACCTTAATCCTTGCTTTGGCTCTATCCTCTAACTTCTTATTTTTGCTGTAGATTTTAATCCAATGTGAGTGTTACCTTCTTCAAGTTTTGGTGTCTTTACTTGGTGTCTTTAGACACCTTGAGCACACTGTATTTGAGCACTTATTTGGCCTTTCCTTAGACAATAATACTACCTCCTTTGTTGGCTTTGAAGACTCTTTATTTTGCAGATTGTAATAGCTCTAATATGGTGCTCTTATAACTTTAAAATAAACTGATTTTAATGCTTAAATAATAAAATTTTATAGCACCAATGTGGCATACCTTTTGGCCTCTTTTGTAGCTAATATTCTTGGTGATTTGATTCACCTTTTTGCTGCCCTAAATTTGTAGAATTTGTAGCTCTCCTTTCTATTCAATTGTTACCTCAAACTTATCAATCTTGCAACTT
Organism: Wollemia nobilis; assembly: GCA_028583015.1. Lineage (NCBI taxonomy): Eukaryota > Viridiplantae > Streptophyta > Pinopsida > Araucariales > Araucariaceae > Wollemia > Wollemia nobilis. The sequence goes on along the minus strand of JAQPPZ010000854.1, from coordinate 92,770 downwards.
TAATTTATGCTCTCTTGTTGTTCAAAACTCTGAACTTTTGTAGCTTCAAATGCATCCAATTCCTCCTTTTTTTTGCTATCAAAACATTTCTCTAATATACCCAAAATTCTCCAAAAACTCATCTCTATTATCTTCTCTTAATGTTACTCAAATTTACAGCTTAAATCTCTTCAATTTTTTGCCTTCTTTTCCTATCAAGCCTTCCTTCAATTGGCTATTCAAGGGCACTTCAAAAACTTCCCAAATCTTCTCCAAATCATAGCTATATGTCACCTTCAATTTGCTATCCTATGACTCTTCAACTTCTCTTGCAATAATTAGCAATCTTCTTCTCCATAATGGCAGTCTTCAAATTTCTCAAATTGGTGGTCTTTTCTATCTTCTTTCTCCTCTAGCTCTTGTCGAATTCTGACTTCAAATTTGGCCTATTTGTTGGCCTCTTCCTCAAGAATTTGAATGTCTTGAGATCTTCAAGAATCCTTTCCAAAATTTAAAAAACTTCTTGCCAAATCTTTTTCCTTTTTGGCTTGTTTTCGGATGGTGATAATTGTCCCAAATTCTTCTTTTCCAGGAGCTACTCCTTCTTGCAATATTCTACCTTGAGATTTCTTCAAATCTCCTCCAATGGCCACTTCTTCAACTTTTCAATAGGGCTTTTCTAGCCTTCTTCTTTCTCCTTCCAAATTTGCTTGAGACCTCTTCTCTTGGGTCTTCAAATTTTGCAACTCTTCAATTGGACCTTTTCCTTAGTCCTCCTCTATCTTCTTTCTCTAATCTTCTATATTTCCAAATCTAGAAATTCTTCAATGATATCTCTTCTCTTGGATCTCCTCTTTCTCCAATATTCAATAAGGCTTCTCTTGGCCTCTTCTCAATATTCAATAGAGTTGTTTTCTTCTTTCTTCAATCTGCAAAAGTCTTCAATCTTCTATGGGAACCTCCTTCTTGGGTCTCCTCAATCTTCTAATTTCAATATTCAATGGGGTCTTTTCCTTGGACCTCCTTAATCTTCAATGTCTACTCTTTTTCTACAATAAAGAACTAATCCCTGCACGAGGAAAGCACATAGAATTTCAAGCAATCGAAGATGAAATTCTTCTCTATCCATTGTAGGAAGCTTCTCAACTTGTTACAAAAAAAACTTAGACAACAACACAAATTCATATAAATCTCTAGATCTCTAAAAATCAATAAACTTCACTAGTTATCCTTCAATCTAGTGGAATGAGATCTATGTTGAGTCCTAGTCTTCACGAGTTTTCTTGCAACCCTATGGAAAGACTCTAGCTAAAAAATAACTTTAAAAATTTTAAAAAATAAAATCTCCCTATCTCCTCTCAATCTCTCTTGTGGCTCTCCCTATCTCCTATCAATCTCCCTTGTGCTCTGATACCATTGTTAGCTTTTTATGCTAGATACTTAATGAGAAATCAACCACAAGATATAAAATGAGCATGCAATATTAAATATATGATAATGACAATATACTAAGCATGTAAAACTCATAAGAAACTTCTGTAATTACTCATAAAAATACCATTAATGAAGGCTCATGAAAATAGTACAATGATAAAAATGGAGGTCTCAAACTCTCCATATTCCTTACATGCTCTACATTGTATCTAGCATATCATCTACTATGCTATCTACTTCACTTTTCTTCTTACATTTACTCTCTATCAAAGGCCTATATATAATGAGATGTGACTCTTGGCCTTCCACCTACCTATGACTCTTCATATTCCTAGTCTATGGACTCATGTACACATGGACAACATGCACATTTACATTATCAAGTACTTTGCACATTCTAACAATACTTGTGCATTTATTACATTGCATAAAGTAAATACTCAAACCCTAATCTAAGACACACTCCTAATCTAAAGATGTACCCAAGGTGGTACATTAGCATGTACCAAATAATGTAATATATTCCAACATTAAGTAAAACAAAATAGAGATAACATGAATATCAATAAGAGAATATGAAATACCCACGTGTTTTAGGTGATTTGGAGAGGGTAGGGAAATCCTCCAAGGGAGGTCCCTAGTTTGAATCTCCACCCTACCAAATGCACATCAGGTACCTAAATCCAATTGATAATTTTGGTTTGATCAGGGTCGAGTGTGACTCCTGAGTGATTTTGACGGTGTAGAACCCCCTGATCGTGGTTTCTCAGACCAAGACGGCCCTGCAAGGGTTTTTATCTAAATTCAAAAAAAGGAATATGAAATATAAAATGAAATGATATTAATCAGCTAGATACCTCAACTTTCAAGGAGAAAACTAAGATTCAAATTTTTTCAAGTGATACATGCACAATTTCCAAGTTGTAATACTACTTTGTGGTCATGATGTAGTATGACTGGGGTCTATTTCAATCCCATACAATCAATTCAGAAAATTAACATGAGTGTATGATGTAACACTCTTAGACACCTATCAAATAGAATTAGTTCAAACAAAAAGAGTCCTCAACTTTCAAGGAGGGGATTGATGTTCAAAGCTTGTCAAATAATACATGCATAATTATCAATCTATTGTAATACCACTATGTGGTCATGATATAATACAGGTGGGGCTTGTTTCAATCCTATATAACCCACTGAAACTAACACTCTTAGATACTAAGATACTTTTTTTAAAAGCATAAAAAATCCAACTTATATTAAAATGATGGATGAGTGAAGGTCCAAATACATTCCAAGCTACATTTGCATGCATCCCAATAGCCACCGTACTAATATATTAGAGGTCAAATAAATCAATAAATGGATCATCTTACAAATTAAATATAATCCCTTGGGGTATTATAAAGGAAAAATATAATATAATAATATTTCCCATGACCAAAGTGAAATATTGCACATTTTAACATCCTTGCTTAATTTGAGTGACAATCACAAGAAGAAGATATTACAAGACATGTCCCATCAATGACAAATATACCATGCTTAGATGATTCTACATCCTAGTCAAGGAATTTTTTAGTATGACTTTGCTAAAGATATCAATAAAATTATTTGAAAAATATATGAACAAAAAGCATAATTGACCCTTTGATGTAATATTTTAAATATAATGCATCCAAATATCAATTTATTTAGCTTGTTGATGATTTATTGGATTGTCATTGAACTAGATATCAATTTTATTATCACAAAAGAGAGTATTGGATCCTTTCTAATAAACACCCAATTATAGAATAAGCATATATCCATTCAAGATGTTTCTTAACGAGGATAGCATTAAAATGTTTTTGTTTTATAGAAGACATAGATAAAGTGTGATATATTTTAGATTATCAATAAATAGATCTAAAGAAAAGTGAAACAAATAGCTTGAATTAGACTTACACTCACCAAGATCACATACCTAAAATTCATTTGAGTGGTCTTATAGAAAATGAGGATCCCCATTATTGTATGGATACCCATATAAATTATGACTATGATTTAGCAAAAAAATTGATGTAGCACAAAATTTGATGGATACCTTTCCTACATAGGATATTTTACCTAGCCCTATTATTGCTAAAAGGAAAGAAAAAACAATTCTGAATGGATTTGGGAAAAATTTTCCTTCCCATGGTGGGGAGGAGAAAATGAGGAGGTCCAAGTGATTATTTACAAAATCTTTCAAAGACGAAAAAGCCCCTATGTAGGTTGAGATTTTGTAGGCAGAGGATCCTTTTCCCATGAAGAAAAAAGTGAAACCATTCTCGGGATCGGTGAAGTGTAGGGATAAAGGTGCTTCAATATTACAAGTGGATCCTTCAACGATAAATTATGTCCTTATCTTGGTGGTTGATTACCATTCTCCTCTCATTGGTACTGTAAATGTTGTTATTATCTATGGGAAGTATATTAAGGCCATGCTATTACGAAACTAGGCAACTCTTAGACCTTTTGATTTGAAAGTAAGGGGTAAAGACTCTATTGCGGTGTAAGGCAATTTTCTCCCTTGTCTTTTGTAAACCTTTTAGTTGTTGTTTGAATTCTATTTTGTTCTAGTTGTGTTATTTGACCTTTATTTTTTTGGCTGGTCACTAGTCCTGTTTTCTCTTCCCTTTATCCCTTTCTTCTCTTGTTGGTGAAGGTGTTGGTTTCTTGGTTTTCTATTTCCCTATAGTTGGGTGTTGTTTCATAGTTCTATTTTCTAATATTTTGGATTTTGGGCTAAATTTGTGTAGTGTTTTACTTGTTGTAAAAGCTTTGAGAACCCTTTAAAACTCCTTGTATCTAATAAAAAAAACAAATTGATTGATCCTTCTAATTACTCTTATGATATGCTTAGAAGTATCTTAAACAAATATATATAGAAAGAGTGATGCCATGTATAGAGCAAGTGAGATAGATAATATTTCCCACCAAATAGTAATAAATAATGACATAAACCAAAGGTGAAGAACATGAAACCACATGCTTCACTCTAAATGTAAAGAGAGATCAAGCCAACCTTCAATCCTCCATCCAAACCCATTATAAAATATCCAAAAATATTGCACATGAGAAGTATAATTACCAAAATAATACTAAGTAATTTGAGTTCCAACAAAATAACAAAGTAAACCTAAATATGTTATCTCAAAATATTCTTGAAACCATAGCTTCAATTCCTAAGTTGAGATATTATATATATATAGTGATAATATTATAATTAACACAAAAGCAAGATGATGTGAATCTAATTATAATGAGTTTAAAGTAAACAATATGCTTACACTCACAATGTTAAAAATTAATAACCAAGAAAGACTATGTAAACCTTCTTATGCCAAGATAAATTTTACTTAATATCATACAAGGACTCCTTAACTTTCCAAACCAATTGGATTGATATATTACCAAAAAAACCCAATGGTTGCTACACACACAAATACATGTTTTCAATTAAAGCATTTATAACACTCATTTGATGATTTTTTGATCTAGAAATCATAATGAATAAGAACATAAATGGATTATGTATGTACAATAGGATAAAGAATCTAATCGTAGTAAATATCTTCTTTTTGATAAAAAAAACGTTTGTAACATGAGAAAATTTAAAGTTCTTGATTTAATAATCAACATCATATTTGGCCTTATAGACCCATTTACATCTTATAATATTCTTTACCTTAGGAAAATAAAAATATCTCCCAAGTTTCACTCTTCATGATTTACTTGTACTCATTTTTTATGGATTCCTCTCATTTTTGGAATTACTTTCCCTAATTATTAGTTGTAAGATCTTTTTCTGCATTCACCCTAGTGAGAAAACAATCAACTCGGTGGGCATCCTATAAAATTTCTATTAATGGAATTTATATGGATACTTGAATATAGTATTTTTGACTTGGATGAAATATTAGGGTGAATAAAAACTCATTAAGAACTAAATAAATATTCATGATGTCAAAAATTGAAGAAATGACTAGAAAAGTACTAGAATAAGAGAAAGTGACCTCTCAATTAGAAGAATAAATATTTTTATTAGCATGCACAAGACAAGTATCAACAAGAACATAGATGGAGATTACCTTTTATAAAATATCAAGAGGAGGTCCATGACTAACAACCTCATCAAATATAATGTCAATTTTATTTAATAATTATATGAGTAGTTGGATCATGAGAAGGATACAATTTTTCAATATACCCAACAAATATATACTTGTGAGTCTTGGATTAAATTTTTTTTATCACTCAAATAGGATCTGGTACCATACAATTGAACCAAGTACTTGAAATTTAAAATGAAGGGTTCTATATGTCATAATTATTAATATTGTTGATATTATGGGTAGGATCTCTAATTATTAATGTATTACTTCTATTCAAAATGTGAGATCCATCTATTTTATATAAATCACATTGTTATCCATTTCATGATGAAACTATTTCCATCATGTTGTATAGTGAATGATCCTCTATCAACTGATGTCATGAGATTGAAAAAGTATTCAAATTTAAATTGGTTTCCATTCTTAATAATTCCTTCAAAATTTAATTTTCTTTTTGCTTTCATTTTCCATAAGATCCTTAAAATTTTGGAATTTTGTAAGGGTTTTATCCTTGGATTAAATGGAGTATATTTATAAAACTTGGAAATAATATCTATAAATGTGAGAAACTATATAGAAGTAGAGAAATCACATTTTACCCAAAGGACAACAAATGCTATTATAAATAATTCCCAAGGCTAAGATGCATGTTGAGCTTTGTCAAGAAAGAAATAATGATGATTTTTACTAAAAAATAATGTTTAGATACATTGTCTTGGAGGATAAATAGGTGGAATACCATCAACCATATCAAGGCAACCCATATGCCTCATGGGACTAAAACTAGTGATCCTCAAGTATTAATACCATGATCATTATTTATGCTTAGCCACCATAGTAATACTTTTTTCAATATGAAGATATCATAGCCACATTAATTTTATACATATGATCTATTTTATCATAATATCTTGAAATAGTTACCTTTAAGTCATCACAAATATCATTTAAAGCCAAAGGTCTATCCAAAATTCCACTATTATATTGGTGTGAGTGATGCAATAAATAGAGATAAAATTATATTAACTCCTAGAATATTTTAAAATTATTCAAGTTTGACTGTAGCAATATTAACATCTTCACACACATGGGGTTTGGAAAAAGTGTAGAGGAGCAATTTTTTTATTACCATAAAGCAATATTTTAATCCTATGGATGAATATTAACATATATGCCAATGTCACTCATTTTTCCAAGGGGTTTGGGACTAGTAGTGGAGATCGATGAGTTTCACATCAGGTATCAAGGTCCCAGGCCCAAGGGTGAACCTTAATATTAATCAAATGGAAAGAACTCAAATGGTTTAAAATGTGGAGTTTGAATGTAGAGATGTAAATTTAAATATTGTTATGTAATATATGCATAATTGCCAAAAATAGCAAAATGTAGTTTATTAAAAGGCCAAGATAACATAATCATGACATAATATAGGTGGAATCTACTTTAATACCATAAAATCCATTCAAAAAATATTGAAATATCCACAACCTAAATCTTGTTTGAATTTATTGTATTTTCTAAAAATAAACAAAAGTAATCAATCCACTCAAATATTATACAAAAGTGCAAAAAATGACAAAAGAGAGAAAGATATGGTAGGCACCCATAGGCATCATAAATAATCACTATCCATATATTATATTTCATAACACTTCGATGATAAATGAGGAGTGTGAGGGGGTTATTTATAGCAATACCAAAATCTCAATTACATCACAGAGTTTAAACTAAGCCAACATAATAAGTGGGATTTAGGTTAATTACAAATAATAAATAAGGTTTAAACATAACAAGGTTAACCAAGTCCCATTGGGATTACATAATAAAATATTACAAAATAATAAATACATTGCACAATGAAATTCCCTTAGGCCTATCCAATACATTGCATAATGTTGGTCCTTGGACATGAAGCAAATTATAATTTTAATACCCCCCATAATATGAACTAAGGGGTCAACTAGACAAGACATTAGTTATAATAATATCTTCCTCCCATAAGGTATTCTCTAGTGAGCCTTTATAGTTTAGACATATCCATCCAAGTCTCCCTCATCATCTGGAAGAAGGCCACTGAACTTCAAGAACTTAGCTTCAACCCTTTGCAACATTAGTAAGTAATTATTTATTAGATGTCCCTCCCTTTTATAGTATTTGCAAGTGGTTTTTTATTTATTTGAATACAACCTAGCTCTCAGGCCCTTGGATATTATCCTTCTTATATTTTAGTCCTTTGCATTGTTAGAATATTATTATTGTTATAATGTGCACTATGCCTATAATTGACAGGTTGACATTTGTCTTCTGCCACTTGTCCCTGTCTTCAGTTTGAGTTGGAGTGGTGTCTTCTGAAAGACACTTGGAGTGGAGCTTATGACACTTGTCATATCTCCCTCCTAAGCTTGATGCTTATATATTGTAAGATAACTTGTAAATAAAGTGTGCCTTATTTTTCAGTCCCAACATCTGGTATCAGAGCGGTGAAATCCGCCTATGGGGACCCTTAGGGTTTGAGAGTTTTTTTTAGGATTGAATTTTTTCTCCGAAGTATCCTCTTCACTTGCTAAGTTGATCCTGTGAATGAGAAACGGAGAGAATTTTTTAAGAGTTTTGGCGATTCTGGCAATGTGGGGCTATTTTTTTTGCAGGGTGAAGGCACATTTAAAAAAAAAAACGTCACATTTTGCAGCGGCGAATTTTTTTTAGAGCAGTCATCTTCAGAATCTGAGTACACCAACACGTAGATCAGGAGGAGTACTATAAAATCGAGTACTCACACGCAAAAATCCGACAAGAAATGAGCAAGATATGGTTGTTTGAAGATGGACTATTGCAGCTATTTTTTCCTGCGCGATTTTTTCCGAAACGGAAATTTTTTTATTAATTTTTTAGCAGTCCTTTTCTTGATGTTTTTGCACCATCATATAGATTATGAGAAGTACTACAACATCAAGTACTCACTTGCTTAATTCGGTAATGTATTGAGCAAGTTACAACTGCTCAAAGTTGGTTGTTTGTAGCAGTTTTGGGACTGTGAAAAATTGTTTTTTTTGTTAAGGCACATCAGTTGCCAATTGTTGGATTGAGAAACATCTACAGCTGTAGTAGGTAACAATAAGCTAGATTGCAAATTTTTCAGTCATTCCCTCCAAAATTTCCTGCTCGGTCATTTCAAATTTTCCCCGAAACAGTTTCAAGCCAAAATTTCAAATTTCAAATTTGTAGAGGGCAATCTGTCCTGTTTTTTGCCTCTAAGAAGTCTTGTTGTATTTTCTTAAAATCAAGGGTCAAATTGTAACCGACTATAGCCTTATATATAGTCGTTGGAAAGGATTTTTTGAGGGGAATCCATTGGTGCAGTTTATTTTCAGTTTTGAAATCATTTAATATGCTAAATTGAAGTTTGAAATTGACATTGTAATTTGGAGTGCATTTTCGGTAGTATCCGACACTCCTTGACAAAATATTTGGCAAACTTGTGGGAATCTCAATTTTAAGTCTTTGGGGGGGACATTATGCCAAGTCATTCATTGAATTTGGCAAGTTTGAAGGCAATCTTGTAAAAGGAGGCATTGATATTGTCTCATATTTTGGAGGCACATTTGGGGCTAATTTGTTTTTAGCCAAATACAAATCATCAACTTAAGGGGTGATTTAGGGCCCCTTGTCCCTTGTCGGTGGATTCATTTTGTGGCACTCTCTTGGCCACTAGGTGTTTGTTGCTTGCATCTTCTATTTGGGCTTTGTCTACATTTTATGCTTGCTATTACCCTTGCATGACTTTGGGTTTTATAATTGTAATCAAGTGTAGTTCCATTTCATACACACTTGACACTAAGCCATATACAAGCAAGCAAACACATACAGGCAAATTCTTATAAAGCAATAATACATTGGCACATCTATTGTAACAATTCTACAAAAAGCAAGCATCACATTTTTATAACCGCCTATGTTCCACGTATCAACTGCTCAAATACTTATAGTCTCCCTCACGTAAGGGTGGGTATATTGAGTAGTTTGGTATAAAGGTCTGCAGGTTATTCCCTTTCAGAATCGCCTATGTTCCACGTATCAACTGCTCAAATGCTTATAGTCTCCCTCACGTAAGGGCGGGTATATTGAGAAGTTTGGTATAAAGGTCTGGAAAAATTCTAATTCTTACTCTCTTTGGATAGAAAAAGGCACTTATGTTCAACTTAACCCTCCCACTATTGGAATCACTTGAAGATTCAGAGTGGAAAAACTAGGCGAACCCTCCTCTGGATCTTCAGTGGTGTACCCTAGATTTTTTGAGGGCTCTAATTTGGCATTTGTCATTCTTACTTCATCCTTTGTTGAGCTCCCTTTTCTTTTGATCCTTTTCTAAATCATGGCTACTACAAATCTATTAAGTGGACTTACAAAGAAACTTGAAGGAGCACAAACTTTTGCAAATTGGAAGTATGAGATGGAATCAATATTAATGATGAATGACATGTGGGACTTTGTGAAAGATAGGTAGGCTAATGAAGACCCACTCACTGCACCTATAGACCCTAAAGAAAAAGCACAATTTGAGAAGAATTCCAATATAGCTTTAAGTCTAATCAAGCTAGCTATAGGAATTCAATGCAGAGAAACTGTAAGGGCTGCAAAAACACCTAAACAAGCATGGGATGCTCTCAATAGATTGTTTGATAGGCCAAGTCAAGATAATATTTTGTATCTCAAACAAAAATTGCACAATCTATGTATGAAAGGCTCACTTACCGATTATCTTATGGAAGTGAAGTCTATTAAGAATGATTTCTTATTTTTGGTAAAACCCTAGATGATAATGAGTTAATTCCAATAATGTTGCATGGTCTTCCTTCAAAGTTTCACTCCTATGCTACCATGTTAGACTTGAGTGGTAAAACAATGAATTCCACACTTGAGGATATTGAGATCCTACTTAAGAAACATGAGCAAGCCCTAATCAAAGATGAAGAAATTGAAGCCACATCAGCAACTTTTGCCACCAAGGCAACTTTACAGCCTAAACAAAACAAGGGTCAAAATCAGCATAATCAGAATCAAAGGGGTAGACAACATCAGAGATACACATAGTACCAGCAACAACCACATCAACAATAGTACCAACAACAACCAAATCAGTAGTACCATCAGAGCCAAATCAACAGTAGTACTAGCAAAGCCAAGATGGCAAACAAGACCTCAAGGGGGTCAAAACAACAATCAACAAGGGTGTGAATATTGTGGAAAATGGAATCATAATGTTGCTAATTGCTATAAAAGGCAAAGAGAACAGGGAGAACCACAAAATAATAATCTGAACACATTGTATGCAGCCAACCAAGTTAATGTTGAAGATAAAGAATGTTGGTATATTGATTCTGGAGCAGCAAAGCACATGATAGGAAGGCAAGATTGGTTGACCAAGGTTCAGCCTACATCAAATCAATTCATTACTTTTGGTGATGAAAGTGCTCTACCCATTGAAGGTGTTGGGGAGGCACCACTTACTTTGCATGATGGTAATAATGTTCCTACAATAGATGTTTTGTATGTGCCTGGTCTTAAAAGGAGTCTTCTTTCTATTGGACAACTTACAGATAAGGGCTATAATGTCTATTTTGAAAAATACAAATGCTACATTAAGGAACCCAATGGCAATGTCAAGGCCATGGGAGTGAAAAAGGATGGTGTTTACTACCTCCTTACAAAATCTGTAACACAAACATCTTTGCATACAACAACTACTTTCTCTTTGGAGTACATGTGGCATGAAAGATTGGGACATTTAAATTTTAATAATCTTCAAATGATGGCTACAAAAGGATTAGTTAAAGGACTTCCACATCTTAAGGAGTCAAAATGTTTTTGTGAGCCATGTGTAATAGCCAAACACCATAGGCAACCATTTGAAATAGGAAAGGCATGGAGAGCCAATAGACCTTTGCAATTGGTTCATTCAGACATTTGTGGGCCAATGTCTGTTCAATATTATATTGGGGCTAAATACTACATCACTTTCATTGATGATTACAGCAGAAAGGTATGGATCTACCTAATTCAATATAAGTGGCAAGCCCTTGATAAGTTCAAAGAATTCATCGCACTTGTTGAAAGAGAAAGTGGCTATCAAATCTCCACCTTAAGATCGGATAATGGTGGAGAATATGTCTCCAATGAATTCTTTAATTTTTGTAAGTATCATGGGATAAGGAGGCAATTCACAACCCCTTATACCCCGCAACAAAATGGAGTTGCTGAGAGGATGAATCAAACAATCACAAATAGGGCAAAATCAATGTTACATGTTGCTATATTACCTAACTCATTTTGGGGAGAAGTTGTTCTTACTACTGCATACTTGACTAATAGGTCATACACAAAGGCCTTACATGAAAGAACACCTGAAGAAGCATGGAGTGGAAGGACGCCCTATGTGGGCCATTTGAGAATCTTTGGATGTGATGCCTATGCTCATATTCCTCATAAGAAAAGGAAGAAGTTTGATGATAAGAGCCAAAAATGCATCTTTGTTGGCTATAGTGATAGTGCCAATGCATATAAATTATATGAACCTATTTCCAAGAAAATCATTTTATCTAGGGATGTTACCTTTCATGAGTATCCCCCATCTAATCCTCCTAAGGCCCCCACTTTAGAAATAACTAATGAAATAGTTGCTCCATTCATGCATACAATATCATCTAGTCCTTCTCCTTCACTCATAAATCAAGAAATTCATCCACAAGAAGAACTTCCTACAAATGATCCATGTCCTCCATCTCCTCCTCCTAATGATCAAGTAACATCATCCAATCCTTTACCCAAGTGGGTTCAAGCCACAATAGATGAAGCCCAAAATCATTTGCCCACCTATACAGGTAAAAGGCCTTCAGCCCTAAGACACCAAGTGAATTATGCCCTAATGGCCAAAGTCCTTAGCCAACCTGAACCTTCTAATGTCAAAGAAGCACTTGGTGATCCTAAATGGGTTCATGCCATGGATCAAGAATTAGATTCCATTGAAAAAATCACACTTGGGAGTTAGTTGATTTACCCAAAGGAAAATATACCATTGGCACAAAATGGGTATACAAAGCAAAATATAAAGCAGATGGCTCACTAGATCGCTACAAGGCTCACCTAGTAGCTCAAGGCTATAAGCAACAAGAGGGAATTGATTATGAGGAGACCTTTGCTCCTGTGGCTAAGATGACTACAATCAGGACAGTTATTGCTATGGCAGCTCAAAAACATTGGCCAATATATCAAATGGATGTCAAAAGTGCATTTCTCAATGGTCATTTGAAGGAGGAAGTGTATGTGAAACAACCACCAGGGTACACAGTTGAAGGCCAAAACAACAAAGTCCTCAGATTAAAGAAAGCTCTATATGGGTTGAAGCAAGCACCCCGAGCTTGGTATGCAAAGATTGACTCCTATTTTCTCAACCTTGGTTTCACTAGATCTGCAGCAGAATCTACTCTCTATGTGAAACATTGGAGGAACCGCATCATTTTGGTTACATTGTATGTGGATGATCTTCTCATTACAGGTGATGACATAGAAGGAATAAGGTTGCTCAAGGAGGACTTATGCAAGAACTTTGAGATGACAGATTTAGGCCTCCTCCACTATTGCTTAGGAATAGAGGTATGGCAACAACCTGGTAAGATTTTTATCTCACAGGCTAAGTACATTCAGTCTATTTTGGAGAGGTTTCGCATGGAGGAGTGTAAGCCCTCTCTAACTCCCATGGAAACTAGATTGAAATTGGTAAATAATGATGAAGAAGAAAGGGTTGATGGTACACTTTACAGGCAACTAGTTGGAAGTTTGATCTACTTAACTTCAACTAGACCAGATATTTGCTATTCAGTTGGCCTTATTTCCAGATTCATGCAGGATCCTAAGAAGAGCCATTGGATAGCAGCTAAGAGGATTGTGAGATTCCTAAAGGCCACACCTCATCATGGCCTTATGTATAAATCAAGTGATAATTTTTCTTTGATTGGATACATAGATTCAGATTGGGCCAGTTGTCCTGAAACTAGAAGATCTACATCAGGTTATTGCTTTCAATTAGGCCAAGGCTCTATTTCATGGAGCACAAAGAAGCAGAACACAGTTTCACTATCTTCAGCAGAAGCAGAATATAGAGCAGCAGTTGAGGCAACTAAGGAGGCAATATGGTTGAGGCAATTAATTCAGGATATTGGGCTATTCATACATGGTCCAACATATATATATTGTGACAATCAAAGTACCATCAAGATGACCAAGAATCCAGTTTTCCATGCTAGAACAAAGCACATTGAGATCCATCATCACTTCATTAGAGAAATGGTCCAAGAAGACATTATACACATGGAGTATGTACCAACTCAATATCAAGTAGCAGACATCTTCACCAAGTCACTTGGGAAAGACAAGTTTTCTCAGTTTAGCAATTTGCTATATCTATGTAAAAGAAGTCAACATTAAGGGGGAATGTTATCTAATGTTGACTTATCTTTTTAGGATAGTGCACATTAAGGGGGAATGTTAGAATATTATTATTGTTATAATGTGCACTATGCCTATAATTGACAGGTTGACATTTGTCTTTTGCCACTTGTCCCTGTCTTCAGTTTGAGTTGGAGTGGTGTCTTCTGAAAGACACTTGGAGTGGAGCTTATGACACTTGTCATATCTCCCTCCTAAGCTTGATGCTTATATATTGTAAGATAACTTGTAAATAAAGTGTGCCTTATTTTTCAGTCCCAACATGCATGAGCTTGTATTTCAGGAGTTCCACCATCATAATTCGGCATTACAATCTACAAATAAACTAAGAGAGAAAAAGCTAATCAAGAGTAAGAATCTTTTAGGATTCCAAGAACATAAGAATCATATGAAAATTAGGTTCAAAATTTGAAAGGATGGGGAGAGATTAGAAAGGACAATATTAGCATATTTTACATCATCTATATTTTTTTCTTAGAAGATACAATATTTACCCTCAAAGCGTTGAATCTAAAAATATAGTCCTCAATGTTATCAAACTCACTAGTTAAGAGTTCCAAGATACTTACTTTAGTAGTATTGACCTTTCCAAAAAGTTCATGAAATTATGACCATACCTTGATAGGGCCACCCTCCTCTTTGATATGAAAAAATAATTCTAGCGCAATCAATAAGGAAAACAAACCTACAACCCCATATACCTTTTATGTTGAGTTTTATCATCAAGAAAAGTTGCTTTATCCTTTGAAAATATATACCATAGGCACTTACTTCATAGTAGGATGGTCATTTGAGTTGACCAAATACTATAATTTTACCCATTAAGGCAAGTAACTAATGCTTTGTTGTTCCTCTTACATAATATGACCCTGAATGCTATAGCAAGTCTATGAACTTATACCACCAGTGTGTAAAACTTAAAAAATCATGTGATTTTAAAAAAATGGGCTCAAAATACTTCTATATGCATAATTTATGGCCTTCAAAATATTTTCCTTTATGGACTTCAAAAAAATTAAAAATCAAAGCCTCTAACCTTAGAAAAGCAAGAGCTAATTCTGGCCTATCACTTTATGAGCCCTAATTCATTGGAGTAATCCAGTCTACTTTTGCCACCTCAACTCTGACGATTCACCATATCACTACCACTTGCACTTCTCCAATTATTCCAAGTCATATATAGGTGGAAAAAATGTCATCCACATTAGCTTTCAAGTCAGCCAATAATCTTGGAAAGAATAAATATACTAAAAAATAACTCTATGGGGTTTGACCTCAAGTCTTTGTTTGCCTAAGTGCTTTGGTCTAACAAAGGCTCCAAGGCACCTTTTATAAAATTAAGGGCATGAATTCATTGATAGCCCTAATTTCCAATTATACCTTTTAAAAAAGTGCATGGTGAGACTCAATCCCATGTTAGTCTACCTCTAAGAACTTTGTAAGCCCATACATAACCAACTAACCATAGGCCAAAGATATGACTACTCCAATAGTTATTCCATAGAAGATGTCTACTAAGTAATTCCCTATGAGTGTAGAATATTTCCAATGGGATTCAAACACAAAACTACCACCATCCTACAATCAACGAATTTCCACAGTATCTATTAAACCATGCACTCAAGTAGGTATTAAAAGGTATATTCCCTTAAGACCTACCCTAATATATGAAGAAAAAACTTGAATGAGATTTCAAACCTATGACCCACCTAAGGTGAACACCTTAAAATCCTCTATGTAACCACCCTGGCATACCTTTTATATTGACACAATAACATTTCTTCATGAAGAAGGCATTCAAGGCATCAAAACTATGAGTAATCAAGGAGGTACGCAAACCACGATCACATGTGCACAAGTTGATTTCATGCATTTAATTTGGCTTCAAATTTAAATTCAAATATTAAGATTTTTCCTCCTTTCTTCCACTATATATTTGAATACAATAAAAGCTACCAAATAATCTAAGATCTAAAACAATGAGTTAAAGGCACTCTGATAACAACAAAGTACGGAGTCAATCTAGTAAAACCATTCAAAAAATTCCAAAAAAATGGAATAATAGAATATCTTTTGGATTTTGAAGATTTGAGGGGTAATTAACCCTATAATTTGGAATAAGAATTAAAATATCCAAAACATCTTTCTATTTAACTATGTTGACACTCCATACCCACTTTGATTTCATGTTGTAGTTCACAATAATTTCTAGAAATGAAGAAGCAATCCATCCACTAAAATATTATATAGAAAGTGTAAAAAATAATAAGAGAGAGAGATATATGAGAAGCACCATAAATAATAATTATTCATAGATTATATTGCACAACACTTTGATGAGAAATCAGGAGTGTAAGGGGGTTTTATAGCAATACCAAAACCCCAATTATATCATAGAGTTTAACCTAAGCTAATATGATAAGTGGGATTTAGGTTAATTATAAATAATAAATAGGTTTTAACTATAACAAGGCTAATCAAGGCCTATTTGGCTTACACAATAAAATACTTTAAAATGAAAAAACACATTGCACAATGAAATGTTGTTAGGCCTATCCAATACATCACACAATATCAACCCTTGGCCATGAAGCATATTATAATTTCAATAAATATTAAAAAATTTAATCATCACCATAACAATATTATATCTATTATACATATGGATGTAGTTAGAAACAATATAATAATGCCTAGTCATATACCTCATGGATTCCTAATCAATAATACATTATTGATATGAAGAGAAAGTCCAATAAATCAAGTGTACAACCACATACACATGGTTGGAGGTACCACTAACTTAAATTCACATGTAAACTTAAGAATTTCCTTGTCATATCTAAAGCCCTTATCTATTTCCTCAATCATTTGAATCTTGTAAGGCAAATGAGAATTCTATGTCCTTCCTATTTGCAAGATTTATATGCAAATTTATTTGATTTATTGAAATATGTTTTTATCATCATTCTTGGGATTCTTTGGATCGACTTTGGAAAGAGATAAATCTATTTTGTATATGATATGATTATAATGTTTCTAGAATTAATGTGATGAATTAATAGCATTAAAAAATGACTCCTTGAGAGGAGGCTCTTTTAGATCCGTCATGTGTATAAAGAAATAGTCTAAAAATGCTAGAAAAAGCTTCATATGCAATAGATAGATTATTATTATTAATATACTCATAATTATTTTTGGCATGTCCTTTATCACTCCAAATATGTGCTCTAACATTATTGAAATTTATAATGCACTTATTGATACTATTAAAGTCTCCAAGATTGAAAGGTTAGCAAACTCAATATCCAATCACTTGACTAAATTTTAACATTTCTAAAGTGTTTCTAAAATGTCTTCTAGATATTAGCTATCATTGATATAAAGTATAAAATTATGTTTACTATAAAATATAATTATTCCATGAGCTTTCTCTATCTTTGGTTATCAGTTTTATTTCATTCTATTAGTATCTCCTTTTTTAACCTTATTGGAATCTATGTACAACTCTATGTATCTATTTTTTAGTAGGGTTATCATTTGGTATTTCCATAGAGCACAAATTGACATATTTATTTTGAATATATTGTTGTTGGACTCCATTATATTCCTATATAATTCCATCTCAATAAAAATGAATTGAGATAAAAATAATATTATTATTGCATAGAGATTTAAAAAACTATGCTTTGAAAAAGAGCATAATAGAACTACCTATGCAAAATTTATCTTCTATAGAATATTACCTTTAGTAAGGAAATCAAAATTATAAAATAAAACAAATCCAATATTATTCCCTCTTTTCATCATTCTAACTTTCCATGTATCACCACCTAATTTCCCTCTAACATTTCATCCTTAGATAATTTGGTGGAGGACACTTGCTTTAATGAGAAAATATAATTAGAAATTAATAGTTACCAATGATTAACTATTGTATACTACAAATCTAATTAACTTGTTTATTTTACCCTAGTTGGATGAAATATTAACCTTTCAAACTAGCACATCAACTCATCTTCCCCTTTGGGTTTTGACTATGACAAGTGAAAGGGTAAATATAAAAGTCCTCCCTTTATTAATGCAAATGATATTTAGGTAATTGTGGGGATGGAGATCAATCCCATTACCTTTAAGTGTGATTAAACCAATTTAATTATGCTAGTTGAGCATTATTCTTCTACTTTTGGAAAGTAGATCGTGTGTTTCATAATAAGGAAGAGTCATTGTCCCAATGCCCTATCAAGTGATCGTGCCCTAAAGGGATGAGGTTTTGAAACTCTATTACCTTAGGTTTTAATTTCCTAATCCAATAATGTTAGACAATCTAGTTGCTAACTTCCATATGAAGATGAATGAAATGGATCCTATATCAAGTGATAAACCCCAATATTAACTAGAATGGATGCACTCAAGGGCAATGAATCTTGCTTCCAACATAACACAAAGGGAAGCAATGAGATACAAGTTGAATATATTATTTTATATATATCAAAATTTTAGAATCCTTTTACTAAAAATAAATATACAAATTTAAAATAAAATAAAATACTTTGACTAACCTTTTCATTAGAACTTTCATGCTCCAGATACAAAAAATGATAAGAATCTGGAACCAAAACCCTTAATGATTTTTTGCTAAATTTTAAAAATAAGTTATTTTTTCAAAATATTCATTGGCTATTCTATAGAATGATTCCCTTACAAATATATATTTTGGATTCTTCTTGTTAGAATTTTTAGGACTAATAAGAGGACATCGTTATGTTATTTAATAATTTTATTTATTTTGTATTCTCTCACAAAAACATATAATTCACATACAAAAATAAAAATGAGTACACATTAAAAGTTCATGTTATATTATCTCAACATTCACTTCACATACACTTCTCATATAACAAGAGTCTACCTCACAACTAATGAGGTTTTTTCCATATATAGGTTGGCACGTCTCCTTCCATGAAGTAACCTAATTGCTTTGCTAATGAACTAAACTTGATGCCTAATGAATTGATGGTGTTAATTACTCTATTGCACTAACTACATATGATGCCAACTCTAAGGATTTTCCTAGGGTACTAATGTAGGAAGTGATGCTAGTATAATATTAACCCTATGCTGATATTCTATCCATCTTAACTTATTGTATTATCCCAAAATAACATACATAGTCTACTCCTTAAACTAAAAATTAGGAGCAAATTGGTTTAATGTCCTTATATTCCATATTGTTTTGGTTGGGTGAATAGATATTTTAATGTGATAAAGGAAAATTCTTCTTATATCTTATTTCTAGAGTTGATCCACTTCCCTTGATAGTCTCACTCTTCATATAGTTCTTGTGTGTGTTATAAACTCAAACCCTTGACTAAGGACGCTCCTATAAGTAATATGGATCATGATATCTTCTCGATGAATCATCATACCATGTAATTCCTTCAATATTACCATCACCTATTCCTTTTTCTAAACATTATCCTAGCCTTGGGTAGTTAAGTCACTAAGATCATTTTATTGATCCTTGAAGTTAATATCAATCATGCTTAGCATCACCCATATTTGTTGAATTTATTCCTCTATTTGCATCGTTTTTCTTAATATAAGGTATTGATGTACTATTTAGTTGTTGTACCTTATTCAAAATATCCTTAACATCTACATAGTATTCTTTGCAATATCCCACCACCTGTACATATTGATTGTGCACCTTAGTCATCAGTAGTGTTTAATTTTCCAGTTGATTCTTCTTATAATTGGTCACACCATTTTGTATCTAATTATGACATTATGGTAAATCTACTATGACCTCTTAGATTTACTCCTTAAAGAGATGGAATATCCTCATGTGTATGTTGATTCCTATCCTATGGATTAGTTAGACTTGATGTTAAATTTTTCCATGTATCCATTAACATCGAGTTGCTTATTTTGAAATCTTTTTTTTATATTTTATTGCATAAATATTTCAATTAACAACTTATATTTTAGGTTTATCCTAGCCTCACTTAGTGTTGGATAATATTACATTATTTGGTAAATGCTAATGTACCACCTTGGTACATATTTAGATTAGGAGTGTGTCTTAGATTAGAGTGTGATTATTTACTTTATGCAATGTAATAAATGCACAAGTATTATTAGAGTGTGCAAAATATTTAATAATGTAAATGTGCATAATAGTCCATGTGCACATGATTCCATAGAGTAGGAAAGTGAAGAGTCTCAAGAAGAGTGAAGGCCAAGAGTACTCCATATGAAGAGTCACATTCCATTATATATGTGTTTATGTGTGTGTGAGAGAGACACAATGTAGAGTGAGAGTGTGTGGAAGTATCGTGTATTGGAGATATTTATTCTATCAAGATACTATTTTGAAACCAGTTGCGAGTTTCAAAGAATTGTTTCAAAGAATTTGGACCGCATTTGATAATATCAAGGGCAGAATTCTTAACATAATTGGAGGAAGAAGAAGATAGTTTTTGGCAGCATTTTTTGAAGGAGTAAAATTGCAAATTATCAATTTTTAGACAACATACTTTGAAGAAGAAAATGATAAATTTTGAGCAACATTTGCAGAAGTAAAGCTGAAATTTTTGGAGTTTATGGACAACAATTTTGGACAAAAAAGAAGAAAGCAAGTAAGCAAGTAAGAATATTAAAAGAGGACTGCAAATTAGTGTTCTAAAAAGTATTTTGTTTAAGCATTAAAGAGTTTGTTTATAGCAATATTTGGAAGCACCATATTGCAACGTTGAAGGCAGTGAATAAGAGTTGAAATCAAGCATCTTCACCACCTTAGAATCTACAGAAAAATGAAGATTTAGAAATATTAAAAAAAAGGAGTATAAGCATGGTGAAATAATAATCAAACAACAATTTTATAGAGCAAGGAAAAGAGTAGTCCAGAGAGAAGCAAACCAAACATTGGAGGTAGGAGAAAAAGGAAGCTAAAATGTCATCAACGGATAGAAATCCTGTCAAACAAGGAAGGGCCAACAAAAATCAAATTTTGAGTGTCATAAGAGAGAATTTAAGGTGTCGTTACAATGAATTCAAATATTTGTAGCGTATATGAAGTAAGCATACAAGAGTTGCCTAGGAAGAGCCACCATGCAAAGGAGAAGAGCCATTGTGTAAGGAGCAAGAGCCACCGAACTTGAAATATAGAACCACCAAGCAAGGAGGAGGAAGAATAAGCATTGATAGAAGGATTTTAATCACCATTTACATAATTTGAGTGCCAATAATCGAGGAGACATCATTAGGAGTCAAAAGATATGTTGAAAGAAGCATGAAAGGAGGTTGAATCATTTGAGCATGTAACAATAAAGAGTTTTATGTTTGTAATTTCCATAAGGGAGAGAAAATGCTTGCATTGAAGAGAGCACCAAGGAAGAGTGTTGGTTGAACAGTTATTGGAGAAGAATTGAAGCACCATCATCATCAATGAAAAATCGAGCACCAAAAGTTGCAAGGATCATACCTAGTGTTAAGGCAAAAAGGGAATCAAAATTGTAACATTCAAATGTTGAGTGCCACTTGGTAAAGATATTATGAATAAATGAAGAGGATTTTTACCACATGTCACATCGTAGAAGGAATCCCAACCACCTTCATGGGAGAAGGAAATATTTTCTATGCACAATTAATGCATGATATCCAAGCTTAGTGTGATAGATTTCAAAGTTCTTGAAGAACGCGGAGTGCATAATAAAGGAGATAACATTGGAGAATGGAGAGGCCATCAAATACATAGGAGATAAAATATTTGAAGATCCAATGTTGGAGGACAGAGAGACCAGCAAATACACATAAGGAGGTCAAATATTTGAAGGCCCAATTTTAGCATGTCATATACAAGGAGGTATAGAATATTTAAACTGATTTAACCCTTTGCAAATATTAAGGAGGTATAAGGAATAATATTATTAAGTTTAAAGTTAATTAAACTATGAGTTGAGATAACTAGTTCAAAAAATCTAGGGCATCAGCTGGATTGCAGAAGTGCTTTCGGGGTACGGTGGATCTGAAGGCTAGATTGGTGCCCCAGGAGGGTCCAATGGGGACTTCTCCGGCTCCTTTTCTAGGGAGTAGCAGCTCATACGCAGATTTGTTTAAAGAAAAATCTCCTCCAAAGAACGACGAAGCTCAAAAAATGGCATATAAAATGCTCTTCACGACTGTTGGGAATAGGTCGACAGCACATCGTGTGAATGGATGTTTGCCACAGGCCGAAACCAGGCCAAAAATTGTCATCGAGCCAAGTATGGTTGAAGAATCGGTCATTTACAGAGCTAATCACGATTTAATCTGCAAGTTCATGGGTATACGTCCTTCCCTGAATTTTTTGCACTCTTGGATCCGCCAAAACTGGGAGCCTCACGGTGAGTATTCATTGTGGTTTATTAGCAATGGATATTTTATTGTTAGCTTTTCGTCTTTGGCCGATAGAAATAGGGCTTTCGAGTCAGAGAAGAAAAATCATGGCCCGACAGGGCTATTTGTTCAACCATGGAGAGTGGGATTCGATCCCCGAGTTGAACCTATTGCTGTCCCAGTATGGATCCGACTATATGCTCTTCCAATGGAATTCTGGAGTGAGCAGGTGTTGGCAAGGATTGGCAATTCTATTGGAAGACATCTGGGTGTTGCCAAAGACACAATTGAAGGGAGCATGGCGGTGTATGCAAGAATATGTGTGGAGATGGATCTCGGCCGGCCTTTGTCGATAGAGATGGAAATTGAATTGGCGAGGACTCTCCTGGATTCAACAAGCTGGACTATGAGGCCCTACCCTTTAGATGTAGGGTTTGTCACAAACATGGACATTTGGCCCGTTTTTGCCCTAATAATATGAATGCTAAAATGGAGGCCCCTTTAGGAATGCCAAACCTGCCTAAAGAGGATAAGGCAACACTTAATAAAGATTCTAATAGCACCGTTCGGGGCCGGGAAGCTCGAGAGAGAGGGTTTTGAACAGCCCGAGAAGAAAAATACGGACAAAGAAAAAAGAGGGAAAGGAGCAATCCCATCTCGGACCTGCCAATAGGTATGAGATATTTAAGTCACTTGGTTGACGAAGAGGAACAATTTATGGAGGGCATGGAGGGTAATAAGGAAAATTCTAATATTCCCGTGCAACTCCCCCTCTCATCTCCTCCCGTCATACAACGAGGTAGTTGAACTCTGTGAGGTATCACAGCCGGTGTGCTCAAGGGCCTTAGTAATGCATAACCGGGAGCGAGACGGTATCTCGGGATGTCGGCATGGGAATAGCGAGAGAAGAACAGGGAAAGGCCAACTTTGGGGATAACCCGGGTAGAAAAAAGATCAAAAAATAGCAATTCTCGGGGAGTAGGTAGAAGATCCAATAAGGAGTTGCTAGCGGTCCAAGGAGACAAACTGATCACGGGAGGATCGGTGAGGCCAATAGACTCTTATTGCTCCCAGGGTAACCAATGATTATACAATCATGGAATGTGAGGGGTTTAAACAGTGAGAACCCATCAATCTGCTGTTCGAAGACTTTTAGAGAATCGTAATACTAATTTTTTGCTTTTACGGGAGACTAAGATGTCATTAGATCTTATGTCCAAAATAGTCAACAGAATTTGGAGGGTGCTTGGTCATATGGATGTGGCTGCCCAAGGTGCCTCGGGGGGATTGTTACTCTGTGGAACTCTCTTGAATGGTCTGCAATAGAACATCTTGCCTGGAGGGGTGTTCTCACTTCTCTTTTTAGGAATAATGTCACTGCGGAACACGTTCTAATCACAAACTTTTATGGGTCTCAAAACCTAGATGGTCAGAGGCGGCAGTGGAAGGTTGTGCATAACATGCGAACCTCAAGGGAAGATCTAGACTGGATTATAGCGGGGGACTTTAACGCTAAATTATCTTCTAGAGATCAGGAAGGGGGAACACCATTTTTGGACCCAGGGGACCGTTTCATGATTGCCCAAGTCCAGGCTTTGCACTTAGTGGACATTAAATGTCCTGGCATTAACTACACTTGGACTAATAAAAGGCGGGAGCCACATAGCAGGAAGGTTAAGCTAGATCATTTTCTGGTTTCAGAGGAGGCGTTTGTAAAATGGAATATAAATTTTCAGATTTTAGAAGGCCCAGTTTCAGATCACTGTCCCATTCTGTTGGAAGGCGGGACTAGGATGGGGCAGCATCACAAACCTTTCAGATTTGAGAATTTTTGGCTTCAAAGAAGAACTTCGGGAGAAAATTCCACAGTGGTGGGAAGAAGGCCGCCCAGCTTATGGGAGAGCAATGTTCAGAATCCACAAACAACTACAATATGTCAAAACTCAGTTGAAGTATTGGAGGCGTGCTAATAAAATAGACTTCCAGGCCCAAAGAGCTCCATTGGTGGCCAGATGGGATGAGGTCCAAAAATAGTTCAGAGAAGGAGTAATTACAGACCAGCTCAAAGCTGAGGATGATGCCCTACGTACAGCGGTTGAGGACATTGACAACCAGGAGGAGACCTATTGGAAGCAGAGAGCAAGAACCACCTGGTTATTAGAAGGGGACAGAAATACAAAATTCTTTCATCGGACTGCTTGTGCTCGAAGACAGATGAACAAGATGGAGGCCCTTCAAGATGAGAACGGTCATTCCTTTGATACACTTCCAGGTATGCATTCCCATGCTATGGATTATTTTTCTAAGCTTTTTAAGGAAAGTGTGGTACAAGATGTAGAGGCCCAAAATGAAGTTATTTCTGTCATACCTATTGTTATTTCTGAGGATGAAAATCAGGCCCTCCTCAAACCCATTGATAGAGATGAATTGAAAACTGTGGTCTTTGGAATGAGCACTGGTAAAACTCCAGGTCCAGACGGCTTCCCAATTGAGTTTTTTAGGCTTTTGGGATTACTTAGAGGAAGATGTAATGGTTGTTGTAGAAGAGTCCAGGAGAAAATAAGAGAATGCTTAAAGCTATAAACCACACTTTCATTACCTTAATTCCAAAAGGGGAGGAGGGGGTTCATATTTCAGATTATAGGCCTATTGCCTTATGTAATGTGTTGTACAAAATAATCACAAAGGTAATGGTTGAGCGCCTAAAACCTCTTCTTCACAACATTGTCTCCTCTGAGCAAGGGGTTTTTTTGAGGGACGACAGATTCTGGATGGGGTGGTTGTGGCCCGGGAAGCAATCCATTCAATGCACACTTATGGTAATAAAGGGATGTTCATAAAATTGGACATGTCAAAGGCTTATGACGAGGGTTGAATGGAGTTTCCTGGCTAAAATGATGGCAGCCTTTGGTTTCTCTCAGGACTGGATAGAGTGGGTCATGAGTTGTGTCTCTACCCCGACTTACTCTGTGCTAATCAAGGGCCTTCCTTCGCAACCATTTGGAGCTACTCGGGGACTGCGCCAAGGGGATCCATGTTCTCCTTATCTTTTTCTCATTTTGGCTGAAGGTCTTGGCAGACTTTTCTTGAGGAGAAGACAACAAGGTAGATTATTGGGTATCAGGGTGGGTGACGAAGTTTTAACGCACCTGCGGTTTGTGGATGACCCTTGGTTTGGTGGGAGTGGCCAGCTTCAGGGAAGCAAGAATGATTAGGGATACTCTTAATGTCTATCTCGGGGCTACTCAATGAGGTCATTAATGACAAGAAATCCAAAGTGGTTTTTTTAATCTGGAGCAAAGGCTTCAGAACAGAATTTTAGAAATCCTGGGATTCACAAGGACTTCTCTCCCAAGTGGTTTACTTGGGGGTCCCCTTGCACTTTAAGAAGCTAAAATTAGACACATGGAGGAATCTTTGGAGTGTATCAAGGACAGAATTAATCATTGGTCTCACAAGTGGTTAAGTTATGGTGGCAGATTAACGTTCTTACAGTCGAGTCATTCAAGCCATGCCAATTTACAAATTCTCTATCTTGGCTGCCCCGATTACAATATGGAAAGAGTTGGACGGGATGGCTAGAAAGTTTTTATGGGAAGGAGCAAAGGGAGAGAGAAAGTGGGCCTTAGTGGGCTGGGACAAAGTTACCCAGCCCAAGGTTAAAGGAGGTACAGGTTTGAGAAAATCTAAGGTGAATAATAAAGCTTTGGCTGGAAAGCTATCTTTGGAGATGGATCTCCCAACCCACCTCCCTTTTCGGTAGAATCCTAACTAGCAAATACCTAGGACAGGCCAACCCAAACGATGTAGCTCGCATCCCCTTGGATGGTGCTTGGGTCCCTAGTTTGGCGAGGCTCTCAAGTTAGGGTCTCAGGTTGTTAAAGACCGCTTATTTTGGAAAGTGGGAAGAGGGGAGAAGGCTCGTTTTTGGACAGATTCTTGGGATCAGTTCCCACCCATCATTGCTGAATTTCTAGAATTACAGCCAATAAAAGCAGCCATTGAAGCCAAGGGATGGATCCGTATTGAAAGTTATTTCACAACTACTCGGTTGGGGAGTGTAAGTTTAAGCGGTTCAAGAAGTTGGATGAGTGGCCCATTTCAATCCCTCCGGATTTGACTCCCATCATGACTAAAATTTTGACAGAAATATTTCTTACAGGGGGAGACGTGGAGGATGAATTAGCTTGGGGCTTTGGGAGTCTTGGCGTCTATACAGTAAAGGACGGATATGACAGCATTCTCCCAGAGCCCCCCCCTCATACTTTTCGGGTTGAGGACTGGAGGAAAATACTGGCACTCTAAAGGTTGGCCGAAAGTTAACTTTTTTGCATGGCAGTGCATGCACAATGGAATCCTCACTTTTGATAATCTCGGATCAAAAGGTATCATCGGCCCTTCTCAATGTGTACTATGCTACAAGAGCGAGGAAGCTGCGACCATTTGTTGTTTGGTTGCCCTTTCACCCGACAGATTTGGCTGCGTTGGTTTGCATACTTTAAAATTCAAGTAAGTGGTGACCTGAACCGGATGAATATCTGGGCAAAATGGCAGAAAGGTAGATTCAAATCTAAAGCTCTTCGTATTGGCTTGGGAGCTCGGTTTAAGCTTTATCCGGTGGCAAGTATGGCTGGAAAGAAATGCCAAAATTTTTAGAGAAACTTTTACTGCTCTAGACGGGGTTTGGCAGACCATTTGGAGCAAGGTTACCGAAACTGTGGCTGTTCATCCTAAGGAGGAAGCTCAAATTGACATTGGAGCTATGGAAGAACGCGTTGACCTGCAAGAGGGACAAGGACAAAAATTGTTGGAAACCTCCCCCTGAAGGTTGGATTAAAATCAATACTGATGGAGCTGCAAAAGGCAATCCGGGTAGAGCCAGAATTGGAGTGGTGTGCCGAAACCATGCTGGGACTGTGCTCTATTGGGAATTGCAAGGCCTAGGAAGAACCACTAACAATGAAGCCGAAGCCATTGCCATCAAGTCTGCTTCTGTTTGGGCAGTGAAACATGGCCACCGCAGGATTATTCTTGAATCGGGACTCGCAAATAATGGTTGGAGCTCTAGGCTGCATGAGGAACTTTGATCCGAAAGCTTGGAGGTTGAGGGCTCTTGTTACCCAAATTAAAGAATTATGGAAGGAATTGGAGGACGTGATCCCAGTTTATGCGAGTAGAGATTTGAACAAAGCGGCTCGACTTTACGGCTAAGATGGGTGCGGAAAAGGAGGTTGGAGTTCGGTTGCACGGTGACATGGATATTGAGGATGAGGTGATTAGACAGGGTCTTGAAAGGTCCTTGAGCTAATGACCTTCGAAAAAATAGAGTACGATGGGGGACCCCATGGCAGCTAGTTTTTGGTTCACGAAAATTGGCTCCGGTGCAGTTCTTCCTTTACTATTGTATGATTGTGTCCTCTCGGACCTCAGCTGGGAAGAGGCTCTTCCCACATTGTAATTGATCTATGTCTTAATACAAGTTTTTTTCAAAATTGTCAAAAAAAAAAGTTAATTAAACTATTATACTTGAGATTAATTGAATGAATGGAGAAATAATGTAATGAATTGATGATTATAACCTTATAAGTTCTATTGAATGATTTGGAATATTTTTGAAGTAATAAGTATTTAATTTGAAAGGTTTTGAAATTACTTTATTCTATTTTGAAATTCAAGTTGCATAGAAATATTTGCAAATAGTTTAACTTGGAGGA
Source organism: Wollemia nobilis (assembly GCA_028583015.1). NCBI lineage: Eukaryota > Viridiplantae > Streptophyta > Pinopsida > Araucariales > Araucariaceae > Wollemia > Wollemia nobilis. The sequence goes on along the minus strand of JAQPPZ010000854.1, from coordinate 64,623 downwards.
ATAAAGATTTCTACATCGAAAATAGGAATATTAAATTTGTAAATACCTTTTTTTTCTAAATTTCTAATTGGGGAGTTATAAGGAATTCAACACCAACATACATTTGTGAAATTTAGAATTGAGAAATTATATTTTTGAAATTTTGGAGACAAAAGGAATTCAACCTAGAGATTTGAGGAATTGAAACCTTTATCAAAACTATTATTTGGTCATTATCCAAACATTAGGAAATACAAGGTATACTACATGAATTGAAGAATAGAAGTTAAAATTTATATTTAAATTATCATTAAAACATTAGGGAGATATAAGGTAGTATACAAGTGTCATCATGACAGCAAATAAGTTATCTCTTTTAGAATCCCAACTTCTTAAAGGTCCTAATTACACTTCATGGAAAAACAAAGTGAGATCAATATTGATAGTAGAAAAGCTTTGGAATATTGCTAAAGGAGAAATCTATCGAATATTCTAGGTAAATTTAAAAGTGTGAGTAATATGAAGAAAAAGCACTCATGATAATAACTTTTGCAATTATAGATGGTTTACATCCATACATTAGTTCAGCAGTAACTTCTATAGAATCTTGGAATACTTTAGCCAAGATATTTGAAGGAAAGAATAAAGCCACTATATTGAATCTTCAAACCCAATTGCATTCTCTAAAAGTTAATAGGGGTGAAAGTATAGAATTATTTCTAAGAAAAGTGGTAGATATAAAAATAAAATTATTAACCTTAGGAGAAAAGGTAGAAGACAAGTTTCTTCTTCAAGTGATTCTAAGAGCACTTCCAGAAAGCTACAAGCATCTAGTCACATATTTACAAATTCTAAGTAAAGATACATCGTTTGATGAGTTAGTCAATATACTACAAGAGTATGAGGTGGAGAATTCAGTCAAATATGAAATGACTAACAATGACTTAGTCTCAAAAGATAATCCACAGGGAAATGTTGCTTCATTCTCAAGTAATAAATCAAAATGGAATAATAGATATTGTCAAGTATATAGAAAAAGAGGATATAGTACAAATTATTGTAGATTCAATCCAAGAAATCAATATCAAGGGAATCAAACAAATTTTGGAAGCTAATAAAATAGGTTATTTCAACCAAGACAATATCAAAATTAATATAGACCACATCAACAAAAATTTCAGCATCAGTACAATCAACCTTATCTACAATATACCTCAGCTACTTAGCTCAAGAGATTCATGAAATTCAGGAACTGAAAGAACCTATGGAATAACATGAAGTTAAAAAAAAAATCAGAAAATATAGTATTTTGTGAAGATACTAATCATTTACTTGACCAAGATATAAATAGACTAAAATAAAGAAAGCAGAAAAAAGAGCACAATTTTCAGAACCAGTATGAGGACTAAAGTCTTCAATAACCAACTAATGTAATACAAGGGGGTGTTGGAGAATTTTACATTATTTGGTAGATGCTAATATACCACCTTGGTACATCTTTAGATTCGGAGTGTGTCTTATATTAGAGTGTGAGTATTTACTTTATGCAATGTAATAAACGCACAAGTATTATTAGAGTGTGAAAAGCATCTAATAATGTAAATATGCATAATATTCCATGTGCACATGAATCCATAGAGTAGGCAAGTGCATAGTCTCAATAAGAGTGAAGGCCAAGTATGAAGTGTCACATTCCATTATATGTTTCTATGTGTGTGTGAGAGAGGCACAATGTAGGGTGAGAGTGTGTGGACTTATCGTGTATTGGAGATATTTATTCTATCAAGATACTATTTTCATGAGCAATTGTTAGTGGTATTTTTATGAGTTGTTGGAGAAGTTATTTATGATTTTTATATGTTTAAAATATTTTCATTGACATATATTTCATACAAAAAAATTATTTTAGATCTTGTGGTTATTTTGCTTTAAGTATTAAGCATCAAAAGCTAACACTTAGGCTCTTTTTTGTATTGATTCATGCCATCACATCACCTAAGCTAAGCTACCAAGTGTATAAAACAAGCATGTCATGCCATCTACAATAAAAATTGGTGATGACATGATGCTAGACACTATAGCATATTGCTAAAATATGGATATATTCTTTTTGTCATGCCAAGAGTTGTTGGTTCATATAAGCTAATTAAAATTAAAATTATGATATGACAAGTCATGTTGTTGCTACTAGTATTTGAAGCTTGGCTACTACTCAAGGGAAGAATTAATAATTAAGTAAAGAAAGTGATGTTACTTGAACTCATACCAAATAAATCTAGACCTCTTGGAGTCCCTAATGCCATAAACTCCAATAAGGATATCCCAAATATGCTTTTAATTATCCCTAAAGTAATTATTGTTATCTTTATTATGGTCATCATTGATAGGTTGTTGAGTCAATCACTAAGTATCCATTGGTGTTTTCATTAATATTAAATACACCATCTATGAAGTGATTGATATCATAGATATCATTAAAAAATTTGTCATCATACAAAGAGAAAATTGGTTATTTTGAATGCATCCTTATATTCCTCACTACTTATTTTTATTTCTTGTACTAAAATAAATTCAAAACCATCATAACCTATTATTTCCTTGATAATTATTTTCTAGGGGCCTTATTCATACCCTAATATTCCAAGATACCATTTTCATCATCAATTTTTTGTTCTTATTTATCCCTTTTTATTAACGCTTATGATATTTGTTCCCTTTTTTCCAAATCAATATCCAAGTTTCATTTTCTCTTTGTTCTTTCTTTCAACGTCTTCCTCTTCTTCTTTTTATTTTCACCAAAGCTTTCATCCTCATTAAATTATTTCATTTTATGAGTAAGATATAATGTGATTTATCATCCATAGGTTTATGCTATCTTGTAAAAGTTAAACAGTAAAGGATAGCCTTGAAAATATTTTCATAATTATGTTGTCCTTGAAACCTAAAATGCAACGGATAAAATCTATATTACTTTTGTTTTAATTGCAAGAAGCTGATTTTTTGGTACTTGAGAAAAATGAATATGATTTACCTAGATTAAAAATAAACTTCTCCGCATTTGTTTTAAAATTTGTAACAATCCTTCAAAATTTGAATTTAAACATTGTAATTCCTCACCCTTACATCCTTTTTATGTTGTTTTAATATTTGATCTAAATAAAACATAAAGGCCTTTAATGTTGAGGAATATTACAGTATTTGGTACATGTAAATGTACCCCATGGTACTTTAATGGTACAATTGTAAATATGTAATAGATTAGGGTTGAGTCTATAGATTATGTGTGTGATTTATATTTCCCCTTTCATGTAAGTGTCAATGTGCAGGAAATGCACAAGTGTCATGTAAGAGTGCAATGTACAAGAAATGTACAAGTGTCATGTAAGTTAGAGTGCAAGTGTAGATTGAGAGAATGTGCACAAGTGTCATGTATGTAAGTGTACAAATATTTAATGTAAGGATGTAAACAAATGTCTTAGATTAGGTGTGCATGTGTACAAGTGTCTTAGAGTCAAGTGTCCATGCAAGAAGAACATGAAAATTCTAGTATGCTAGTGGAAATATGATAAACCAAAGGTCATGGGACTTATCATATGGATAATAGTAGTTACGTACTTGAAGAGTCACATTACTATGGCTATATTATGGAGATAATACTCCATAAGAATGTAATACGAATATTAGATTACAGAGTTGTAACAGGAAGAAAAGGAATAAATCTTGTATATAGATTTGAGCAATTAATATTGTAATTTTTCTTCATGCATAGTTCATGAATGACTTTAACCATTTACATTCATATTTGATTATATAAGTGAATGTTATTTTCTTTATTATATAGGCATTGATATACATATTAATTGGCTTATCTATTATTCTACTCTTATATTATTACTTTGACCTTTAAATATTGTGACTATTTTATATTGGGATCTATGATACTTTGTGGTAGTAAGTGATGGCTTTTGAAGCCTTAATATTAATGTAAAATCATAGGATAATTATTCACATGATCAAATATATGATAGTCACAATATAATATGATCAAGTTATTAATGTAACCAGAATAATATGAGCCAACTAATATTTAAATCAAGGCTAATAATTTATCAAATAAAATTTATTAATAAGTAGAAATATGAATGTATAAATAGCGTGAATCATACAATATAATAAAACTTACAATACTAGTTACTCAAATTTATGCAAACTTCATTACCCTTTCTCTTACAAATGTATCATCAAATCTTACAATAACAACACTCACAATGTATACAGTGTAGGTGGTCTAGGTGATCATCTAGGTGATCTAGGTGATTTCTAGGTGATATTTTTCTATGACTCTCCATGGAGTAATATATAGCCATTATAGGATGACTCTTGGGTTACTTTACTCTTCCTTTCCTTATGCCAAGTCTCATGACTCTTGGCTTCTCTACTTGACACTTGCATACACATGACTCTATCTTGTATGCACACTTGGACATGAATATTCACATAACACATCCTAATCTAAGAACACATGTGCACACTTACATATGAGACACTTGTGAAAATTTATACACATTACACTTGCCCACTTATTTGCATGACACTTCTGCATTTCTTGCACATTATTACATTACATAAAATATTTACTTACACTCTAATCTAGGACACAAACCTAACCTAATGTTTATAGGGATGTACCAAGGAGGTACATTAACATGTACTAAATAATGTAATATTATCTAACAGTAAGGCTTAAAAATCCAATGGTGGTATCATAGCTACCACCTAACTCTATCCATTTTGATAGAGTTAATTTTTAGCTGCCATTGTTAATATTTAACTTTATCCAATTTTAATAAAGATGATTTAGGGTCTATTCACTTTGAAGGAAGTGTAGATTTGGCCTCTAATTTTTAAAGGTCTTATTGAGTAGAATATTAAGGGGACATGGATTCAGTCACCCTGATTTGGATGCTAGGGTCTTTCCACTTGATTGAAGGAAAACCAATGAAGACTAGGACTCAACTAGATTGACAGAAAGGGTCAAATTAGGAGAGAATTTGGAAATTGATAGAGATAACCAGCTTAGAAGATAGTTGGAGATTTTGGGACATACAAAGTCACCCTAATATAGAATTTAGATTCTCTAATGAAGAGGAGGAGAGTCACTATTGAAGATTAAGGTTGAACCAACTTAGGAGAAAGTTGATCATTTAGGGACATTCAGTTACACCTTGACATTAATATTGGGTTCTCTATAAATAAGGAGAATCATATTGAGTTCTTAGAGGTGACCCAATACATTGAATAATTTATATTGGTAGAAGATTGCAGCTTTGCTATAAAATTTTGAGAAGCTTCCTACAATGATAGAGAAGAATTTCAGCTTCTAGAAGAATAGAGAATAGAAGCAATATATAAAAAAGAAGAAGAAAAGAAGCAGAACATAGTAGTAAGAGAATATAATCATAGAGAGAAGAAGCAACAAGTGCAGGTAATAAAAAAATAGAGAAAAGGCCATAGAAGCCTACATTGAAGAGAATGTCCAAAGAGATCTACATTGAAGAAGGCACGAGAGGCTTGCATTATTGAAGAAGGCTCAAGAGTCTTGCATTATTGAATAAGGCCCAAGAGGTCTACATTATTGAAGAAATCCCAAGAGGCCTACATTATTGAAGAGGCCTTAAAGGCCTATATCATAGAAAAGGTCCAAGGAGACCATATAAAAAGAATTAAAATCAGCCTACATAAAAGCATACGTAATATGTCAGTGATATCTTTTAGAAGGTTCTAGAGAAAGCACACATTAAAACTAAAAAAAATTGGAGAAAATTTGTTAGCACTGTAATAGTGTTAAAGGAAGCTCATATTAGTGATTTGAATATCTATAAAGGAAGAATGTATTTATCATTAGGGATAAGTTGCATGAGAATAAGGGTGAATGAGAAAATTATTCATCTAAGAACAGAGAAAAAGGGTGAACTAGAAAGTTACCCATCTAAGAATAGAGTAGAACCAAAAGGCTTGATGTCTAAGGAAAAATATAAAAATTAAATTGTTGAATAAGAGGGCAAGTTGTTTAAGGAAAGGTAAACCAAGTTTCAAGAAGAGAAATAAACTAGAATCTGGTTTATCAGAGAATCATCGATGAACTAGGAATCAAAGAAGAAAGACATTGGTAAACCAAAAATTAGAGAAGAATTGGCAAATAGGGATCTAGAGAAATAAGTTATTAATTCTCCAGGGAGACAAGGAATCGGTTCTATAGATAGGGAAGGCAAACCAGGCATCTGAATGCATGTTGAACAAACCAGATGTACTTGAAGGTGAAACAAATCAGATATCAAGCCACATGAGAACTATCCAACTAGAGGATAAAAAAAAAGGATGATCTAGGAGATATCCATGCAACATAAGCATGAAATTCAATAAGCTAGAGGAACCAAAATAAAGGATGAGTCAGGAGATGATCATGTAGAATGATCATGAAAGAAGGAATGTTAATTACATTAGGTGTTACAAGTGGAGTTAGCTATTTTACTGCAATGCGTCCTCAGGTTACAATTGCTATTTTCAACACATAATAATTTTGGAGGGAATAGATTTGAATTAAGTGCTAAGGTTATAATATTTGGAGATATAAGGTTTAAATTAAAGATTTTTTATCATTGTGCATTTAATATTTAAAAAGTTGAAAAATTAGAAAGAGAAGGATTTATAAGGAGTTAACGATATTAAGTTTTTGATTTGGAGTAATTTCTGAAGAATGAAAAGTTTAAAATTATTTTAAAGTTTTAAAGTTTTTTAAATATTTAGAAAAAATTTAAATTTTCTGAGTTTTTGAAATTTGGAATCTTTGAAAATTTGGAGTATTTAAAATTTGAAATTTTGTAAATCTAATTAGGGAGTTAAAATATTTTCAACATCAAAGGATTTAAAAAATTATAATTTGAAATTTTCATATTTGAATTATTTTTTATCTTAGGAGTTATAAGGTTTTATACTTCAAAGGAAATAAATCATAGAATTGATTCATACCATGGAAGAATTTGTTAGAAATGCAATCAATAAAGATAGTGAAGAAATATTGAACGGATTTTGTTTTCAAAACTTGATAGATGATCTTGATAAAAAGAAGAAAATAACAAGATCACAAAATACAATTGAGAACTCAAAATTAGATCTTGTTCCTACTAAATATCAATCTGATAGTACATCAAAAATGGATCCTATCACAGAATCTATATTTACTCAAAATATCATAGATTTTCAAATCTTGCAAGTTATTTATAGTGAAAATAAAGGAATAATAGCTTTAATAGAACATCAATGTTTATGATTTTTCCTTAATAAAATAGAACTTGAAGTACTAACAAGGAAGCATAAATCAAATAAAGGACATTACATTCAATTGAAGTGCAATTATTGTAATAGACTTGGTCATGAAAAAGCTAGTTATTGGAATCTCTATCCATGTAAATTTTATGGAAGAAAATCTTATTCTATAGCATTTTTTTGGTAAAAGGAAAATATTGTGGAATATCTGAAAGAATGCTATTATTCAGATTAGACAATATTTTTCAAAAACTTATGTTTGAAGCAATTCCTAAAAATAGAGCAATTTTTTTCAATTTCTGAAATACAAAAAGGAAAAATATTTTATGATAAAATGTTTAGAAAACAATGAAATAAAAATGGATCAATTATGGTCCAAACTTATCTTACAGTGTAATTAGGAATGAGCTATATATATATATATATATATATATATATATATATATATATATATATATATATATATATATAAGGTTGAAGGATAAGTTCAAGCTATTTGTGCACATGAACCTAAATTTAAAGCTCAAGTAGATTGTGAAGAACCTAAAGAATAAATATGAAGCAAAACTCAAATAAGCTAAAGACGAATCTCAATCAAAGGTTCATGAACAATGCAAGGTCACTTGAAGATTGAAGACAAAGATGAAGACTAAGATTGAATACTAAAGTCTTCAATAACCAAATAATGTAATAAGAGGGTGTTGAGGAATATTACATTATTTTGTACATACAGATGTACCCCATGGTACCTTTATGGTACAATTTTAAATATGTAATAGATTAGGGTTGAGTCTATATTTCAGGTGTGTGATTTATATTTCCTCTTTTATGTAAGTTTCAATGTGCAATAAATGCACAAGTTTCATGTAAGAGTGCAATATGTAGGAAAAGCATAAGTTTCATGGAAGTTAGAGTGCAAGTGTATATTGAGAGAATGTTTACAAGTTTCATGTATGTAAGTGTACAAATATGTAATATGAAGATGTGCACGTGTCTTAGATTAGGTGTGCATGTGTGCAATTTTATTAGAATCAAGTGTCCAGGTAAGAAGTACTTGAATATTCTAGTATGCAAGTGGCAATATGATAAGCCAAAGGTCATGAGACTTGTCATATGGAGAGCAATAGTCAAGTAATTGAAGAGTCACAATACTATGGTTTTATTATGGAGATAATATTCCATAAGAATTTAATCTGAATATCAGATTACAGAGTTGTAACAAGAATAAAAGGAATAAATCTTGTATACAGATTTGAGCAATTAATATTGTAAGTTTTTCTTCATGCATTGTTTATGAATGAATTAGGCCATTTACATTCATATTTTATTATATAAGTGAATGTTATTTTCTTTATTATCTAGGCCTTGATATACATATTAAATGGCTCATATATAATTATTTTGACATTTAAATATTATGGCTATATTATATTAGGACCTATGATATTTTGTCGTAGTAAGGCTTAAAAAGCCAACATTTACCATCTAATAAGTCAAAGGAGATTTATTTTCCTTTTTTTGGAAGTGAAAAAAGCTTGAACTAATCCACCTTATACTACAATATGGTCTCCATTCTTCATGTGAAATTTTTCTCAAGACCAAAACTTTCCATTTCTTCTTTGATCGATTTTATTTTATAATATCTTATCATATATTTAGTCTTATAACATTTTAAGCATTAGAATGTAATATTTTCATATTCTACTTATTGATGTCATTCTTTGATTTAGATTTAGTATAAATATATTTTGGAAAAGGTTTTATAGTACTTATTGCAATATATAATTGGCTATACAGAGCATGGTTTTGTTCCTCAGTAGTTGGACCCTCCTAAATGAACTCCCCTAAAGTGCTGCCAATGCTCTTCAAAACCTCCTCATTGATAAGTTGATGTGGAAGCCTAAAAATCCTAACCCACTCTAGAATTATTTTTATAATTTTTATCTCTGTAGAAAATTTCTAAATCCATCATATTCAATAAAATGCATCTCTCCCCATAAACCATAGGCCACCATCTATTTTTTTTTTATATTTCATAGTAGTTTTCATAAACAAATGGAATCAAACATTACCTAGTATTGCTTAAAAAGAAATACATAGAACAAATAATGAAGAACATAGAATATCGAGTGTGTCTATGGACACCAAAGGATATTTCCAAATGAAAATTAAATTGCACTTCAACTTATAATTAAAATGGTTGGTATAAAGGGGTATTTATACCTAAATACAAGTTACCTTTAAATCAAGATCGTGAGACTAATCTTTGAGAATTACAAAAACACCTATTTCAAGTTTTACATGGGCCCAAAGGATAAATATGATCAATACAAGTACAAAAGTTTGTTGTGACCTCAAAATAATATTAACCACCACCTATTTCAACAAAATCCTTAAGGTATATAGGAGATATGGATTTACTAGTCATCACCCTTAAAGGACACTCTCAAACTCCAAAAATCTCATGCATACATGATATTGGGCATGACCTTGTTAATAATATTCATTGTCTAACTTTGATGAAGGCACAAAAGTTGGATAAAGCATCCAATGTTCATGAAGCCATCTCACAAAGTGCATCCATATCGTTATGTGCTTTGTTTTCTAATGAAACTCTAGATTACAATCAATCTAAATGTTGCTCTAATTGTCACACAAAAAAGTGACAAAATTTTTTTTAGGAATGTCAATCTCCTCCAAAATGATTAGAATGTACCTAGTATTCTTAGTTGCCTAAGAAATAGTGGATTAGCATCTAGAGAACTGACATTAAATCTCTTAATTGCAAGACTTCTTGGTGCCTTCCCTTTACAACTAACTCTTCTTCTACTTGTTGGGTTGTTGTGGTAGTTTGATCTTGAATAATGTCTGGTCTAGCAATGAATTTGACATAGGCCTTGGAATTTGAGAACTTGGATTCTATATCATCCTATAGGGACTTGAGTTGCTCTCCTAACAAGGTCTACTCTATGCTAATTTTTCATCTTTCCTTACTTCCTTGTTTTTTTCTTTAGTTGGGTAATTTATCTATATTTCTCCTATGACGTCTCTTGTGCTTGTTCCAACTATTATTTTATATCTTTCTTATATTTATCTAGCTACTACCTTTGTTTTGTCCCTAAGCTAACCAAAATCATAGGTCTTCCAACTAATTATTAAAAATTTTAATTTATGTCAATTTGGACTTCAAATATTCTAATTGTCTTCTTAGTTGATCTTTCTCAATGAGATTTTTCTTAAGTGCTTCTACCTCTTATTAGAGTTGTTTATTTTCAATTATAATTTTAACTACTACTTGGAATTATCAAGAGCTTACTTCTTGTAAATTTTAGCATCTACCACCACCTAGGCATGCTTCATGGTTGCTCCTTGTTGTAATTGACCTAAAAATTATAACATTTGGAACAAATCAGTCCTAGTCAGGTCCAATTCATATACCCTTGTAATTTAATCAAAAAAAGCCTTGATAGGCTTGGTCGGGTCCTAGTAGAGGATATCTACTATTACTATATTTTTCCATCCTCTATGATTTTAGATCATAGGACAAAGGATACCTTAATTTTTATGCTCTTAATATAAAAAAGTAATATCTTATCTTCCTTTTAGTCTCTTTCATGAATATATGACATCTCTAGTCTATTTCTTCCTCAAGGTACATTTTATTACTAGATAAATGTTTAACTAGGTCTTATGATTGTTTGTTACTCTTGGGTGGTTCATACTGAATCAATCATTTGAGGTGATATTTGTGCCAATTTTGTCATTGAAATTATAATAATTTGTGCCACAAACATGCATGGAACTAAAAGTGAATGGGATGATATAGTGGATGGAGCAAATTGCATGGTGATTATGGTTGGTGATAGTGTGATTGTGGATATTAACACTTGCATGACAATGGGAATATAGAAGATATAGGTCAAGACTCATGGAGTAATATGCAATTGGTTAAGTGGTAGTGACCCCTATGGTTGATGTAATTTAAGGGAATAAGCTGATTGGAGATGTTGACACAATGGTTGATTGACCCAAAATTGGGGGTGGTATACCTTTATGAGACCTGATGGCTACACTTGTTAATTAAAGATGAAAGTGCAATAAAAGTAGGAGGGATTTAATAAGAACAAGGAGAAGGGGTGAGGGGAACTTGAGGAGTAGGAGAAAAAGAAGTAACATGTGGAAAAAATATGTAAAGAGGTGAAGGAGAGGAAGTGGAGGTTATTACAACCTTTGAAGTCATGGTATCTATCACCATGGCTCTATCTTTGCCTAGAGAGATTATTTGTTGTAACACACCTTCTTATAGGATATTTCCTTATTCTAACATAGGCATACCTTCAATTAGGACTAATTTTGTTTCAGACCCATTGTTTTCAAAATTTACCTTATTGGGTCCAATTTCTTCTTGATCTAGCATTTGTAGACCTTTTCTTGTATAGTGTTATCAACCAGTGCTAGTGTTATAGAGACAATTGTGAGGGTGATAAATGGTCCTCCTAGTGTATCAACTTCTATTCATCATCTCTTTGCTCCTTTTTTCATTATCTTTGTGCCATGCACTAGATAATTCTTAACCAAAATGCCCTTGGTGCATGGGATACTTCAAGGTACTTATTTTGTACCTCATATTTTTCCATACCAATAAATTTCTTGTGATAGACCCCTAATCCTCTAATTCCCTTCTTGTTTGATGTTTATTTTAGAATCAAGGTCAAAATCATTCTTCTTTGTCATATTGGTATAGAAGGCTTACAATGGTAGAGGGTGATCATACCTATGTGATACCTCTACCTTTGCAATTACGTTTTCTTCATCCAAGTTGGATTCCTTATCCAACCCATGTATTTTTTCATGGCCATAAAATGTATTTAGATCACATATCACAAGTTCATTAATGAAGAGTTTCCTAGGATCATAGGACAAAAATCCTTTTCTAGGGTCATTCCTAAGCTCTTCAACTTGTCATTCATGAATAAGTGACACCCTTCATCTTAGGTCTAATTGCCATAATTCCCTTACTTATGTCATAAAATATGGCATTATTTTGTCCCTTATGTTGGATTTTAAGCCAGATTATCATAGGTCTCAATATTCTTAATCTAGAGTAGACTCAAATATAAGAGCAATAAAAATATAAGCTAGCCAATATAAATAATTATAACATTCAAAATAATATCAAATATAAATGTAAAATGGCCAAAATCATTCATGCAATAACATGAAGAACACCTACAATAGGATTGCTCAAAATATCCATACAAGTTGCAATATTACTAATTCTTGAATGTGATCTCTTAGATCATTTTTATTTGATATAATACGTGGATATTTCTCTCCATAATATAGCCATACAATATTACTCTTCAAATACTTGACTTTTGATCTCCATATGACAACTCTCACATGTCCTTTGGCTTATCATCTTACCACTTGTATACATGACTATTGACTCTCTAATTACTTGCACACTTAACTCTATGATACTTGCACTCTTCTACATGACACTTACATGCATACCTAATACATGATACTTATGCACATCCTCACATTACATGTTTGCACACTTAATTATATGACACTTGTGCACTTTCTCTCATTACACACTTGCACTCTTACATACATGACACTTGTGCACTTTCTCTCATTACACACTTGCACTCTTACATACATGACACTTGTGCATATATTGCACATAGACACTTAAATAAAGGGAAAATATAAAACATTCTTCTAAACTATAGACTCAAACCCTAATCTATTACATGTTTATATTTGTACTAGAAAGGTATGATGGGGGTACAATTTTTTAGTAGATAAGATAATGGGTTTTGAAAGGGACCCTAAACCTTTTAATAAATAGAACTGAAAGAGCTTTGGGCCAAGCCCCAAGGCTCAATCAAGAAGAACACCAAACTAAAAAAATATAGCCACCTAACAACAGACTATCCAACACTAACAACCAAAAAAAAGGGAGCACAAACCTCACAAAACAAGGATTAGAAAATAAACCAAATGAAATAGAACCTAGAGCTCAACCTACAAAATCAAAGGATGAGAACTAGGTCCTGACATAGTGCATGGGATCCATCACATCCTTCTATTGTTGCATCATTCCATAAAATCTCATTGATGAAAGAAATCACCACATTGAGAGAACCCAGAAATACCTAATATTTATCTTCAAGCTTACTCAAGAAAGGTTTATTGTTAGGGTATTAAAACCTTGAAGAGGGGGACATCCCTTTGGAATCCTCTAAATCCTCTAAATAATTATATTTTCTTCAATGGTATACTCTCTTCCAAATAAGCTACCTCCATCAAAATAAGGGAGGTTTCGAAATTCAACACCTTCAAAGAGAGGTATTTTTAATGACGTGTTTGGCCCCTCCTGATGCCACCAGGGGAAACTACCACATTACTCATAATATTAGCCTTAAATTTCAAGGATGAGATGGGAGTCTTGAAATATTCTAACTCAAACTCAAAATAGTTACTCAAAAATCCATAAGACGTGAGAGGCATGTTGAAGGCCAAGGGAATTTTCAAGAATTTTATTTTTACAATTCCTCTAGACTTGGCTATGTATTCAAAAGTTACAAATAATAGGCATTGATGGATTGGGTCTAACCCTCTCCCTCCCCTCACATATATCAGATATTTATCCAAATATTGGTATAGAAAAGAGGTTATATTCATTATTCTTTTCCTTCTAAGCTAGTTTAGAAACATCATATGATAGCTACAAATCACCTCTTGTTTGTATCCAAGGTAAAATAGTCCATTGTCACCAAAATGACATGATTCCATGGGGCCTTGAGATATTTGGCATCATAGAAATTCTGTAAATTTGGTATATATTCCTCATTATCCAATAAAAACTTGCATTCCCTTTTCAAATACTATTTTGGACTATTGTGGTAACCACCATCGACAAGTAGACTAGTCACCTCACCCATCAGAGCCACCAAAAATTGAAATTCAAGGTCATCAACCTAAACCTAACCTTTTCTCCAGGAGTGCACCAGCATTTTGTAAAGGCCTCTATAATGCCCATGAAATGATTTAAGGTAATCCAAAAGACCACCTTTACATAAGATTTTTCTCACTTCATCATCAACCACTAGCTCATTTGACTCTAATGGGATATTCATATCCTTTTATACATATCTCTAGCCCATTATACACCACCACACACCAAGATACCAAGAATACAAAAATACACTCCCAAAACACCTAGAGCTAATCATCCCTTTACAATGAAAGAACACCCTAGTGGAGCCACATATTCTCATGCAGCAAGCTTCAATGAGCTTTTGAAGATATTATCGAGGGTTGTGGAGCCATAAACTAAGAGAGACTTTTGGGATAGCACTACAGAAAGGCATCATACCAAAATTCCTAAATAAATGAAAGGATATTGGGCTTGACATCATTGCCCAGTATCCAATTAAGACTGATGTGTCCTTTCCCACATGATTGCAATGGGTGGAAATAATAGTTTCCAAACAAATCTATGACCACATAGTTATCACTGAGTATCCAAGGAAGAAACATCCTTAAAATTTGATGAGAGGCATTATGCTACCAATAGAAAAACTTATGTTATGACTTGGAATTATTAAAAACCATGCAGTTGAGGTATCCAATAAGGTGGCACAACATCATATAAGAGACCCAGTTAGAAGAGAATCACAAAAACCAATTATACCAATCGACCTACTTCACAACCATATTATGGCCCCAATAGCAAATAAGGAAGAGGTAGTTAGCTCTAAACCAACCATGTTTAGCAAAAAACTACCCCATCCAACAACCAATAATAAGGGAACAACTACCAACTTGAGAAAAGAAGTTGACAAGGATGAACATCCACTTGAAATATATTTGGTCGTAAGACCAACTGGCCCAATTAGGTCCGTTGTCCCCTTTATGAATCAATGGATTGCAAGAGAGAATAATGGCACAAAAGAGATATAGAGGGAATACAAATAAAACTAATACTTTAAATCAATCAAATTACCTAAGCACACATGAGCATAAAATAGAGCATAAAACTCCCCTCCCAAAGTGACACTAGAAAGGGCAGAGAAGCCAAGAAATCCACCTCCCATTAGTTCCTCTGGCCCACAAGTACTAAATATTAGCCCTTATCATCATCAATAAACCTTTGAACATTTTGAGAGAAATTGGACTTTCAAACCTTCAACCCATCCTGATAGAGGCTAATATTTACCATTAGATTTGTTGCTTTATTCCCTTCTTTGTAAATATGTTGAACTTGAACTTCATCTCTAGAATGCAGAATTTTGATGGCTTCAAATATCACATTAGCAATCATCCAATTTGGAGGGCTAGAGGAATTGATTAAGTTGATAACATTAAGTGAATCTCCTTCTATAATGACTCTTTGGAGGCCCATAGATTCAATCAACAACAAACCTTGGAGCAAGGCTCTGGCCTCCAGAAAATGGGTAGATTGGGTTGATAGGAATTTAGTAAAAGCCCTAATTATTTCACCTCTATCATTTCTAATAACTCCACCAGTCCCAACAAGATTAGGGTTCCCTTTTCAGGCTCCTTTAATTTTAAGCTTAACCCATCTAGAAGGTGGTAGGAACCATCTCACCGATCTTCTCTAGGATGAAGCAGGGAGACCAATAGGACCAGTCTTTAGAGGAAAACATAACAGGTGCTCCAAATTTGATTTTTCAAACATACCACCATCCAAATCAGGTAAACAAGTAGCCATGTTTTCCACTATGCTTTTGACAACGTTCAAGCTGACATAGACCAGTTCTCTTTTGGAATATTTGAATACTCTTTGGTTTCTTTCCCATAAAATACCCCAAAAGAGATAAGGAAGCAAGAAATTCTGTAACCAAATAAGGCACAAGGAATGAAATGGAGGTGACCATTACAAACAAAAATCTAGAATTGTATTTAGGTAGACCCAAAGGATCCCCAAGAAGTGGAAAATATGATCCAAATTAGAGGTAAAGAAAAAGCATTGGAAGAAAAGGTGCAAACACATTTCCTCTACAAATTCACACAGGTAACATATATTGGTCAAAGCATGGAGACAACGTGAATTTTTTAGTAGAATATTTGGTCAAAGCATGGACGGGGTGTATCCCCACTTGTGTGAGGTGGCAACCGAGATGGCAAGCAAGGCTTGCACAATGGCGTAGGAGGTAGAAGGTGCGAGTTCGATTCACGCGAAGGTCCTTTTGGCTGCGTGGTCGATTTAAGTTTTGGCACCGATGGTAAAGGACAAGAGGGAGGTCTTGCATTGTGGTTACATGTGGGTTGGCTAGCCCATGCGGTAGCCTAGCGATGGCTAGGGCACGGGGCCAACAAGCAGCACGGGTTCGACTCCCAGTGGTAGGTGGTAGGCAACAACAAAGAGGGATTAATTTTTTATTAAAAATTAATTATGCCCTAAGGTCTAAGGTGGCTAAGGTATGTGCTAGGGAGATATAAGGTGTTTTGAATGGTTTTTATTTTTGCAATAAAAGGATTATAAAAATAATTTCTTTTTGAGAAAAAATTAAGGTAGTCTTGTTTTGTTAATGCATTGGGATAAAAAGTGAAGTGATATTTTATTTATCTTTTGGAAATGCATTAATGACAAGTAGGAGATATAAGGTGTAAATGAAATTTTTGCTTATGTAATTGGTAACTCTTGTTGATGAAATTTATTGGCAAAGTTAGGAGTAATAAGGTGTATAAGTGGTTTGGCATTTTATTAATATTTGTATGGTGAAATATTTGTTGAGGTGAAATATTCATGTGGAGATTTTGAGATAGACTATTGCTATCTAACCTTGAATTGGCACAAAAGGATTTGGTTGTAAGTAAGACAGGTTTTGAAGATATATCTCCATCAAAGCAAAAAGGTATGGGCACATCATCTTTTGTTTGAAGTGTTTGTTGGAATGAATGTTGTGAAACATAAGGTGGAGTGAAAAGGATTGTTTGATAAGCATTGTTGGAAATATTTGAGTGAGTTCTATATGCTTCATTGTTGAATGTTTAGAGAACATTTGAGATAGATATTGGGAATTATTTGAGTTAGGGTTTGAGACCTACATTGTGCTCTTTGTTTGAAGAAGTATGAAAACACTTGTTTAGGGTTTGTGAGCAAGTTGTGTTTCATTGGTTGAATGATTGAGTGAAACTTCTTGAGCATTGGTTTTGAGTGATATTAAAAGTGAATGTGCAAACATTAGAAATCAGATTTGTGAAAGCAAGAGTGTAGATCAAAAAGATAGGTGTCATGTGCTAGATTGAATCTATCTTTAAAAGAGCAATAAAAGTAAGACATGTGGAAGCGATAGACTTAATGATTGAGTAGAACATATTGAGTTTTGATAGAGTACATCATTCTCTATATGTTCTAGAGGTTAAAAGAATTATGGATAGAATATGTCTAAACTGCTTCAAGTTAAAGGAATTACTTTGAAGATTAGACAAAGCATTTGATAGCATTGTGTGCAAGATTTGAGATTGATTGAGCATATTTTGTGAGCTGTTTTGAGCATGTGTTAGAACAAGTTTGAGCATATGCTAGAGTATATTTGAGCAAGTTCTTGAGAGGACTTGAAGGTAGATTTGAGCAAGTCTTGGTGAAGACTTGAGAGCATATTGAGCAAGTTCTTGAGAGGACTTGAAGGTAGATTTGAGCAAGTTCTTGAGAGGACTTGAAGGTAGATTTGAGCAAGTCTTGTGAAGACTTGAAATAAAATTAAGAGTAGGTTTGATTTGTTCAAGATTTGTGTTAAGGCTTGGGACATATCTAAGTAGAGTTGATTGATGATTTGTTCAAGCTTTGTGTTAAGGCTTGGGGTAGATCTAAGATAGTTGATTGATGATTTGTTCAAGATTTGTGTTAAGGCTTGGGGTAGATCTAAGTAGAGTTGATTGGTGATTTGATCAAGCTTTGTGTTAAGGCTTGAGGATATATTTGAGATAGAGGTTAGTGTAGATTTGTGAGTAGAGTTAGAGCAGATTTGTACTAGACTTGGGATAGAGTTTGGTGTAGATTTGAGATAGAGTTGAGAGTAAGATTTGGAGGTGATAGAGTAAAGAGGACAATAGTCTCTAGTGGATAGAGATCCATTAGCTAGGGTAGTGAGGATAGAGGTCTTCTATGGAGAGAGATCCACAAGCTAGAGTAGTGGGGGTAGAAGTCTTCTAGAAGATCATCAACTAGAGTAGAGGAGAAAGAGTTCTCCTATGGATAGAGATCCATGAACTAGAGTAAAGGGAAAGAGTTCTCCTATGGAGTGTGATCTGTGAACCAACTGGGAAGATAGAGTTCTTCTATGGAGAGAGATCCATGAACCAGTTGAGGAGATAGAGTTCTCTTGGATCAAGTTCCATGAACCAGAGAAAAGGAGGAAAGAGTTCTCCTGTGGAGAGAGATCCACAAATCAGAGTATAGGGGATTGGTGTCTCCTTTGGATAGAGGTCCATAAACATTGTAATAGGGAATTGATTCCCAAGAAGATTTGTTGAGAAAATTTTAGTAGAAATATTTTCTCCGTGGAGTAGCCCACATTGGGTGAACCACGTTAAATTGGTGTCTCTATTGTGTGTGATGATTTATGCATTGCTTTGATTACTGCTATTGATATTGCCATTGATAATATTGGATAATATTGTTTGGGAAAGAAAAGTGAAAGTTGATCTTATACTGTTCACCCCCCTCTCAGTATAAGCTTATGTTCTTCAATTGGTATCAGAGTGGGTTCCTTCAGAAGAGTCTAACATCTTGAAGGAAGAGTGTACAGGAACACATATGGCATCTCAGAGTGGATCTTCAGCAAATAAGGCACCATTGTTCGATGGGAACAATTATGCTTTCTGGAGCATAAGAATGAAGACTTACTTGATGGCACAAGGATATGAGACATGGCAAGCAATTGAGGATGGATTTACACCTACAACTAATCCTCCCATAGATAAATATGGTAAGCTCTTGCATGTGAATAATGCCAAGGCTATGAATGCAATATTAAGTGGTTTACGTGAAGCAGAGTTTGTAAAAGTTATGCATTGCGAATCAGCAAAGGAAATTTGGGAAAAACTGAAGCAAACATATGAGGGAGATAAAAAGGTCAAAATGGTAAAATTGCAAAATCACAAGAAGACATTTGAAGACTTGAAGATGAAAGAAGAGGAAGACATTGTTGCATACTTACTTCATGTGGATGAGGTTGTTAACACCATGCGAGGACTTGGTTTTAAAATAGAAGAATTCGATGTTGCTCAAAAGGTTTTAAGGTCACTTCCTATGAGGTATGATGGAAAGGTTTCAGCCATAGAAGAAATAAGAGATATTGAAACTTTGACTATGGATGAGTTACATGGAACTCTCACAGCTTATGAGATGAGAATAGTAAAGGATCTTATTCCCAAGAAAGAGGTAGCCTTCAAAGTAGCAAAGAAGACAAAAGATAAGAAGCTAGATTCAAGTGATGAGTCATCCAGTGATGAAGAAGCAAACTATGGCAGAAGGAACAAGAAGGACTCAAGAAAGCACAAAGGTACAAAAATAGTAAAGTGTTTCAATTGTGGTAAATATGGTCACTATGCATCTAACTATCCAGAAGTTGGAAGTAGTAGCAGTGAAGAGAAACAAGATCATAAGAGAAAGGAAGCAAGAAAATCTAGGTATGAAAAGAAAAATAGGTATGGACAAAGCAAGCATGAAAATAAGTTTTTTCAAAGGCATAAGAAGAGTTTCTATGTAGACAAGACAGACAAGGTTTCAAGTGATAGTGATGAAATATCCTCAGATAGTGAAGAAGAAGAAATTCTCTTTTTGGCAATAGAAGAGGAAGGAAGTGCTCCTATTGAAGATAAATCTGAAAAATATGAAGATGCTCTTGAAGACAAAGAAGTAGAAAAAGAATCAGAAAATGAAGAGGAAGGAGTAGTAGATCTAGAAGCTGAACTTATTTCTGCTCTAAAAGAATTGAAAAAGGTCAGAAAGCAGAATTCAAGATTCAAGGCTCAATTTCAAGAATGTGATGAAGAGAAAGGAAAGCTTATACAAGATCTGACAAACTCAATAGCTAAGACAAGGAGAT
Organism: Wollemia nobilis; assembly: GCA_028583015.1. Lineage (NCBI taxonomy): Eukaryota > Viridiplantae > Streptophyta > Pinopsida > Araucariales > Araucariaceae > Wollemia > Wollemia nobilis. The sequence continues at coordinate 44,224 of JAQPPZ010000854.1, read as the reverse complement.
TTAAAGAAAATATAGAGGTAAAAGTCTTAGAATGTGAGAGATTAGAACAAGAGGTAGTTTCTCTAAGGAAGGAAATGGAAGAGTCTAAGGACAAGCTACACAGGTTTGGGAAAAGTTCAAAAACTTTGGATAATATTATCAATGCACAAAGACCTTCATCTAACAAAATAGGACTTGGTTTTGAAGAAGGACAAGAGAAACAAGAAGGGTCAAGCTCAAGATCTAAAGAGGAAGAAGCTTCAGAGGAAGAGAGTGAAGGAGAAATTGAGACTTATGAGAATAAGTTGAAAAATAGAAACTTCACCAAGAAAGGAAACAATGCACAAACAAGGAACAAGGATCATCATAGAGAAGAAAGGACTAAGAGACCAATGGGTCCAAGACAAGACTTCTTCAAAGGCAATTGTTTCTCATGTAATAGGTTTGGTCACAAGGCTATGCATTGCAGGACTCATGGAAAGAAGGAGTATGGTATTACTAAGAGGAACTTCAAATATGGATATTTCTTTCAAGGGTATTGCTACTCTTGTAATCAATTTGGTCATAAAGCAATTCACTGTAGGGTTCATGATAGAAATAGGTATGGCTTCACTAGGAGGAACTTCAAGACATTTGCACCTTCAAGGAACCACAAAATTAAGTGTTATAAGTGCAATAATGTTGGGCATAAGGCCAAGTGGTGCAGAACAAAGTTTCCAGAGCTTCCAGAGACAAGCAAGAACAAGGATACTCAAAGGGATCAAAAGGGTATGTTGAGAAAGAAGGTTGACAAAGGAAAAGAGCATTGTATGTTGGGAGTAATTTTACTCCCACCCCAAAATTAATCACCTCAAGGAGAGGAGGTGGGGAGGGGGCTAAGCTAAGAGTCTTATATTTAGCCCCAAAGGAGTCCCTTTGCCATTGATGTCAAAGGGGAGAGATTTGAGTTAGGGGGAGAGCATTCAGTCATGGGGAGCAGTTTCTCAGGGGAGAAGAATTGGAAAAAGGTAAAAGGAATGCTTAAGGAAAAAGGGTTGCCATCAATGACAAAGGGGGAGATTGTTGGAAATTTGAGCATGTTTTGTTGTCATTGATGTCAAGAGGTTTGATGTCCTAATTTGATGGAATTAATGTCAAGAGGTTTGATTAATGTCAAAAGGTTTAATGTCCTAAATTGATGGAAATATTTGTGAGAATATTTCTCTTGGTGGCACATGAGGTATAAGGCAGCAAGAAGAAAGGAATACCTCTCCATAATATTTGAGAAAGGATTTATAAATTACCTTGGTGGTAATTTTGCAAAGGTTAAAATATCCATAAATGGTGGCAAGGTTATCCCTAAAAAGAAAAGGCCCAAAAGGTTTTTAAATATTTAAATTATAATATTTAAATCCTTTGGATTTAAATTATTATAATTAAATATAATAATTAAAATTTGAAATACCAAAATTTGAATTGCAAAAAGAATCTGACGTCAAATATAGAGGAGGGAATGTGTATTAATAGGCTAAGGTTTAGCCTAAGCCTATGTGTATTCGAATAAATAAAACCCCTGAAGTATTTGCCTTGTACGTTCGACATGGTGGAGGAAATAGAAAGGAGACAACATGAATTTCTGTGCAAAATATTTGGTCAAAGTGTGGATGGGGTGTGTCCCCACTCTTGTGAGGTGGTAGCCGAGCTGGCAAGCAAGGCTTGCGTAGTGGCATAGGAGGCAGAAGGCGTGGGTTCGATTCGTGTGAAGGTCCTTTTGGCTGCGTGGTCGATTTAAGTTTTGGTGTCAATGGTAAAGGACAAGAGGGAGGTCTTACATTGTGGTTACGTGTGGGTTGGCTAGCCCACATGGTAGCCTAGTAGTGGCTAGGGTATGGGGCCAACAGGCAACGTGGGTTTGACTCCCGATAGCATGCAGTAGACGACAGCAAAGAGGGATTAATTTTTTATTAAAAATTAAATTATGCCCTAAGGTCTAAGGTGGCTAAGGTATGTGCTAGGGAGATATAAGGTGTTTTGAATGGTTTTTATTTTTGCAATAAAAGGGTTATAAAAATAATTTATTGTTGAGAAAAAATTAAGGTAGCTTGTTTTGTTAATGCATTGGGATAAAAAGTGAAGTGATATTTTATTTATATTTTGGAAATGCATTAATGACAAGTAGGAGATATAAGGTGTAAATGAAATTTTTGCTTATGTAATTGGTAACTCTTGTTGATGAAATTTATTGGTAAAGTTAGGAGTAATAAGGTGTATATGTGGATTCGAACGAAAATTGATTTAGGAACCGCGCGGGAAAATGAGCTCTGGCGATTTTTTCCTCTGAACTAGGGTTTCTGGATCTTCGAAGATTCTTGGGCATCAGCTGGATTGCAGAAGTGCCTTCGGGGTACGGTGGTTCTGAAGGTTAGATCGGTGCCCCAGGAGAGTCCAATGGGGACTTCTCCGGCTCCTTTTCCAGGGAGTACCAGCTCTTATGCAGACTTGTTTAAAGAAAACTCTTCCCCAAAAAATGTCGAAGCTCAGAAAATGGCATACAAAATGCTCTTCACGGCTGCTGGGAATAAGTCGGCAGCACCTCGTGTGAATGGTTGTTTGCCGCAGGCCGAAACCAGGCCAAAAATAGTCATTGAGCCAAGTATGGTTGAGGAATCAATCATCTACAGAGCTGATCACGATCTAATCTGCAAGTTCATGGGGATACGTCCTTCCCTAAATTTTTTGCACTCCTGGATCCGCCAAAACTGGGAGCCTCACGGTGAGTATTCATTGTGGTTTATTAGCAATGGATATTTTATTATTAGCTTTTCGTCTTTGGCCGATAGAAATAAGGCTTTCGAGTCAGAGAAGAAAAGTCATGGCCCGACAGGGCTATTTGTTCAGCCATGGAGAGTGGGATTCGATCCCCGAGTTGAACCTACTGCTGTCCCAGTATGGATCCGACTATATGCTCTCCCAATGGAATTCTGGAGTGAGCAGGTGTTGGCAAGGATTGGCAATTCCATTGGTAGACATCTGGGTGTTGCCAGAGACACACTTGAAGGGAGCATGGCCGTGTATGCTAGAATATGTGTGGAGATGGATCTCAGCCAGCCTTTGCCGACAGAGATGGAGATTGAACTGGCAGGTCTCTCCTGGATTCAACAACTGGACTATGAGGCCCTACCCTTTAGATGTAGGGTTTGTCACAAACATGGACATTTGGCCCATTTTTGCCCTAATAATATGAATGCTAAAGTGGAGGCCCCTTCAGGAGTGCCACACCAGCCTAAAGAGGACAAGGCAACACTTAATACAGGTTCTAATAGGACCGTTCAGGGCCAGGAAGCTCAGAGAGAGGGTTTTGAACAACCCAGAAGAAAAATACGGACAAAGAAAAAAGAGGGAAAGGAGCAATCCCATCTCAGACCTGCCAATAGGTATGAGATATTTAAGTCATTGGTTGACGAAGAGGAACAATTTATGGAGGGCATGGAGGGTTTTAAGGAAACTTCTAATATTCCCGGGCAACTCCCTCTCTCTTCTTCTCCTGTCATACAACAGGTAGTTGATCCCTGTGAGGTATCACAGCCAGTGTGCTCAGGTGCTTTGGTAGTGCATAACCAGGAGCAGACAGTATCTCAGGATGTCAGTATGGGAATACCAGAGAAAAATAGGGAAAGGCCAACTCTGGGGATAACCCAGGTAGAAAAAAGATCAAAAAATAGCAACTCTCAGGGAGTTGGTAGAAGATCCAATAAGGAGTTGCTAGCAGCCCAAGGAGACAGATTGATCACGGGAGGATCGGTGAGGACAATAGACTCTTATTGCTCCCAGGGTAACCAATGATTATACAATCATGGAATGTGAGGGGTTTAAACAGCAGAACCCATCAATCTGCTGTCCGAAGACTTTTAGAGAATCGCAATACTGATTTTTTGCTTTTACAGGAGACTAAGATGTCTTTAGATCTTATGTCCAAAACAGTCAACAGAATTTGGAGGGGTGTTGGTCATATGGATGTGGCTGCCCAAGGTGCCTCAGGGGGATTGTTACTCTGTGGAACTCTCTTGAATGGTCTGCAATAGAACATCTTGCCTGGAGGGGGGTTCTCACTTCTCTTTTTAGGAATAATGTCACTGCGGAACACGTTCTAATCACAAACTTTTATGGGTCTCAAAACCTAGATGGTCAGAGGCGACAGTGGAAGGCTGTGCAGAACATGCGAACCTCAAGGGAAGATTTAGACTGGATTATAGCGGGTGACTTTAACGCTAAATTATCTTCTAGAGACCAGGAAGGGGGAGCTCCCTTTTTGGACCCAGGGGACCGGTTCATGATTGCCCAAGTCCAGGCTTTGCGCTTAGTGGACATTAAATGTCCTGGCATTAACTTCACTTGGACTAATAAAAGGCGGGAGCCACATAGCAGGAAGGTTAAGCTTGATCATTTTCTGGTTTCAGAGGAGGCGTTTGTAAAATGGAATATAAATTTTTAGATTTTAGAAGGCCCAGTCTCTGATCACTGTCCCATTCTGTTGGAAGGCGGGACTAGGATGGGGCAGCATCACAAACCTTTCAGATTTGAGAATTTTTGGCTTCAAAAAGAAGAACTTCGGGAGAAAATTCCACAGTGGTGGGAGGAAGGCCGCCCAGCTTATGGGAGAGCAATGTTCAGAATCCACAAACAACTACAATTTGTCAAAGCTCAGTTGAAGTGTTGGAGGCATGCTAATAAAACCGACTTCCAGGCCCAAAGAGCTCCATTGGTGGCCAGATGGGATGAGGTCCAAAAATAGTTCAGAGAAGGAGTAATTACAGACCAGCTCAAAGCTGAGGATGATGCCTTGCGTACAGCGGTGGAGGACATTGACAACCAGGAGGAGACCTATTGGCGACAGAGAGCAAGAACCACCTGGTTATTAGAAGGGGACAGAAATACAAAATTCTTTCATCGGACTGCTTGTGCTCGAAGACAGATGAATAAGATGGAGGCCCTTCAAGATGAGAACGGTCATTCCTTTGATACACTTCCAGGTATACATTCCCATGCTATGGATTATTTCTCAAAGCTTTTTAAGGAAAGTGTGGTTCAAGATGTAGAGGCCCAAAATGAAGTTATTTCTGTCATACCTGCTATTATTTCTGAGGATGAAAATCAGGCCCTCCTCAAACCCATTGATAGAGATGAATTGAAAACTGTGGTCTTTGGAATGAGCACTGGTAAATCTCCAGGTCCAGACGGTTTCCCAATTGAGTTTTTTCAGGCTTTCTGGGACTACTTAGAGGAAGATGTTAGGGCTGCTGTTGAAGAATCCAGAGAAAATAAGAGAATGCTTAAAGCTATAAACCACACTTTCATTACCTTAATTCCAAAAGGTGAGGAGGGGGTTCATATTTCAGATTATAGGCCTATTGCCTTATGTAATGTGTTGTACAAAATAATCACAAAGGTAATGGCTGAGCGCCTAAAACCTCTTCTTCACAACATTATCTCCTCTGAGCAAGGGGGTTTTGTTGAGGGTCGACAGATTCTGGATGGGGTGGTTCTGGCCCAGGAAGCAATCCATTCAATGCACACTTCTGGGAATAAAGGGATGTTCATAAAACTGGACATGTCAAAGGCTTATGACAGGGTTGAATGGAGTTTCCTGGCCAAAATGATGGCTGCCTTTGGTTTCTCTCAGGATTGGATAGAGTGGGTCATGAGCTGTGTCTCCTCCCCGACTTACTCTGTTCTAATCAAGGGCCTTCCTTCGCAACCTTTTGGAGCTTCTCGGGGTCTTCGCCAGGGGGATCCTTGTTCTCCTTATCTTTTTCTCATTTTGGCTGAAGGTCTTGGCAGACTTTTCTTGAGGAGAAGACAACAAGGCAGATTATTGGGTATTAGGGTGGGGGACGAAGTTTTAACGCACCTGTAGTTTGTGGATGACACTGGTTTGATGGGAGTGGCCAGCTTCAGGGAAGCAAGAACGATTAGGGATACTCTTAATGTCTATCTCAGGGCTACTCAACAGGTCATTAATGACAAGAAATCCAAAGTGGTCTTTTTTAATCTGGAGCAAAGGCTTCATAATAGAATTTTAGAAATCCTGGGATTCACTAGGACTTCTCTCCCTGTGGTTTACTTGGGGATCCCCTTGCACTTTAAGAAGCTGAAATTAGACACTTGGAGGAATTTGCTGGAGTGTATCAAGGACAGAATTAATCACTGGTCTCACAAGTGGTTAAGTTATGGTGGCAGATTAACGTTCTTACAGTCAGTCATTCAAGCCATGCCAATCTACAAATTTTCTATCCTGGCTGCCCCGCTTACAATATGGAAAGAGTTGGACAGGATGGCTAGAAAGTTTTTGTGGGAAGGAGCTAAGGGAGAGAGAAAGTGGGCCTTAGTGGGCTGGGATAAAGTCACCCAGCCCAAGGTAAAAGGTGGGCTGGGACTGAGAGGATCCAAGTTAAATAATCAAGCTTTGGCTGGAAAGTTGTACTGGAGGTGGATTTCCCAACCAACTTCCTTATTCAGTAGAATCCTAACTAGTAAATATTTGGGTCATGTTAACCCCAATGAGGTGGGCCGTTTCCCTTTGGATGGTACTGGATCCTTAGTGTGGTAGGCTCTCAAGCTAGGATCTCAGGTTATTAAAGACCAATTGTTTTGGAAAGTGGGGAGAGGGGAGAAGGCTCGTTTCTGGACCGATTCATGGGATCAGTACCCACCCATCATTGTTGAATTCCCCGAGTTACTACCAATAAAATCTGCCATAGAAACCAAGGGTTGGGTCCAAATTGAAAGTTATTTCAACACTACTCAGCTGGGGGAGTATAAGTTTAAGAAGTTTAAGAGGTTGGAGGAGTGGCCAATTTCAATCCCCCCGAGTTGGCACCCATCTTGACCAAAATCTTGACAGAAAGGTTTCTCACAGGGAGAGACGAGGAGGATGAATTAGCTTGGGGCTATGGGAGCCTTGGTGTATATACAGTGAAGGACGGATATGACAAGATCCTCCCAGAGCCTCCCCCCCATTCTTATCCGGTTGAGGATTGGAGAAAGATTTGGCACTCCAAGGGCTGGCCGAAAGTAAACTTTTTTGCCTGGCAGTTTATGCACAATGGAATTCTCACTTTTGACAATCTCAGATGTAGAGGAATCATCGGTCCATCTCAATGTGTTTTATGCCACAAGAACGAGGAAACAACTGATCACCTGATGTTTGAGTGCCCTTTCACGCGTCAGATTTGGAAGCGATGGTTCTCTCACTATAAAATCCAGGTTAATGGTGACATGAATCGGACTAATATTTGGGAAAGATGGAAGAGGGGTAGATTTAAATCTAAAGCTCTTCAAATTGGGTGGGAGCTTGGCTTATACTTCATTTGGTGGCAAGTGTGGTTGGAGAGAAATGCTAGAATTTTTAGAGAAACCTTTTCCTCGCTAGATGGAGTTTGGCAGGTCATCTGGAGCAAAGTCACAGAAACTGTTGCCGTCTACGCTAAAGAGGAAACTCAGGTTGGTCCTGGGCCAATGGAAGAGGGAGTTGAAAAGCAAGAGGGACAGGACAGAGCTAGTTGGAAACCACCCCCAGAAGGTTGGATTAAAATCAATACTGATGGAGCTGCAAAGGGCAATCCGGGTAGTGCCAAAATTGGCGTGGTCTGCCGAAATCATGAGGGATCAGTGCTCTATTGGGAACTGCAAGGCTTGGGAAGAGCCACAAACAATGAAGCAGAAGCCATTGCTATCAAATCTGCTTCTATTTGGGCAGTTACTCAGGGCCACAGGAGGATAATTCTTGAATCTGATTCTCAAATACTGGTTGGAGCTCTAGACTGCATGAGGAACTTTGCGTTGAAAGCATGGAGGTTGAGGATTCTGGTCTCTCAAATCAAGGAATTATGGAGGGAATTAGATGATGTGATTCCAGTTTATGTGAGTAGAGATTTAAACAAAGCGATCGATTTCCTGGCTAAGATGGGTGCTGAGAAAGAGGTAGGGGTGCAGTTGCACAGTGACATGCCTATTGAGGATGAGGTGATTAGGCAGGGCCTTGAAAGATCCTTGAGCCAATGATCAAAGAAAAAGCAAAGGGTGGTTTTTGTCACGATATCATGACCTGTTGCGCCATCGCGGCCATTGGAGGAAAGCTGTCATGATATCGCGACATGTTGCACCGTCACGGCCACTGGAGGAAAGTTGTCATGATATCGCGACATGTTGCACCGTCGCGGCCGCTGGAGGAAAGTTGTCGTGATATCGCGACATGTTGCACCGTCGCGGTCACTGGAGGAAAGTTGTCACGATATCGTGACATGTTGCACCATCACGGCCGCTGGAGGAAAGTTGTCACGATATCGCGACATGTTGCACCGTCGCGGTCGCTGGAGGAAAGTTGTCGCGATATCACGACATGTTGCGCCATCGCGGCCGCTGTGGGAAAGTTGTCACGATATCGCGACATGTTGCACCATCGCGGCCCCTGGAGGAAAGTTGTCACGATATCGCGACATGTTGCACCGTCGCGGCCGCTGGAGGAAAGTTGTCACGATATCGTGACATGTTGCGCCGTCACGGTCTCTGGAGGAAAGTTGTCATGATATCGCGACATGTTGCGCCGTCGCGGCCGCTGGAGGAAAGTTGTCACGATATCGCGACATGTTGCATCGTCATGGCCGCTGGAGGAAAGTTGTCACGATATCGTGACATGTTGCACCATCGCGGCCGCTGGAGGAAAGTTGTCACGATATCGTGACATGTTGCGCCGTCGCGGCCGCTGGAGGAAAGTTGTCACGATATCGTGACATGTTGCGCCATCACGGCCAAGGGAGGAAAGGTGTCACGATTTCGTGACATGTTGCTCCGTCGCGGCCAAGGTTGGGAAGGTGTCATGATTTCGTGACATGTTGCTTCGTCGCGGCCAAGAGAGGAAAGTTGTCACGATTTCGTGACATGTTCCTTCGTCGCGGCCAAAGGTGGAAAGGTGTCACGATTTCGTGACATGTTGCTTCGTCGCGGCCACGGGAGGAAAGTTGTCATGATTTCGTGACATGTTGCTCCATCGCGGCCAAGGGTGGAAAGGTGTCACGATTTCGTGACATGTTGCTCCGTCGCGGCCAAGGGAGGATTGTTGCCGCGATTTCGTGACATGTCACGATTTCGTGACAGGTTGACTTTTTGCGGTCAGAGGAGTTTTGTGTCGCGATATCGCGACTTGTAGCTTTTTCGCGGCCAAAGGTGAAGTCGGTGAAAGCGGCGCGATTTCGCGACAAGTTGTTGTAACAGACCAATCAGCTCCCTCAGCTAGCTTGTTATTGGTTCAAGAGATTTGGCTCCATTGCAAATCTTCCTCTTCTCTTGTAATCATGTGCTTTCTTTGTTTTCGGCTGGGAAGTGTCTATTCCCAATTGTAACTGATCTTTGTTTTAATACAAGTTTTTTTCAATTTTTTCAAAAAAACATTAGATGCCCAGACCTACAAAAGAATGTGCATCTTAGAATCATTGCTTCCAACTGAGGGAAGGCTTAAGTTTGCAAATATTTTTTAATATTCAGTGATGATCGATGAGCTTTAGCACTACAATAGTACTGATAGGTGGAGAGATACCAACTTAACTATCATAGTTGCTTTTTGCCCGAGCAAAGGGTAAGCTTATGATAGTTTTTGTTAATGATTCGTAATATGAACATAATTTGACAAGATCAAGTGATCTCCTATTGAATTTGATTATGAATTATTGATAGTATGACTAACTCCTCAAGAAACGGGTCAATGAGGGTAGCAAAATTAATGAAGTGACGAGTCGCTTGACCAAAAAAAAAAAATAAGGTGTATAAGTGGTTTGGCATTTTATTAATCTTTGTATGGTGAAATATTTGTTGAGGTGAAATATTCATGTGGAGGTTTTGAGATAGACTATTGCTATCTAACCTTGAATTGGCACAAAAGGATTTGGTTGTAAGTGAGACAGGTTTTGAAGACATATCTCCATCAAAGCAAAGAGGTATGGGCACATCATCTTTTGTTTGAAGTGTTTGTTGGAATGAATGTTGTGAAACATAAGGTGGAGTGAAAAGGATTGTTTGATAAGCATTGTTGGAAATATTTGAGTGAGTCTTATATGCTTCATTGTTGAATGTTTAGAGAACATTTGAGATAGATATTGGGAATTATTTGAGTTAGGGTTTGAGACCTACATTGTGCTCTTTTTTTGAAGAAGTATGAAAACACTTGTTTAGGGTTTGTGAGCAAGTTGTGTTTCATTGGTTGAATGATTGAGTGAAACTTCTTGAGCATTGGTTTTGAGTGATATTAAAAGTGAATGTGCAAACATTAGAAATCAGATTTGTGAAAGCAAGAGTGTAGATCAAAAATATAGGTGTCATGTGCTAGATTGAATCTATCTTTAAAAGAGCAATAAAAGTAAGACATGTGGAAGCGACAGACTTAATGATTGAGTAGAACATATTGAGTTTTTGATAGAGTACATCATTCTCTATATGTTCCAGAGGTTAAACGAATTTTGGATAGAATATGTCTAAACTGCTTCAAGTTAAAGGAATTACTTTGAAGATTAGACAAAGCATTTGATAGCATTGTGTGCAAGATTTGAGATTGATTGAGCATATTTTGTGAGCTGTTTTGAGCATGTGTTAGAGCAGGTTTGAGCATATGCTAGAGCATATTTGAGCAAGTTCTTGAGAGGACTTGAAGGTAGATTTGAGCAAGTCTTGGTGAAGACTTGAGAGCATATTGAGCAAGTTCTTGAGAGGACTTGAAGGTATAATTGAGCAAGTTCTTGAGAGGACTTGAAGGTAGATTTGAGCAAGTCTTGGTGAAGACTTGAAACAACATTAAGAGAAGGATTGATTTGTTCAAGATTTGTGTTAAGGCTTGGGAGATTAAGAGTTGAATTTTTTAAAGCTTTGTGTTAAGGCTTGGAGATCTAAGAAGAGTTGATTGGTGATTTGTTCAAGATTTGTGTTAAGGCTTGGGGTAGATCTAAGCAGAGTTGATTGGTGATTTGATCAAGATTTGTGTTAAGGCTTGAGGATATATTTGAGATAGAGGTTAGTGCAAATTTATGAGCATATTTGTGAGTAGAGTTAGAGTAGATTTGTACTAGACTTGGGATAGAGTTTGGTGTAGATTTGAGATAGAGTTGAGAGTAAGATTTGGAGGTGATAGAGTAAAGAGGATAGTAGTCTCTAGTGGATAGAGATCCATTAGCTAAGGTAGTGGGGATAGAGGTCTTCTATGGAGAGAGATCCACAAGCTAGAGTAGTGGGGGTAGAAGTCTTCTAGAAGATCATCAACCAGAGTAGAGGAGAAAGAGTTCTCCTATGGATAGAGATCCATGAACTAGAGCAAGGGGAAAGAGTTCTCCTATGGAGTGTGATCCATGAACCAGCTGGGAAGATAGAGTTCTTCTATGGAGAGAGATCCATGAACTATTTGAGGAGATAGAGTTCTCTTGGATCAAGTTCCACGAACCAGAGAAAATGGGAAAGAGTTCTCCTATGGAGAGAGATCCACAAATCAGAGCATAGGGGATTGGTGTCTCCTTTGGATAGAGGTCCATAAACATTGTAATAGGGAATTGATTCCCAAGAAGATTTGTTGAGAAAATTTAGTAGAAATATTTTCTCCATGGAGTAGCCCACATTGGGTGAACCACGTTAAATTGGTGTCTCTATTGTGTGTGATGATTTATGCATTGCTTTGATTACTACTATTGATATTGCCATTGATAATATTGGATAATATTGTTTGGGAAAGAAAAGTGAAAGTTGATCTTATACTGTTCACCCCCTTTCTCAGTATAAGCTTGTGTTCTTCAATTGGTATCAGAGCGGGTTCCTTCGAAAGAGTCTAACAACTTGAAGGAAGAGTGTACAGGAACACAGATGGCATCTCAGAGTGGATCTTCAGCAAATAAGGCACCATTGTTTGATGGGAATAATTATGCTTTCTGGAGCATAAGAATGAAGACTTACTTGATGGCACAAGGATATGAGACATGGCAAGCAATTGAGGATGGATTTACACCTACAACTAATCCTCCCATAGATAAATATGGTAAGCTCTTGCATGTGAATAATGCCAAGGCTATGAATGCAATCTTAAGTGGTTTACATGAAGCAGAGTTTGTAAAAGTTATGCATTACGAATCAACAAAGGAAATTTGGGAAAAACTGAAGCAAACATATGAGGGAGATAAAAAGGTCAAAATGGCAAAATTGCAAAATCACAAGAAGACATTTGAAGACTTGAAGATGAAAGAAGAGGAAGACATTGTTGCATACTTACTTCATGTGGATGAGGTTGTTAACACCATGCGAGGACTTGGATTTAAAATAGAAGAATCCGATGTTGCTCAAAAGGTTTTAAGGTCACTTCCTATGAGGTATGATGGAAAGGTTTCAGCCATAGAAGAAACAAGAGATATTGAAAATTTGACTATGGATGAGTTACATGGAACTCTCACAGCTTATGAGATGAGAATAGTAAAGGATCCTATTCCCAAGAAAGAGGTAACCTTCAAAGTAGCAAAGAAGACAAAATATAAGAAGCCAGATTCAAGTGATGAGTCATCTAGTGATGAAGAAGCTAACTATGGCAGAAGGAACAAGAAGGACTCAAGAAAGCACAAAGGTACGAAAATAGTAAAGTGTTTCAATTATGGTAAATATGGTCACTATGCATCTAACTTTCCAGAAGCTGGAAGTAGTAGTAGTGAAGAGAAACAAGATCATAAGAGAAAGGAAGCAAGAAAATCCAGGTATGAAAAGAAAAATAGGTATGGACAAAGCAAGCATGAAAAGAAGTTTTTTCAAAGGCATAAGAAGAGTTTTTATGTGGACAAGATAGGCAAGGTTTCAAGTGATAGTGATGAAAGATCCTTAGATAGTGAAGAAGAAGAAATTCTCTTTTTGGCAATAGAAGATGAAGGAAGTGCTCTTGTTGAAGATAAATCTGAAAAATATGAAGATGCTCTTGAAGACAAAGAAGTAGAGAAAGAATCAGAAAATGAAGAGGAAGGAGTAGTAGATCTAGAAGCTGAACTTATTTCTGCTCTAAAAGAATTGAAAAAGGTCAGAAAGCAGAATTCAAGATTCAAGGCTCAATTTCAAGAATGTGATGAAGAGAAAGGAAAGCTTATACAAGATCTGACAAACTCAATAGCTAAGACAAGAAGATTTAAAGAAAATCTAGAGGTAAAAGTCTTAGAATGTGAGAGATTAGAACAAGAGGTAGTTTCTCTAAGGAAGGAAATGGAAGAGTCTAAGGACAAGCTACACAGGTTTGGGAAAATTTCAAAAACTTTGGATAAGATTATCAATGCACAAAGACCTTCATCTAACAAAATAGGACTTGGTTTTGAAGAAGGACAAGAGAAACAAGAAGAAGGGTCAAGCTCAAGATCCAAAGAGGAAGAAGTTTTAGAGGAAGAGAGTGAAGGAGAAATTGAGACTTATGAGAATAAGTTGAAAAATAGAAACTTCACCAAGAAAGGAAATAATGCACAAACAAGGAATATGGATCATCACAGAGAAGAAAGGACTAAAAGACCAGTGGGTTCAAGACAAGACTTCTTCAAAGGCAATTGTTTTTCATGTAATAGGTTTGGTCACAAGGCTATGCATTGCAGGACTCATGGAAAGAAGGAGTATGGTATTACTAAGAGGAACTTCAAATATGGACATTTCTTTCAAGGGTATTGCTACTCTTGTAATCAATTTGGTCATAAAGCAATTCATTGTAGGGTTCATGATAGAAATAGGTATGGCTTCACCAGGAGGAACTTCAAGATATTTGCACCTTCAAGGAACCACAACATTAAGTGTTATAAGTGCAATAATGTTGGGCATAAGGCCAAGTGGTGCAGAACAAAGTTTCCAGAGCTTCCAGAGACAAGCAAGAACAAGGATACTCAAAGGGATCAAAAGGGTATGTTGAGAAAGAAGGTTGACAAAGGAAAAGAGCATTGTATGTTGGGAGTAATTTTACTCCCACCCCAAAATTAATCACCTCAAGGAGAGGAGGTGGGGAGGGGGCTAAGCTAAGAGTCTTATATTTAGCCCCAAAGGAGTCCCTTTGCCATTGATGTCAAAGGGGGAGAGATTTGAGTTAGGGGGAGAGCATTCAGTCAGGGGAGTAGTTTCTTAGGGGGAGCAGAATTGGAAAAAGGTAAAAGGAATGCTTAAGGAAAAAGGGTTGCCATCAATGACAAAGGGGGAGATTGTTGGAAATTTGAGCATGTTTTGTTGTCATTGATGTCAAGAGGTTTGATGTCCTAATTTTATGGAATTAATGTCAAGAGGTTTGATTAATGTCAAAAGGTTTAATGTCCTAAATTGATGGAAATATTTGTGAGAATATTTCTCTTGGTGGCACATGAGGTATAAGGTAGCAAGAAGAAAGGAATACCTCTCCATAATATTTGAGAAAGGATTTATAAATTACCTTGGTGGTAATTTTGCAAAGGTTAAAATATTCATTAATGGTGGCAAGGTTATCCCTAAAAAGAAAAGGCCCAAAAGGTTTTTAAATATTTAAATTATAATATTTAAATCCTTTAGGATTTAAATTATTATAATTAAATATAATAATTTGAAATACCAAAATTTGAATTGCAAAAAGAAGTCGATGTCAAATATAGAGGAGAATGTGTATTAATAGGCTAAGGTTTAGCCTAAGCCTAAGTGGTATTTGAATCATTAAATCCTCGAAGTATTTGCCTTGCACATTCGACGCGGTGGAGGAAATAGAAAGGAGACAACATAAATTTTGGTGTAGAATATTTGGTCAAAGTGTGGATGGGGTGTGTCCCCACTCATGTGAGGTGGTAGTTGAGCTAGCAAGCAAGGCTTGCATAGTGGTGTAGGAGGTAGAAGGTATGGGTTCGATTCATATGAAGGTCCTTTTGGCTGCGTGGTCGATTTAAGTTTTGGCATCGATGGTAAAGGACAAGAGGGAGGTCTTGCATTTTGGTTACGTGTGGGTTGGCTAGCCCATGTGGTAGCCTAGCGATGGCTAGGGCGTGGGGCCAGCAAGCAGTGTGGGTTCGACTCTCGATAACAAGCGGTAGATGATAGCAAAGAGGGATTAATTTTTTATTAAAAATTAAATTATGCCCTAAGGTCTAAGGTGGCTAAGGTATGTGCTAGGGAGATATAAGGTGTTTTAAATGGTTTTTATTTTTGCAATAAAAGGGTTATAAAAATAATTTCTTTTTGAGAAAAAATTAAGGTAGTTTGTTTTGTTAATGCATTGGGATAAAAAGTGAAGTGATATTTTATTTATCTTTTGGAAATGCATTAATGACAAGTAGGAGATATAAGGTGTAAATGAAATTTTTTCTTATGTAATTGGTGACTCTTGTTGATGAAATTTATTGGCAAAGTTAGGAGTAATAAGGTGTATAAGTGGTTTGGCATTTTATTAATATTTGTATGGTGAAATATTTGTTGAGGTGAAATATTCATGTGGAGGTTTTGAGATAGACTGTTGCTATCTAACCTTGAATTGGCACAAAGGATTTGGTTGTAAGTGAGATAGGTTTTGAAGACATATCTCCATCAAAGCAAAGAGGTATGGGCACATCATCTTTTGTTTGAAGTGTTTGTTGGAATGAATGTTGTGAAACATAAGGTGGAGTGAAAAGGATTGTTTGATAAGCATTGTTGGAAATATTTGAGTGAGTCTTATATGCTTCATTGTTGAATGTTTAGAGAACATTTGAGATAGAGATTGGGAATTATTTGAGTTAGGGTTTGAGACCTACATTGTGCTCTTTGTTTGAAGAAGTATGAAAACACTTGTTTAGGGTTTGTGAGCAAGTTGTGTTTCATTGGTTGAATGATTGAGTGAAACTTCTTGAGCATTGGTTTTGAGTGATATTAAAAGTGAATGTGCAAACATTAGAAATCAGATTTGTGAAAGCAAGAGTGTAGATCAGAAAGATAGGTGTCATGTGCTAGATTGAATCTATCTTTAAAAGAGCAATAAAAGTAAGACATGTGGAAGTGATAGACTTAATGATTGAGTAGAACATATTGAGTTTTGATAGAGTACATCATTCTCTATATGTTCCAGAGGTTAAACGAATTCTGGATAGAATATGTCTAAACTGCTTCAAGTTAAAGGAATTACTTTGAAGATTAGACAAAGCATTTGATAGCATTGTGTGCAAGATTTGAGATTGATTGAGCATATTTTGTGAGCTATTTTGAGCATGTGTTAGAATAGGTTTGAGCATATGCTAGAGCATATTTGAGCAAGTTTTTGAGAGGACTTGAAGGTAGATTTGAGCAAGTCTTGGTGAAGACTTGAGAGTAGAATTGAGCAAGTTCTTGAGAGGACTTGAAGGTAGATTTGAGCAAGTTCTTGAGAGGACTTGAAGGTATATTTGAGCAAGTCTTGGTGAAGACTTGAAAGAAGATTAAGAGTAGAGTTGATTTGTTCAAGGTTTGTGTTAAGGCTTGGGGGATTAAGAGTAGTTGATTGATTTTTAAGCTTTGTGTTAAGGCTTGGGGGATAGACTAAGTAGAGTTGATTGGTGATTTGTTCAAGATTTGTGTTAAGGCTTGGGGTAGATCTAAGCAGATTTGATTGGTGATTTGATCAAGCTTTGTGTTAAGGCTTGAGGATATATTTGAGATAGATTTTAGTGTAGATTTATGAGTAGAGAGTTAGAGCAGATTTGTACTAGACTTGGGATAGAGTTTGGTGTAGATTTGAGATAGATTTGAGAGTAAGATTTGGAGGTGATAGAGTAAAGAGGATAATAGTCTCTAGTGGATAGAGATCCATTAGCTAGTGTAGTGGGGATAGAGGTCTCTTATGGAGAGAGATCCACAAGCCAAAGTAGTGGGGGTAGAAGTCTTCTAGAAGATCATCAACTAGAGTAGAGGAGAAAGAGTTCTCCTATGGATAGAGATCCATGAACCAAAGCAAGGGGAAAGAGTTCTCCTGTGGAGTGTGATCCATGAACCAGTTGGGAAGATAGAGTTCTTCTATGGAGAGAGATCCACGAACCAGTTGAGGAGATAGAGTTCTCCTGGATCAAGTTCCACGAACCAGAGAAAAGGGGAAAGAGTTCTCCTATGGAGAGAGATCCACAAATCAGAGCATAGGGGATTGGTGTCTCCTTTGGATAGAGGTCCATAAACATTGTAATAGGGAATTGATTCCCAAGAAGATTTGTTGAGAAAATTTAGTAGAAATATTTTCTCCGTGGAGTAGCCCACATTGGGTGAACCACGTTAAATTGGTGTCTCTATTGTGTGTGATGATTTGTGCATTGCTTTGATTACTGCTATTGATATTGCCATTGATAATATTGGATAATATTGTTTGGGAAAGAAAAGTGAAAGTTGATCTTATACTGTTCACCCCCCTCTCAGTATAAGCTTGTGTTCTTCAAGACCTAGACCTCCACTAGCCTTTCTAGCACAAACTTGGTTTCAAGAAACGTGATGAAATTTCCTATGTTCCTAAGACACAACCCAAAGAAAGGATTTCTAAATTTGCTTCAAATTCAATAAAATGTTTATGAGGAACTTGAATATGAACATAAAATAAATGGGAATACTCTAAGAATAGTTTTTACCATGAGAATTTTTCCTACATGACTTAGCAAAACACCTTTCCTATTGGCTAGACTCCTTTGTAGTCTCTCCACAGTTAGGTCCCAAAAGTATTCTTGCATCCTTCCAGTAAACAGATGTAGGCCCAAGTAGGTAGCATGAAATTTTGCTACACCATAACCGAGAATTTATGTGATCTTCCTCTATCTAGCTTGAGGAGTATTTAAAAAATACAACACACTTTTAAGATAATTATTCTTCTAGCTAGCCACTTTCTTGAAAAAGTTTAGAATTTTCTTCACCAGTCTAGCCTACACCATAAAAGTTAAGAAAGAGAGCAATGTATCATCAAAAAACTGGTGGTGTGAGATGGGGTTGGTAGAGAGAGTTGGTTTGATGCCTACAATAGCAGATTCCATTAGAATATACCTACCTAGGAATTTCACCATTAATATGAATAGATAGGGTGATAACGAGTCTCCTTGATGAAGACCCCTGAGGCTGGAAAGAACCAGTCAAGGACCCATTCACTAGAACCAAAATTGTTGTAGAGGAAAAATAGGCCCTAACCAGCTTGATCTAGTTCTGACCGAGTCCAAATTTAACCAAAACTTCAATAAAAAAATCCTAGGACACTCTGTCATATGCTTTGTTCATATCCACCTTGAATAAGAGACTAGGTATGCCACTTTTCTAGACCAAATGTAAGATTTTGTGAACCATAATAACTCCATCTAGAATTTACCTTCCATCCATAAATCCACTTTGGAATTTATCAATCATAAGGGGCATGAGCAGTTTTAGATTGTTGGCCACTATTTTGGAAAGGATCTTACAAATAGTGTTGCATAGGCTGATCAACCAAAACTCATTGAACTTGTTGGCCCTTTCAAATTTAGGTAGAAGCATAAGGAATGTGGAAGTCATCCCATAAGATATCAAGTTAGAATTTTGGATAGATATCACCACCTCACAAACCTCCTTTCCCATAATATGCCAATATTTCTAAAAAAATAGGGGGAGAAAACCATCCAAGCTAGGAGATTTTAACACTTCCATTTCAAAAGTAGCAGATTTAATCTCTTCATCCTGGAATGGATCTTCAAGGCTCATATTCATATCTCTCAAGACCAGTGTGGGAATAGCTCTTAGAAGCAATTTTTTGGCCTCTTTATCCCTACAATTTCTAGAGCCTAACAAGGAACCAAAGAAGGAGATTGCCTCATCTCTAATGTATTTAATATCCTTTAAACAGGATCCATCCCCTCTTATAATTTCATGAATACAGTTGGAGCTCCTATGCCTCAGTTTTGAAGTGTGGAAATACTTAGTATATATGTTTCCTTATTTTAGCCAAAGGGCCCTGGATTTTTGCTTCCACAACATTTCCTCCTTAGCTAAAGTATTTTGAAACTCTACCAAAAAAAGTCTCCCTATATCTTAGAGTCAATTGAGAGACCTTAAAATTATAATTGAGAATTTAGATCCTTTAATTAACTTTTAATAGCCTCTTTCTTTTTAATAACGTTCCCAAAGACGTCTTTATTCTAGATCTTCAGTCTACCTTTTACCAATTTGAGTTTATTAGAAATTTTAGCCATTCTTGCCCACAAGACTATATCTGACCACCACTCCATGATTCTTGCTTCTAACTCAAAGTGAGAACACCACATAACCTCAAACCAGAATGGCCTAGGAAAGAATTCATAATGCAGGGGGGTTTCAAGCCAAAGAAAATTATGGTATGAACCCTCTTTAGACAAGGAACTTTTAGAAGCATCACTAAAAATGGGGAGATCTTGCTTGAAGATGAATGCTCTATTCAATATGATAAGAATGAGTTGATCTCTTAAACATATGTTACTCCAAGTAAACCTGCAACCTTTCAAATCCAGGTCCATAAGATTACATTGGCTGACAAAATTAATAAAATATTCCAAACATCTTTCACAAGGATAGTTGCCACCTTTTTTATTTGATGGATACAGAGAGGTGTTAAAATATCCAGTTAAAACCAAGTTTCCTCCTTGAAAATTTCCCTCATCTCGAATAGAGAGGACCAAAAAGCTCTTCTACAAGGGCCTAAATTCAAGGCATAGACATTTGACATAACCCATTTGTGATTAGATATTTTACAATAAAATATGATATTTATGACTCTATTTGAGGAGGAAATAATGTACCCATACATATTTGACAGATCCCATAATAAAAAAAAACCCCTAGAAGAACCATTAGTAGGGTTGGCAGCAAAACTAGTATTCTTCCATATAGAATTTCTAACAGCTTCAATATTGTTGACCTTAATTTTGGATTCTTGAATAAAAATAATATTTGGAGAAGCATATTTCCTAAGAGAGGAAATTAACCACATTTTGGAGGATCCATTCAATCCTTGAATATTCCAATATAGGAATTTCATTTGTAGATTTTGGGATCGGGTTTCTTTTCACCTACCATCAGCTAGGAAGAGCATCAAAATATTTCTAGTTTCAATAGTTTGCCACCTACTTCTCTACTATTTTACACCTTCAAAAGATCCTGAGATCCATTTGTAATATCAAATTCAGTGGATTGTGGCAAAGGTATCTTCAGCATAAGAAGTTGTAGGAGAGGGAGTTTTACCAGAGCTTGGGACCTTGGTCTCTTTGTTGAGGGTATTTCTTCCTTTCTCAAAACTGGTTTATTTTTGAACCTACTGTGCAACCCTAGGAAGCACACACCACAACTTGCCCTACTTGCAATGTTATTATTATATCAAATGGAAATGAATAATGAAAGCACACAAGCACATATAACACAAAAATAACAAGCAATAAAATATTCTTTTATTAATGCTTCCAGATCTCGATTACATGTATGCCCCTATGAGGGATACTCCTTTTGATACAATTTATTACAAGTGGGGTGGAAGTGAATGTATCCCCATAAGGGGATGGTGCACCTTTACAGGTCTCCCCATCTCACACGAAACTATCTGAGGTATTACAAATACCTCCTCCCAATCTCATCTTGGAGGGATCTTGTGCTCTGAATACTTTGAACTGATCTTGTGAACTTGTATCTACGGGTATGGAAACAACGAAGCATAATCAATAGTATAGGCTACCTCTTTCGAAGAGGCTCTTATTAGAAAATATGATAAATAAGATAAATGATCATGATAACAATGAAATACCAGCGTAAATAAAATAATAAATGCATTGAAAGCTTAGAAATACGATGTACATGTGTGTAAGAAAATAGATCTAAGCTACAACTAACTAATAAATCAATAAGTAATGGATCTAAGCTAGAACAAATGAAAATAATATCTAATGCCCTAAAATATGCCTACGGGCCACTATCCAAGATAGCAATCGTGAAAAGCAGCTTTTCTCCTTGCGAACCAGGGGTTGTAGCACTATCTCCTTTGCTCCAATTGATGTTCAAGGGTCGCCAGTTGTGTCTTGGTACACTTGTTGGCAGTGAATAATAACATATCTGAATAGCGAGTGTATAGTATCTTCTCAATCAGATAGCACTTCATTGCTCCTCAAGGATGCACAAATTTGCTCTCCAATTTGATAGGGATTCACTGTATAAAATATAAAAATTATGGATCTTTTGCTCTTTGTGGGAGAGTCCATATGTAGACCATCCCTGTTTTAGATCTGAATCTTGGCTTCCTAGAGAAACCTCAATCCAAATTGCATGTGACTAACCATCCTGGGTGGAAAGAATCAGTCACAAACTGGTATTGAAGGGGCAGTTAGGAGGAACTCAAGGAGTTCCTCACCAAAATCTTCCTACAAACAATGCAAGGTGCAGTTAGGTTGTGGGATCTAGGCCCATATTCATGGCCAAAATATACATTGTGCTAGCCGCTATCAAGTCCAACGGCTAGGTGTGGTCGTTGTCAGCTTTAGCAGCCAAGTTTGGAAACTGCTTTGCTTAAGAGCGGCTAAGCCTAGATGGGCTATAACTACCCTTTTTGAGTGGTTAGGACCACTTCCAACTGTTGGAGAGGTCCAAGAGGATTCATATGTTCTATGAATATGTTCATATGGGTAGTCTCCTAAACATAATGCATTTTAGGTGTCTACAGATGCCCATTTTTTGGATGCACTATGGGGAAAACACAACACGGAGCAAAAATAGACCACCTAGGGTCACATTGTAGGTTGTGTGATGATCATTGATCTAATCAACATTGGATGCCCCAGTCATGAGAAAGGGCACACATCCTAGAATCATTGCTTTCAATAGAGTGGAAGCCTTAAATTTGTGAAAGCTTACACACATCCAACAGTGATTGGGTAACTTGAGTGCTACTATAAGCTTCAGTGCAACTATAGATCCAAAAGGAGAAGAGCTACAAACTTAACTATCATGCTTTATTTTTTCCCTAGCAAAGGGTAAGCTTATGATAGTTGTTGGTAATGATTCGTAATATGAATGCAATTTGACATGATTGAGTTATCTTTTGTTGACTTTGATTATGATTTTTTAAAAATTTTGACTACCCCCTCAAGTGATGAGTCGATGAGGAAAGGACAATTAATAAAGTGATGAGTCGCTTGACCAAGATGAAATATTTGGGCCTCTTTAGAAGGTTGCTTTATTGTTATAGGGTAGGTCCCATCCAGGTGTTATTTCAACCATTTTTGGTAGTTTTACACCTCTATCCCATGGGGTGGTCTGGCTGCAATGGCCTTACTAGGGAATCAAGGTGATAGCAATTCTATTGTAGCTTGTGTTGAATCACTATTTGTTATAGGAGAAATGAGATGGATCCTTGCTCCCATGGGGCAGTCCAGCCATCATGGCCTTCTTTGGGATTGAAGTAAAGCATCCCAATTCTACCATAACTATTTTGTCCCAATTGGTCTTATGGTAATTTACTCATATTTCCAAATTGCATGGAGCACTAGTCCCTGTAATCGCCAAGTGTAAAGAGAGAATAACTGATTACGAGGCTCACTTGAGATTTTGTTTATTTGTTTTTTTTGTGTTAATTTGAATTTTATGATGTTTTTGGATTTTTCTTTATGTTATTGTGCATATTTTGGTTGTTTTGGATTGATATATGTGCTTATTGACTCATTTTGAGGTGCTTTATGGTGAGAAATTGAGTGAATTTCTCCTTGTTTCTTAGCCGCTGTCGGTCCAATGACCCCCAATTGCTGCTTTGTGGAAGGGGGTCGCCTCTGGGACCTATGAAGTGCACACCACAACTTACCCTACTTGCAATGTTATTATTATATCAAATGAAAAAATAAAGAAGCACACAAGCACATATAACGCAAAAATAACAAGCAATGAAATATTCTTTTATTAATGCTTCCAGATCTCGGTTACATGTACGTCCCTCTGAGGGATACTCATTTTTGATACAATATATTACAAGTGGGGTAACGGTGAATGTATCCCCTACAAGGGGATGGTGCACCTTCACAGGCCTCTCGATCTCGCACACCAAACTGTTCGAGGGCTTACAGATGCCTCCTTCTCCTGATCTCATCCTGGAGGGATCTCGTGCTCTGGATACTTTGAACTGATCCTGTGAACCTGTATCTGCAGGTATGGAAACAACAAAGCACAATAAGTAGTATGGGCTACCTCTCTGAAGGAGGCTCTTATTAGCAAATCTGATAAATAAGATAAATGATCATGATAATATTGAAATACAAGCATAAATCAAATAATAAATGCATTGAAAGCTTAGAAATATGATGTAAATGTATTTAAGAAATCAGATCTGAGCTATGACTAATTAATAAATCAAGAAGTAATGGATCTAAGCTAGAACAAAGGGAAATAATGTCTAATGCCCTAAAATATGCCTATGGGCCACTATCCAAGATAACGGCCATGATATGAAGCTCTCCTCCTCATGAATCAGGGGTTGTAGCACTATCTCCTTTGCTCCAATTGATGTTCAAGGGTCATCGGTTGTGTCTTGGTACACTTGTTGGTGGTGAATAATAATGGATCTAAATAGTGAGTGCATAGTCTCTTCTCAATTGGATAGCACTTCATTGTTCCTAAAGGGTGTGTAGATTGGCTCTCCATTTTGACAGGGCTTCGTTGCATAAACTTTGAAAATTGTGGATCTTTTGCTCTTTGTGGGAGAGTCCATATGTAGACTATCCCTATTTTAGATCTGAATCTTGGCTTCCTGGAGAAGCCTAGCCCCAAATTTGCATGCGACTAACCATCCCGAGTGGAAAGCATCAGTCACAATTCTAGCATTGAAGGGGTAGTTAGGAGGAACTCTGGGAGTTCCTCACCAAAATCCACCCATAAATAATGCAAGGTGTAGTTAGACTGCATGATTTGGGCCCGTATTCATGGCTAGACTATGCATGGTGCTAGCCGCTATCGAGGTCAGTGGCTAGGTGTGGCCATTGTCAGCTTCAATGGCCAGGTGTGGTAGCCACTCTGCTTGAGAGCGGCTAAGCCTGGATGGGCTAGAACTACCCTTTTTGAGTGGTTAGGACCACTGCTAACTCTTGGAGAGGTCCAAGATGATTCATATGGTCTATGAATGTGTCCATATGGGTAGTCTCCTAAACATGATGTATTTTAGGTGTCTACAGATGCCCCTTTTTGGGATGCACTATGGGAAAACATAATGCAGAGCAAAAATAGACCACCTAGGGTCACATTGTAGGTTGTGTGATGATCATTGATCTGATCAACATTGGATGCCCCAGTCATGAGAAAGGGTGTGCATCCTAGAATCATTGCTTCCAATAGGGTGGAAGGCTTAAATTTGTAAAATCTTGCACTCGTCCATTAGACAATCGGGTAGCTTGAGTGCTACTATAGGTTTAGTGCCTATAGATCCGAAAGGAGGAGAGCTACAAACTTAACTATCATGTTTGCTTTTTTCCCCAACAAAGGGTAAGCTTATGATAGTTGTTGGCAATGATTCATAAGATGAACACAATTTGACATGATCGAGTGATATTTTGTTGATTTTGATTATGATTGTTTGAAATTTTTTGACTACCCCCTCAAGCGACGAGTCGATGAGGAAAGGACAATTAATAAAGTGATGAGTCACTTGACCAAGATGAATGATTTGGACCTCTTTAGAGGGTTGCTTTGTTGTTATAGGGTAGGTCCCATCTAGGTGTGATTTCAACCATTTTTAGTAATTGTACATCTCTATCCCATGGGGTGGTCCGACCGCAATGGCCTTCTTAGGGAATTAAGATGATAGCAATTCTATTTAAGCCTATGTTGAATCACTATGCTAAATGTTATAGGAGAAATGAGATGAATCCTCGCTCCCATGGGGCAGTCCGACCATCATGGCCTTCTTCGGGATTGAAGTGAAGCTTCTCAATTCCACTATAACCAATTTGCCCCAAGTGGCCTTATGGTAATTTACTCATCTTGTCGAATTGCATGGAGCGCTAGTCACTGCAATCACCAAGTGTATAGAGTAAATAACTGAATACGAGGCTCAATTGAGATTTTGTTTATTTGATTTTTTTGTGTTAATTTGAATTTTATGATGTTTTTGGATTTTTGATTTATGTTATTTTTTTGGTATTTATGCAAATTTTGATTGTTTTGGATTGATAGATGTGCTTAATGGCCCATTTTGAGGTGCTTTATGGTGAGAAATTGAGTGAATTTCTCCTTGTTTCTTAGCCATTGTCAGGTCCAGTGACCCCTAATTGCCGCTTCGTGGCCATTGTCAGGTCCAACGGCCAAGAAGTGTGGGCCGCTGATGCTAGCAATGGTCGAGGCATGATTTGAAAATATAAAAGCAAATTCTAGGGTTTTGACTTTTCATTATTGCCAGCTATCAATTGCACTTTTGAGCTTTGAGGTGAGAAAGTGCAATTGTGATACGGAGTGCTGCCAAATTTGCTATTGACTTGGATGCCATGGCTGAGTAGGGGAGGCATCTATGAGTGGAGGAGCCGGAGCTTCATGGGTACTTTGCCAAACCCTAATTTGTTTATTTAATTCGGTAAAATGAACCTAATTAATTAATTTGGTAAATGAACCTCACTAAACCTATTGGAAATGAACCGAACCCATAGGTAGGTCTAGGTTAGGGTTAATTTTAGTGGGTCTAGGCTAGTTTTAGGATTTTTCCATTTTTTTGTGATTTTTGGCCAAGGGGGAACATCGTTGGCATGTCGCCCCATTGGCCGTTGCCGCTTAGAGCGGCTTAACTGGCTCGAGGTGGCCTGTTGCCATCAGTGACCAGCTTAAATTCCAATGATCAAATTTTTGACCGTTGGAGGTTGCTACTGTTGGCTTCAAGGTCGCTTCGTGGCCACTCCTGGCATGAGCGACCATAAGGCCTTAGGCTTATTTTTGAAATTTTTGAATTTTTAAGCAATTTAATTGATTTTTTTGCAATTTTGAAGTGTATATTTTGATTTTTTGAATGTTTAGGTGCATTTAGCCATTATGCTTGTAGCCTTAGGCTTATCTTAGTTTTAATTTACACCATTTTGGTTTTATTCTTTTAGCTTGTAAGTGCATTTAATTTAGGCATTTATTTTGCACTTTTAGATTCTATCTGCGTGGGCTCGAGACCCAAAATTGCTTGTGGACCTCTTGCCCCACATGGATGACACAGATTGGGATTGGCTCGATGCTCATGGGCTCTAGTACATCACTAGGCTTCCGATGATCATGTCGGATCAGGCCTACCTCACTACCCTAGCCCATAGGTGGGACTCTAGGACTAATACCTTTCATCTCCCTACCGGTGAGATGACCATCACACCAGAGGATATCTATAGGATCTTCTAGATCCCTTTTGATGGAGTACCCATTGTGTCTTCCCCTACTGATGCTAGAGAGGTTGTTTTTGTGAGAGTCTTTGGAGCACATGCAGCTTCTAATTCCAAGATACCTAGTCTGGTGGGATTTTTGTTATTTGATGGTATCGAGAGGATGTCTTTTCTCGGAGACATGTCGTCTTTTGATGGTCATCTATAATATTCTTTTACCTGATTGCTCTAGAGTGAGGTTCCCATGGAACCTCTTGGTGATGGTTCAGGATTTGATTGATAGTGAGGCACCTATCATCTATGCTTGGGGTAGTGCACTTTTGGATTAGTGCTATGATGATCTATATGATTTATTTGGATGGGCTAGCATTACTTGTAGCTTGCTCCTCTAGATTTGGGGATGGGAGCATATCATGGTGGACCATCTAGGAGGACTTCCTATCGAGTTTACTAACATAGTAATGTGCTTAGTGCTATGGATCTAGATGGCCTTAGAGTGAGGAGTGCAAGAGTACTCATTAGGGGAGATCTCTCACTATACAACATATTTGATTAGCCTAGGCCAAGGATATCATTTGGAGGCCTTATCATGCTTGCCCTACCTAGGAGGAGGTAGATAGATTCATAGCTTAGACTCGATGTGATCGATGGGTTATCGATCATAAGGATGACATCAGGAGTTCTTCTACTATTCTAGGGTGCTTTGATAGTTTGGCATATAGTAGGATGTTCCTCTTGAGCCAGTTGTGTATAGATGGATTATTGTAGAGAAGAACCTTCCACCACCTTGAGTTATAGTAGTTTTAGAGGAGGATGACCCTCTTATAGTTGATGTGAGTATTGTTGATGTTGGGGTTACTGAGGTGTATACCCATTGGTGGGTTACGATTATGGTAGGGCGATGGCACCTGGGGTGGTCTATGGATGAGGTAGATGCTGAGGATCTTGATGGGCATCGAGTGTAGGCTTGATAGAGGATTGGGGGTAGGCAAAGTAGTAGGTGGTAGAGGAGGTTTCCCTAGGAGGAGGAGGAGTTAGCTCTAGAGGAGTAGGAGTCCCCTCTCTAGGCTCAGTTGCATCATGTGGAGTTTGAGCTTCAGTCAGCTCAGATCTAGATTTTGTAGAGGGACTCTACCATTGCTACACTTTAGGCATGGTTCAAGGGTTATGAGGAGGAGAGGACCACTCTCTAGACTTAGATAGACTTGGCTCAGACTAGGATAGACGAGCTCATAATCGAGAGGGATGCTCCTAGAATAGGTTGTGCTACTCCTGCTACATAGGGACCTATAGGTTTGGATCCAGATGTAGAGGTCAGATGTTATGGAGTCTATAGAGGAGTTAGAGTATGCACTAGAGATGCCTACCATCCTTGCACTAGAGATGTAGGTCGGTTGGGAGGTGCATTCCGAGAGAGGCCTATGGTAGGAGGGTCATAGTAGAGCATGTGGAGTACATCAGGGTAGTCTTCAGTCCGACCTAGCCAGAGGACCAGGACCCATATAGAGAGGACTATAGGGACTAGCTCCCATCATTCTCATAGGGATAGATCTGAGGGTAGAGGTGAGGTAGGGGGTGTAGGCCCAACTTGATGGCTTTATTGATTTGGCTTTATTTTTAGTGTAAGGTCAGATGACCTACACAGTTGTAGCCTTATGGTAATTTTGTACCTCCATGTACTTATTTGATACACATATATATATGATATCTACATTTTGAGACTCATTATGTGTATTTATGTTTTTGTTTTTATGTTTATGTGATGCAGTATTATGATTTTATGCTATATGATGTGATGTATGACATGCATTAGCTAGATGATAGATGTATGCTTTAGATGGTATGATCTAGATGTATAGATGCATTATGATGATGGATGTATATATGGATGCAATGCTTATTGTTAAATGCATGTTTAATTTTGATTTTATTATATGCATCTAACTTATGTTGTTATGATATGGTGAATGAAATATGTGTAATGCATTATGATGATGATCTAATGTAAATGAACCTGTATGCTTTAATCACTTAAAACATAAGGTATGAATGTGATATGAGTTTAAAAATCTAATGGATGACACCACAGAATGTATAAAAATCATGAATAAATAATAACTCTTATCATAAGAATTAATCATTTAAACATCCAAATGTGAGATGAGATGATGTGATATGTATGTACTTTCTTTATAAGCTTTTGTAAGTTAAAATATATACCCAAAATAGTCAGTGGTCATCTAAATGTCATTGTTGACATTCATCCGGTATCTATCCTATCTCATGCACACCTTTTAATGAACAAAACCTCCTAAATAAAGTTGATGATGTGATTGATGATATGACTTGTTGCTATTAGAGGATTTTTGAGGTTTTCCATGAGACTCAAACACCCTAGTTGCTCCATCAAAAGTTGTATACTGATCATACAGAGCTTCTGAAGGATAAAGTTCTTGTTATGAAGACCTAGATACTCATTATCCCTATGTGTGCAAATGAATATATTAGATAAAATATAAGCATACCCCAGTGCTAGGTAGGATTCATTCAACCCATTGTTGTATTGGGGATCCTCAAATGTTTATCCTGATCCTAAGTTGGACTCAGTTGGATTAGACCACTAGGCGATACAGGACACCTAAAGCTAGCCCTTCCACATGCAAACATTGGTCTGTACAAAATCAAGATGCTAATGTGATAGACATATCATCGTGCGTAAGGATACCTTACGGTTCATCCATGCTAAGAATTCCAGGGATTCAAGTTCAATACTCCCTTCTTTTCTTCATATTTATTTGGGATACTTGCTCATGCTTAGTGATGAAAATCACTATTTATTTTGAATTTTTGTTTTTCTTTTGAGCAAGGGATTTATGTAGTGATGATAATCACTATTTATTTTGTTTTTGAATTTTGCTTTGTTCAGGATTTTTGCTTGTTTTGATTAAAGCAAGGGATTTCTTTGGGTAGGGGTGAACTTGTCCTTTTTCCAATTCTCAGCATTTTTGAACCGGTCGCACAGGGGGATGAGCAAGATAAACTTTTCACCTTAGGATACCTAGTACCACTTCACAGCATTCATATTTCCCTTGTTCCAACTAGGATTTTAGTGTTTTGATTAGTGATAGGATTTTGAAATATACCAGGTGCTATCAAAACTAAACCTCACCTATTAAAAGCAAAGATAACTTTCTACAAAGTTTGATAAAACCACTAGGTATGGTTGAGTGACCGAAAAACC
Organism: Wollemia nobilis; assembly: GCA_028583015.1. Lineage (NCBI taxonomy): Eukaryota > Viridiplantae > Streptophyta > Pinopsida > Araucariales > Araucariaceae > Wollemia > Wollemia nobilis. Next base: position 14,698 of record JAQPPZ010000854.1, on the reverse strand, counting down.
CTAGTATATTCCTTATAGCAATAGGAGGGGTTGTGTTGAAAAACATAGTTACACACATGGGTTATGGATGATGATGGATTTTGAAGATGCATGATTGAGGTACAAACATGGTGTTATTTGTAAGATTGTGAACACAACCTATCCTAATGTAAATGTAATGGATGGAAATGCCTATATGCAATGCAACTATATGGATGCAAATGCATAATGCAAATGTTTTTGTATTTTTGATGCTTTCAATTGTTTTTGAGTTTTGATTATTTTGAATGTTTTTTTGTGCTTTTATGTTTTTGTTGACCAAAGGGCTTATGGTGCCTTTGGGGCTTTTTGTGAGTTGACCAAAGGGCTTTATGATGCCTTTGGAGCTTTTTGTGATTTGACCAAAGGGCTTTAAGATGCCTTTGGAGCTTTTTGTGATTTGACCAAAGGGCTTTAAGATGCCTTTGGAGCTTTTTGTGATTTGACCAAAGGGCTTTAAGATGCCTTTGGAGCTTTTTGTGATTTGACCAAAGGGCTTTAAGATGCCTTTGGAGCTTTTTGTGATTTGACCAAAGGGCTTTAAGATGCCTTTGGAGCTTTTTGTTTTTATGGTTTTCTATTGTTTTTGTGATTTTGAATTTTATTTGAATGTTTTTGATATTTTTTTGTGCTTATGTGTGAAATACCTTTAGATGAATAATTTTGAGAGGCTCTGGCTCCTCAACACCTTCTAGTGATGTTAGGTGATATGCCCTAGGTCCAATCTTCTCAGAGATGATATAGGGACCTATCCAATTGGCCGTAAATTTGTCTCGTAGGTGCGGGGGCAGATTTGAGTTCTATTGGTTTTCTTTAAGCACAAGATCCCCAACCTTAAAGTCTCTCAGGTGGACTTTATTGTTATAATCTCATGTTAGATGATCCTGGTAAACGTGAAGATGCTCAAGAGCATTGATGCGATGTTCATCCAGAAGGGTCAATTGATCCAGGTGAGCTTGTCGTGCAGTGTCATCATTGATGAACTCTTTCAATGCGATGCACAATGTTGGAATTTCCAACTCTAAGGGCATAATGGCCTCAGTGCCATATACAAGCAAAAATGGTGTTGCCCCAGTGGGCATCCGCATGCTAGTCCTATAAGCCCATAATGCCAGGGGTAATTGTAGATGCCAATCCTTATGATTTTCTTTCACCATCTTCTTTAAGATGGCTACTATTGTCTTGTTAGAGGCTTCTGCTTGCCCATTTTCCTATGGATAGTATGGTGTCACAAAACTATGTTGAATGTTGTATTTGGTCGTTAAAGCTCACACATTTTTGTTTTTGAATGATGGACCATTATCCGAGATTATCTTGAAGGGTACCCCAAAATGATAGATGATATTATGAAGTATGAACTCCATAATCTGAGGACCAATTATCGAGGTTAAGGGGACCACTTCCACCCATTTGGTGAAGTACTCAGTGGTCATTAAGATAAATGTGTGTCGACCCAAATATGAGGGAGAAATATTTTCGATCAGATCGAAACCCCACTGAGAAAATGGCCAAGCCACCTGAATGGGTTGTAAGGCCTGAGATGGTAAGTGCATCAGATTTGCATGTTGTTGACATTTAACACATTTCCTGACATACTCACAATAATCCTTCTCCATGGTGGGCCAGTAATAACCCATTCGAAGGATGCGCTTGACAATGGCCATGTCACTAAAGTGGCCATCACATGTACCATCATGAGCTTGTAAAATCACCCAAGCTGATTCTTGGGGCTCTAAGAAATGAAGGAGGACTCCATCATAGCTTCGATGATACAATATACCTCCTAGCAAGACATATCTTGTCACTTTTTGCTTGAATGCTCATCTTTTAGCATGCGATAGTCCCTGTGGGACAATTCCAAGCCTCAGGAAATCTTGTAATTGGGATAGCCAATCTTGATAGGCTACAACCTCAATAGATAAGATGACTTGTTCCTCCTATAATTCGATTTGCACAAATGCAGATTGAGAAACAACCTTGTGGTGAATAGTGGTACCATTCTCCGTAGGACCCTGCGAGATCAAGGACCCCCAAGGTGCCTTCTTTAAAAAGTCTTTGGCTTTACAGAACCAATCATGGTCTGGTTCTATATGAATCATGTTGACTGATTCTTTGTTATCAAAAGCCTCATGCTGCATCATGAGTGTGAGAGCATTTTCACATGAATGGTAGTGAAATCAGTAGATGGATTCTGAGGGATCAAGGATCCCAAAGATGCCATGGTGTCTACAAATCTGTTTGATGAATGAGGGATTACCTCGATGTCATACCATTCTAGTTGGGCTAGATATGTGTCAACAAGCTCCTTGTAAGCTTTCAGGATTGGATCCCTACATTGAAATAGTCCCTTGACTTGGTTGACTATGAGGAGGGAGTCACCAAAGATATTTATCCTCTTGATTTTCATAGTGATGGTTGTTTGGAGACCCAAGATTAGGGCCTCATATTCGATGTTGTTATTCGTGCAAGGGAAGTCTAGCTTGAATGACAAGGGCATTGGAGCACCTTGTGGTATGAAAAAGACAATCCCTGCACCACCTCCTTGCTCACACTTTGAACCATCGAAGAACAAAGTCATGTCAGCTTTATTTTTAGGTTCTTCGGGTTTGGGTGCTTCTGATAATGTGAAGACTGCATCATCAGGAAGTTCTATGGTGAGGGGCCTACTATTCTAGAGAGGCACCTCAGCTAATTGATCAACTATGACTTGTCCCTTGATGGAATTTTGGCTTATGAATTCCAAATCAAATTCTATCAATAGCATGATCCACTTTGTAGTACGTGTATTATGATATGTCTTGCTCATCATATACTACAAAGGATTTTGTTTGGATATTACATATGTCGTATGGCTCAACATGTAGTGGTACAATTTCTTGGTTGCAAAGACCACTGCTAAGCATAACTTTTCTACGTATGCATATCCTATCTCGTAGCTCACCAAGGTGTGGTTGATGTAATATATCACTTGTTCTTTATCTTGCACATTCTTTTGAGCCAACATGGTGCCCAAAGAAAAATTGGTAGTGGATATATATAGCAAGAATGGCACGTCTGGCCTTGGTGGAGCTAGAACTGGTGGTGTTGCTAGGTACTTCTTGATTTCAGCAAAGGCTTGCTGACATTCTTCATCCCATTGGAATGGGACCCCCTTGTGTAGCAATCGATTCATGGGTCGATATTTGTTCGATAGTTGTGTGATGAATCACTTTATGGATGCTACTTTGCCCTGTAGGCTTCTCAGCTCTTTGATGTTCATGGGTGGGGCCATTTCTAGGATAGCCTTTACCTTTTTTGGGTCTACTTCGATGCCTCATTTAGAAATGATGAATCCCAAGAGTTTTCTAGAAGTTACGCCAAAGATGCATTTCTTGGGATTCAACCTGACATTATGCTCAATCAAGTGATCGAAGACCTTTCTGAGGGTCTCAACATGCTCTTCATGCAGCAATGACTTGGCCAGTAAGTCATCGATGTAGTCTTCTAAGATCTTGTGCATGTAGTCATGGAAAATGTATGTCATAGCCCATTGATATGTGGCACCAGCATTTTTAAGACCAAATGGCATCACTTTGTAATAGAATGTTCCCCATGGAGTGGTGAATGTAGTTTTATGTTGGTCTTCGGGTTTAATCCAAATCTGATTGTAACTAAAAAAACTATCCATTAGGGAGAGCATCTCATGACCTGCAGTTGCATCTACAAGAGCATCTATGTTGGGCAATGAGAATGAATCCTTTGGTGTTGCCTTATTGAGATCCCTAAAATCTATGCAAATGTAGATTCTTCCATCTAGTTTTCCTATGGGCACCATGTTTGATACCCATTCTGGATAGTCGATGGGAACAATAAAGACTACATCCAATAGTTTTTGTAACTCGTTCTTAACCATCAAAGTGATGGTTGGATGCATCTTTCTGAGCTTCTGCTTGATCGGTTTCTTTGTGGGGTCTAGCGAAAGGTTGTGGACAACCAATTTTGGATCTAGCCCTGACATGTCTTTGTAGGTCCAAGCAAAGAGATTTGGTCTCTCTTTCAATAGAGGAATAATGATGGCCTATTCTTTTGGAGATAAGCTTTCTCTGAACTTGACTTTATTTGGTTGAGAAGGATCATCATTGATGTCCACCTTGAAAGTCTCCTCTATTGCCATATGTGACCCCTCCTCAAGTTGGTGAGGAGTGGGGATTAAGTGGATGTCATCTACTAGATTTATAGGTCCAACTAAATCAGAATCAAGACCAGCGTGATAGACATCATGTGCGCAGCCTAGTGCAAAATGGAATGGTTGTAGCATCTCTTCATTAGGGAAGAAATATTTAGGCTCTAGGGGTGAATTAGTATGATCCTAATCAATTGCATCTAAGTTAAGACACAATGGTTTTGAAGGATCTTCTGGGTTGTGAAGTGGAGTGGTCAAATCAATGGAGATCATGTTGATGGATGGAATGAAATCTCTAGGACCACGTGGGTGAAACTCTTCATTAATGATTTACCTTCCATACCCAAGATGTGGCTCTAGGGGTATAGGGATCTCAGGATCTGGTCTATGAATAGATGAGATGATGGGATCGTTAGGCAACAACTACTCTCTAAATGTTGGTGGATCCAGGAAGACCATGCGATAGATGACGTCTAGATTTGGTGGTCTTCCTAGGAAGCGAAGGTCAGGATCTATGGTACGAAGCATCACCTCTCTCTCAACAAGCAGATCGATTGGATGTAAGTGACGAGGCCCAAGATAAGCCATCTTGGTCTCATCCTCAAAGTCATCATCACTTATGAAGAAACCATTGGCATTTGTTTCTGGCCCTAGGATGGGGTGGTGACTTACCTGTTGATGCCCAAGATAGGCCATCTCAGTCTCATCTTCATAGTCATCATCACTTATGAAGAATCCATTAGCATTTACTTTTGGCCCTATGATGTGGCATGCATGTCTAGGCCCTAGGTAGGCCATCTCTATTGAGTCCTCTGACTCATAGCCACTCTCATCCGAGATGAATCCACTCTCTACTGTCTGCCAGACCAAGTGAGGTTTTGCACATACCGAGGCCCATGGTAGGCCAGGCTAGCTTCATCTTCATCCTCACTTGAGACATAATCATACTCCTCTCACTCATATCCATGGATTGGCTCGTCCTCCCATAGGATGGCTCCTGATGGGTGTGCTTCAAGAGAGGATTCAGGGTGATACTCATCAGGTGGTGCGATATTGACCATAGACACCCATCCATCACCCAAGTAGTTTCTGCTAGGGGGTTGATAGGGATTCCAGTCAATGTCCTCCCTAAACCCTAAGCTTAGCCTATCTAGGGCGGCTACCAAAGAATCATCGTGGCTCTGTATTTGATACCCTAGACCGCACCTATCAGTAGGCAGTTGGTACTATGGCTGGAATGGAAGTCGACGCCCTTGCTCGTATAGACCTAGGCCATAGCCATGCCAATGACACTGCTCAAAGTACCTTAGAGTAAACTCAGGATTTGACAAGTAATGAACATTCATGGTGAATGGTTCATCCTCATCCTCTTCAATATTAGAAGTAGTATGGGCACAGTCCAAACCAGCATAGATGAAGTTGGTTTGGTTAGGGGGAACCCCTAATGGAACTACTGTCCCTACTAGAAAATTTGGGACTCTTGGCCATCCCATGTCTTGCGCAGACTCAATAATAGGCATGAAAGTCATGTTCTGCACAAGATATTCACCTAACCCTGTGTTGGCTAAGTGGACTATCACCTACGGTGTAGATGATGTTGTTGATGATGCAGGTGAGGTAGGTTGAGGTACCTCCTCGGCTATGTCCTGGGAATATTCCTCCTCCATGGGATTTGGAATTTCTGTAGCTGCTATAGTTGGAAGCTCCTTAGGTCCTTCCTCCACTAGGGGTGCTTTCAGCTTCTGATTATCTTTTGCTTTAGATGTTGAAGGCTTTTCAGAAGCGCCAGTAGTCTTAGGTGCAGGAGGTGGTGTCGATGTGGATGGGTCACCTCGCACTGATTTGCTCTTGTTTTTTGGCTACGTGGTTGGGGATGAAGGCCTTATGTATAGATGTGTTGATGGAAGGACAAATTCCCCTGACAAGTCGACCTGATGCACGTACTTGAATGGCTCTTCATCGGATGGAACCACATGAACTTGTCCCTCATGCACATACTTGATGCATTGGTGCAAAATTGAGGGCATGCACTGCATGTCCCTTATCCAGGGATGCCCTAGAAGGATGTTGTATTGCATCACCCCTTCCAACACATGACACATCATGGGGATGGTCTTATGTCCTACCTTTATAGGTAAAATTACTGTACCCACTATGGAGCACAGCGCATCATTGAAAGCCCTTAGCATGTATGAGGTCGGGATAATGTTGGACTTAGGGATATTTAGGTGCCCTATAGCCTATTGAGGAGCAACACACCCCTACTGAAAACAAAATTTTGACTCCTTTAAAATGATTAATTTTTTATTTCCAAGGGGACCCTCTTGAAGTATTTTGATTTTATTTCCAAATTGTGCTTTCGTCAAGGTTTTAAATTTTGTTCGCATCAAGGTCTTGCGATTGCTTGCCTAAAGCATTGATCTCAATTGAATTGATCTGGATATTTGCCCTTCAATGATATTATTTCAGATTATTAATTTCAGAAAATTAACCTTCAATAGTTTTCCTAAGTTCTAAATTATTAAAATCAAATTTTAGGGTTTTCCTCAATTCTTCATCTTACCCTAAATTCACATCAAAATTGAAATCGACATATCTTTTAATTGGGAAATCCGTTTGGAGTGATTCAAATTCTGGGTGGAATATCTTAATCTCCTCTTTCCAATGGTACCAAATTTACCTAAATTTAGATGTAATTTCATTTCCAGAAATAGCAGTTTCTTGTTGCAGGTCGTGACCTTATTAATGCAATATATCTTGATAAGAACTGCATTTTTGTGTTTTATTTGTATATTTGGATACCCTTTTGGCTGTTTTACAAGTGTGAGAAATTTCATATAAATATGAGAACTTTGATTTTTCACCTATTTTGCACTATTAGGGTTCGAGAGTAAATTTCTGGATTTAAAAGAAAAACATGTTCTATTCCGCTCTCAATTGCTCTTTAATCATAGCGGGCTAGAAACATCCTCAAAAAAATCAAATATTTCTCCATTTCGCTAAAAAATTAAAGTTTTTTTCCATTCCGCTAAAAAAATCAAAGCTTGCTCCATTCCGCTCATTGAAATGGTCAACATTGGAAATCCTAAGTCAAATGAGCGGACCGCAACATCTCCATTAAAAAATTATGGATTTCAAAAGAGATTTAAAATCAAAGCATGTTCACCTAGGTGTGGGGGGGGGGGGAGGAGAGGGCAATCCACGAAAGGGGGGTTCTTACCCAGTTCAGGGGGGGCGTGCCCCGGGTTTAAAAAAAAAAAAAATCAAAGCATGTTCTATTCCGCTAGTGAAAGCTTGTTGGATTTTAATTGCCATTTCATTCAATTTAATCTTCTCCAGATTCCGCAAGGGTTAAAGCTTTTAATTAATTAAAAAAATCAAAGCTTTCTCCATTCCGCTCAAAAAAATCAAAGCTTGCTCCATTCCGCTCCTCTTATCTTGTTAAAGCTTGCGGATTCCTATTCCGCATTTTATTTGCAATAAGTGTGACGTCATCTTAAATATTTTGCGGATTGATAATCCGCACCTCCTCCCATGCATTAAGTTGCGGACTCCATTCCGCAACTTTCCTTTGTATAATTATTCCGCTCCACATTGCATAGTATTTATTCCGGATTTGATTCCGCTTGCGCTTATGAGTTAAAAACTTTCAAATGGGAATCCGCTGGTTTATACAAAGAAAGAAGAAGACATTAGAATTTAATTTTTTAATTATTTTTTGCCCTAAAATTAAAAGCTTAAACCTTAGGGATAATTAAAAAATTAATTAATTAATTAAAAATTAAAAGCTTAAACCTTAGAAAAATGAAATTAATTAATTAATTATTCTATTAATTGTCTAATCTTTGCCATTTTATTTCTATTTTCGTAGGAAATTTGCTAGTGGCAAGAGTAATGGCGGATGTGATGGCGGACATCAAAATTTAATGCAATAGTGGGCGAATACGGCTGTGCAGAGGTAGAAGACGCGAGAAGTTAAAAATCCACCCGGATTTTGTAGAGCCTGCCGCAAACAAAGACTTGATGAGGCATGGTCGAGGGAGTGCCCATTTAATGAAACTAGCTGGAAAGTAAAATATCTGCAAGTGGTTAGAGTTTGATAAGGATAAGATCAAATTCTTTCTTCACCATTAATGGCAAGATATTCGAACGGATTTTCAGAAGTGGTTAGAATTGAATGAAGCTATTAAAATATGTTTTATCTTGTAAGGCCCCCCAGGCGGTGGGATTTTTATAATAGGATTTAAATCTTTGGAAGAAGATATTTTGAAAAGATCAGGGTATGTCCTGAGTCTATATATACTTCCGTTGAATGTAAAATCAAGATGCAAGAATTTATAATAGTTCTTTTTCTAAAATATTTTTTTTATAAAAGCATCTATTCTTGACATAGGATTTGTTGTGGTGTTGTTACTTTGGAGTGGCATGGCCAGGTGTCTAATTTTCTTATGGAGCTTGAATGATGCTCATTTCCTTATTCTTGTTTTCATTGAAATGTTTGTAGTTATAATTGTTGTGAATTCAATTGATTTTAGTATGTTGTTGGTGTTGTTTAAGAGCTACATTGCAGTTTAATATTTCTAAAATTAATTTATTTTCCTATTGGATCTAGTTTTACTACGTGTGCTATGCTACCGGTATAATGGCCACCCCCTTCGTCGATTTTTTCCAATTTTTTTGATCTATTTCTTAATTTACTAGACTGAAATAAATAATCATTGCAATATTGTTTTGCAAAAATAAACATTCATCTCACAACTCATTTTCCAAATGTATTTAATTAATAGCACACAACTTACAATATTTGCAAACCCTTGATATTAAATCAACAATAATATGAATACCTCTGTATGAAACTTCAGATCTGTCGATCCTGTGTGGACTCCAGCTCCAGAACCGATGTATAAAGCTCAGCAATGATGGCCTTCAGACAGGCACCAAGAAAATGACCCTGTGTGGAAAACCCAGCTCCAGCAGTCTGTTGATGAAGCACAGATGAACCTCCTGTATGGAAGTATCCAATCCCTGATCCAGCTAGAGGTGATCTTTCACACCTGAAACTGTGATATTCTTGTCGAGTAAATCCGTCTCAACAAGCCCTATGAATTTCTCTGTGAAATTCGATAGTCTCCTAAAAAAAAACTAAATCCTCCATATCCCAAAATGAAGCCTCAACACCATAATATAACATTGCATAACAATTAGGGCAAAATTAGGGTTTGGGGCACCCTTAGGGTTGCACGTACTTTATTTTCTTTTAATTCTAAATTATGTCCTTTTCTTCATAAAAGAGGGCCACAATCCCCCCTTAGCCTAGACGTGCAACTTTAAGTTGTTTTCAAAGTTTATAACTTAACTTTATAACATAATGTTATAAAGTGGCCCCTTTTGCCTTCCTAGCATCGGCTCCCTAGGTCAACACTTGAAGTCATTGAATTATCACCTGGAAACTGCCAAAGTTCCACCAATCTGAGTCCCTACCTAAACTTTCCAGCCTAGGGGACTCTTGTGACTAGGCTACGAGTCTCTGCTCCGGCTATTGATGAGAAGGGAACATCAATAAAGCTGACTCCCCTTATAACATCCCGTAAGTGATCTTAATGTTATTAAATAATACATCACTTAAGTTATCTTCATCCATCAAAATATTGTTCACTGCTCCTTCGAACAACCATCAGTGAAGGTTTCCTGACACCCAGTACATCGAAGAATATCACTGAGCTGCCAGTCGTCATCCGAAACCCTAAAAATGGACACTGCTAAAAATAGCAAGTCCGATCAAGTGATCTCCAAACAAGTCTGAACGACCACCAAACAGGAGCTCTCTGCCAACTGATGAAGATTCTGACACCTCCACATGGCTCCCCAATGTCTAACTTAGCCTACGAGAGCTCGTGTATAGGCTAACCTGCTCTACACACTGACTGCCTAGAAAAGGGGACATTACAGTCCACCCTTCCCAAATATTGCTTGTCCTCAAGCAATTCCTAGACATATCCCAGTCAGTGATCTGCATCCCATATGAGGTCTCACAGAATACCCGGATCCCATAACAACCTCAGAAACAACCCATCGTGCTGATGTTGCACCACACTGATCACCACTACCCCTCTGACATGATGGAACGATAGAAGCCCCAACTAAAATAGTATGACATGATCCCTCTCCCAACCGACATCAACATGCCAGTCTAATCTAAACCAAAACATCTCATGCCATAACTGATCCAAGAGATAATCATCATAGGCCACTACAACAATGATGCTATAAGTACCTCTATAATCCTCAACTGACCAACATACCCCAACACTCACACTCCAAAAGTGACTCGGATGATCCCATGTCACCCAATCAACTATCGTAAACAAAACACCCTCTAGAAGGATGTCGTCCATCATCAGACTCAACCAAGCTGGGTGTAGATAAATATGTATGATACCTAGAGACTCACCCATACTCCACTCCTACAACTCATGACGCATATGAGTACTGAGCTCCTGAGAAAATGTCATGCTCGATACTGAAACAGGATACTCAATAAACCTCTCCAAAGAATGCCAACCAGGAAGCTGCCCATCCTCTGTCATGTAACTGGCCACCCAAAAATGTATCTGCTACCAAAATCTGAATACCCCATACTGATACTCTGACTCCCTGGGTCAAATAGGACATCACCTGAGTACGAGTGCTCCCTGACCATCCACAAGTCCACCAGTCTCCAAGCTCGGCTCAGTACCTCTCTCCAATTCACCTGAATAGACATAGTTGGATCAATATCCCTGCTGCCCAAAGAGTGAACAGCAGAATACCACTCCAAATCATGATCAACCCTCACCCAAAACATGCTCCTACCATCGTCCTCAAGGCTCATAGATGCAAGCCTACGATCCTGGGTGAGTGAACTCAACTCCAAAGTGGCCCTATCAGATGGAAACTGCATCCCACCAAGAAGAGTATGAATGTCAACTGGATAGTAGTAAGGGATGCATGTCGGTATAACACACGACCATGCCACCTTAGCCTCTATTGAGTCATCAACTGTCTCCTCACCTTGCGATGTGTCCACAAGGTTAGACTCATAGTCATCATGCACAATCTGAGGGTAGCATGAATCTCTCGGCTCAAACAAAGAATCCCGCTGACATTTTGCAATCCCTGCTACCAACTGATTAGTCTCTCTGTATCTCCCTTCGTTTTTGATAGACACTATTAGCTGGCTCTTCCAATTTTTACCCAAACTATCATAATCATCAAAACTAAGTTGGTTGCTACCAAAATTCAAGCAAAAATCAGAACTAACCCCATGCGTATCAGTAGTGTTTTCCAAGCCTTTCCATGCTTCCTGAGCCTCCCTATCGTTATACTGAGGAGATGAACCATCCCGATAGTCTGATTTGTGATCAACACCACCCTCAAGTGTGTTATGGTCAGAAAAAACATGCATTTGCTCATTGAAGAGGGCTGCTACGTGCCTTATGTCATCATCATGTGCATGATCCCCTTGTGACTCCAATTGCAACTCACTTGGTAGATCCCCAAAGTAGATGTAACTATCAGGAACCTGCATCATAATGGATTCGATTGTAGAATGCAACCCCTGTTCACCTGTACTATCACCACCAAGGTGTGATGGGTGAATATCCTCTGGTGTTGATCGGATGTTCTCATGAAGTACAATCTCATCATCTGTATGTACGTCCCTATCCACTAGGTTAACCCGTGATTCTGACACACCTACCTCATGGGGTAAGGTTTCTTTTTCATCACCAGTTTCATATTTGCTTCCCCTTTCTACAAACGCCACTGGATTTTTGGCCTTAACTAACTCTTTCCCTGTCCCTGATCTTTTATGATGAAGTTTGGTCACCAATTGAGTGAACCCCATTGCGTACCCCTGATCATTCATACTATCACAGATCTTTTGTAGCTCACGCAAAATATTTTGTTGATTCTTAGCAAATTCCCTAAGGGGGTCCATATTCTCTTCTGATTGATTCACCCAATGTTTTGCATAACTCATCATTGGCATTATGTCAAATAGTTTACCCAAGTTCTCTTTTGAAATGCAAAGGCTATGTCTGAGGGTTTGTTTGGGTTGAATATATATACTCATATTTGTTGAATACAAACTACTATCATCTGAAGAGTCTCCAAAAAGAAAAGTGCCAAACTCTTGAAAACCTTGCTCAATTATTGATTTCAACTAGTTATTCCCTTGTTGTTTTCTTATTTTTGCTATCTACTGACATTAAAGATCTGATGTTAATGTTCTGCTGTGATTATTTATGCCTTGCAATCTGCTTACTTCCAATACTGTTGTATTGTCCCTGTTAATCTTGACATTCTACTATGACAAATAATGATGGATACAAATCTATGTCAAAGTAGAACCATTCTCTTTTGTTGATGCCAACAACTGCAGGTCTCTTCTATAAATAGATCACTTGCTATTTTTTGATTGATGCTATGGTTTGACTTTGCCACAAAATTTATTCAAAATTTTTGCAGTCCTTTCCTCAGATATATTTCAACAAATAGTTTGTTGCTGATATTCTGATGCAACTTCACTATCCCTTCTAATATTCGGTCTCCTTGTTTTTTATTTGAAATAAGTTGCAAGTTTTCATAGCGGATTTGGTTTCATGCAAGAATATTTAAAAATTGAAATCCCATGCATTAATTAAATGTAGTATACACTTGCCAACATAGAGCAATATTTTATCTCAGATATAAAATTTAAAGTAGATGTCATATTTAAATATCATAAATGAGATAATTAAATTTTTGACCTCAAATTACTGACTGGAAGGTATCGATAGAGTCAAAATTCTTCAACGCTGCCCAAAACTGGTGACTATTGTTGAAAATTATATGTCCAACCACCCAAACTTAATATAGCGCTGGAAGTATTAAATCTCAACATCAATGATTAAATTATCTGAACCACCTTAAACAGGAATAACAATAGTCGAATATTTCAGACCTCTAGCCGTCATGCCAGAGCACCCGCAAATCCAAGGAATATGGCCCGTTCACACAAGTTGATGATAGAGACAATAAATCGACTCAGACAAACAACCTGAAAGGGAAGCCAAACATGACTTTGATTTCTTCTCGCAATGGGATCTATAGCACCTCTTTGACCTCCATAGCAAATGGTAATGGTATTACTCTGACTCACGGTAGACATTGAACAACGACTCCTCAAATACAATATCTTTAATTCTTGCAAATTTGAACCTCTGTGAATCTTTGTAGGAAAACAAGTACAAACCCTGAACAGGTTGGCAGGAAAAACTAGCTCTGATACCACTATAATGGCCACCCCCTTCTGCGATTTTTTCCAATTTTTTTGATCTATTTCTTAATTTACTAGACTAAAATAAATAATCATTGCAATATTGTTTTGCATAAATAAACATTCATCTCACAACTCATTTTCCAAATGTATTTAATTAATAGCACACAACTTACAATATTTGTAAACCCTTGATATTAAATAAACAATAATATGAATACCTCTGTATGAAACTTCAGATCTGTCGATCTTGTGTGGACTCCAGCTCTAGAACCGATGTATAAAGCTCAGCAATGATGGCCTTCAGACAAGCACCAAGAAAATGACCCTGTGTGGAAAACCCAACTCCAGTAGTCTGTTGATGAAGCACAGATGAACCTCCTGTATGGAAGTATCCAATCCCTGATCCAGCTAGAGGTGATCTTTCACACCTGAAACTATGATATTCTTGCCGAGTAAATCCGTCTCAACAAGCCCTATGAATTTCTCTGTGAAATTCGATAGTCTCCTAAAAAAAAACTAAATCCTCCATATCCCAAAATGAAGCCTCAACACCATAATATAACGTTGCATAACAATTAGGGCAAAATTAGGGTTTGGGGCGCCCTTAGGGTTGCACGTACTTTATTTTATTTTAATTCTAAATTATGTCCTTTTCTTCATAAAAGAGGGCCACAATCCCCCCTTAGCCTAGACGTGCAACTTTAAGTTGTTTTCAAAGTTTATAACTTAACTTTATAACATAATGTTATAAAGTGGCCCCTTTGCCTTCCTAGCACCGACTCCCTAGGTCAACACTTGAAGTCATTGAATTATCACCTGGAAACTGCCAAAGTTCCACCAATATGAGTCCCTACCTGAACTGTCCAACCTAGGGGACTCCTGTGACTAGGCTACGAGTCTCTGCTCTAGCTATTGACGAGAAGGGAACATCAATAAAGTTGACTCCCCTTATAACATCCCGTAAGTGATCTTAATGTTATTAAATAATACATCACTTAAGTTATCTTCATCCATAAAAATATTTTTCACTGCTCCTCCGAAAAACCATCAGTGAAGGTTTCCTAACACCCAGTATATCGAAGAATATCACTGAGCTGCCAGTCGTCATCCAAAACCCTAAAAATGGACATTGCTAAAAATAGCAAGTTTGGTCAAGTGATCTTCGAACAAGTCTGAACGACCGTCAAATAGGAGCTCTCTGCCAACTGATGAAGATT